>CM052295.1:3232664-3266200 GCA_028455765.1 Lasioglossum oenotherae | reverse complement strand
GTGCATCAAACGTGAATTATTTACATATTTAGCTGTGAACGATTCCAGTACGCATGTGCATTTTTGTGGATACTTGCATTTGTGAGGAAGTTATTCAACATTTATGGACCTAATGGATACCATTTTACAGTGGTTTGTACCAGTGTATTATGTACGGTGTTATGAACACTTATAATGCAGGATAAGGATTTGTGGATATGTATGAGAACAATTTAATATTGAAAGGGCATTGACCCCTTCTACTCGATGATTCCATAGGGCGGATATTAGAAATGCCCTTGTGGATTTTAACGAGTAGGTAGGTTCAATGTCGTCCAACGATTTATTAAACATTTTCATCCCGCTGGGACCCCAAATGAGAACCAAGGTATGCATGCATCTGTCACTTGTGATACATGACTGTCATACTATGACGTTCGCCATGTACACCTCTGTTGGTCGCGTTGTAGCATGTTAGGTGGATTTTTAATTGTTAATAACTAAATAACAAAGCCGAAACCGCATTTTTTTATACTTAAATTTTCTCCCACCTGTAGTCGAACACCCTGTATATACAGGCTACTTTTCCGGCAAGATTGTAGGAGCATGATCTACAAGTGAAAATACGAAAAAAATGTTATATGTATGAAGTTTATTTATAAACGCTTTATTACAATATTATAGGCAAATATTGAATGTAGCCTGAATAGGTGTGGAGCAGCAGATTTAAAGCTGAATAATACGGAAGGTAGATTGTGTTTGCTTTGCCTGTACTTACGAGATATTTCTTAACGTACGAGGATCGTCATCACAGTGTTGTGATTCCTTACAATTCTTTATGCAACAAGTTTACACCATTTTTCCAAATTTTAATTTTTTCCAGCATCCCAATATCAGAGAATTGTAATTGGCACAGATTGCATCGCCTATAAAATATAATTAAAGAAATCACAAAGTATTGTGTCCATTACTCTTGAACTAATTTTTTAGAGACAGAATTCACTTATCTAAAATATATTAATCAGATTTTAGCATTCAATTGATGATTTTCATCCATGGAAAACGAACATCACCAATTTTTTTTCTTGATTTTCATCTCATACTGTCTTGAAGAATCACCCATTAAATTTTCTCTCACATGTTGCCGATACATATGTACTAATATGTCCTGGACTAGACCGGACCAGCATTTTTGGCGGAAGAAAAGTCGTAGCATATCTTAGCGAGGACACGATGACCTAAAACAATTTTCCAAGAGAATTAATGTACGTAATTATTATATTATGTATATAAATATAGTTGGATATAACAATATAATTATTTTAAAATATATTACAAATACACAGGACTCGTTCCAAAACTAAAAATTAGTAAAATGGTAAGTAATATGTGAAACGAGAAAGCATTATTTACTTTTAATGTTGTAAATAACATTAAATCACTTAAGGATTTCTAAAATAAATTAGATAATACACTTTGTACTTACAAGTTTTTCAATAATGATGGGTAGCGTCAAAATGCAACACATAAAATATATCCCAATTTGAAAATTTAATATTTGTTTCGCTCATACTTGTTTTAGGGAGTTATCCGTATATATCTTATAATTTATAATTTATAACATCTTACACAATAACCCGTAAAGCTAACCCCACTGAACAATTCTGATACTATAGACATATTATGCATATATAGAAAATATAACCATAAACTAATCACCCAGCACAACCCACGATGGTAAACAACAGTTGAATTCTCGTTCCGTGCGCAATCCATTTTGTGTCCAATTCTACATGTGCGCAATTCGTATTCTGTGGTGTGCAATCCCGCTGTGCGCCAAACAGCCGTGTGCGCAAAAGAGTTGTGTCCAATTGACCGTGCGCCATTGCGTTGTGCGCCATAGAGCCACCCCCAGTCTCACAATCAGTCAGTCTGCCGTGTCAGCCATTTTGAAATTATCTTGTGATGTCACACTTTACCACGGTTTTGTAAAGAAGGTCTTTCCTACACACATACTATACCTATGTCAGGTCTATAATTATGTATACATATCTGTGGTTATCAGGAAAACCGTCGCATGTCACAATTTCAAAAAATTTAAGTTTATGCAATAATTGAGCTTCAAAGTATAGGATTTACGTATTTACCATAAAAAAAAGTCATGAAAGTAAATTCGAAAGAACTGTAAACGGCAATATCTCGGAACTGAAAGTATGTGACATGCGGTGTTCTTCCTGACAACCACAGATATATGGTCTAAGAATGCCACCACCAGCCACTGATGCCAGTGCTGTGGTACTGTGGTGTACTGTGGTCAGTCACTGATGCCAGAGCCAGTGATGCCAGAATCACGCGTAGTGGGTTTTTCCCCTCCGCTTGCACAGCCGACTCGACCCCCCACTCTGACGCCCATCGTCGCCACGCACCGTCATCTACTCTGTCGAGATACTCTGATAGTGATACGTTCGTGCGTGGCGCGTGCGCAGTAGAAGCAACGTGTCGACGATGGTGCGTCAGAGTGGGGGATCGAGTCGGCTGAGCGAGCGGAGGGGAAAAAACCCACGACCCATGATTCTGGCATGACTGTCTCTACGGATACAGTAGAGTGATACGCTGGTGAGTGTAGAGCTGTGTTGCCATAATGAGCTCGAGACGGAGCTCCCGTACTCTCCTACATACCCCTTCCACTATTCCATTCGAGCACCGTGCGCAGGCGCACACTCCACGCTCCCCATCGCGCACGTGCAACGTGTCTCCCATTCGTCCCACTCATTCCCCGTCATCAAAGAAGGGGTACATCATTTCACCGTGACTCCCCGCATATGGCATCACTGGTGTAGAGTGTTGCGCGCGGGCACGTTGGAAAGGAACGTAGGCAGTGATGCCAGAATCATGGGTCGTGGGTTTTTTCCCCCCCCCCCCCCCCGCCCGCTCGCCCCCCCCCCCCCCCCACTCTGACGCACCGTCGTCGACACGTTGCTTCTACTGCGCACGCGCTACACACGAACGTATTTCTATCAGAGTATCTCGGCAGAGTAGATGACGGTGCGTGGCGACGACGGACGTCAGAGTGGAGGGTCGAGTCGGTTGAGCGAGCGAAGGGGAAAAAACCCACTACGCGTGATTCTGGCATCACTGAACGTAGGGGCGATAGTAGGCTATGGTGGGGGTATGTTGTAGTACCACAGCTTTGGCATCAGTGCCACCAGCCACCACTTCTCCGCACGCGCGTCTCGCTTCACGTAGCAGCCATAGTGCTAAATAGTATTTTCATGAATAACGACCGAAACAATAGGCGCGCTGATACCAAATGCAAGTTCCTTTAAAAACACGAGTACTACTTGTTATAGAAAACTTACGGAGTATAAAGTTATTGTTTCGTTTTCCTTATGAACGGCAGAACTACTGTAAGTTAGAACTTCTAACGAAACAATAACTTTATACTCCGTAGGTTTTCTATAACAAGTAGTACTTGTGTTTTTAAAGGAACTTGCATTTGGTATCAGCGCGTCTATTGTTTCGGTCGTTATGCATGAAAATACTGTGCCATGTGTTTGATGATACTGACGGTTGCCGTTTATACATCAAAACTTTTCTAATCACACATGAACAAGAGGCTTCCAATATTGTAGAAATATTATTAGAAAATATTCGAAAAATTTCTACCGCTGCTTTCTACATGCACTCTGCATTTTTGTTACAGTATTTTTTTACAATATGAGTCGTTTTTTCGCAACTGGCTCAGACTCTGAGACTGAAAGTGCATCGGAGGAAGAGCAAATACCAAGAGGACCAACCGCAGCTTTCACTGTAAGTACAACTGTTGCTTCTCAAGTGCTTTATTTTCAATTACTAATTGTTTGTATTTGTTGCGTGTACAGTTCAGCGATGAAGAAGAAGAAACGAAACGTGTCGTTCGTTCGACTAAGGAGAAGAGATATGAAGAAATTGCAAACCTCATTAAGCTCATACGAAATTATAAAAAGATCAAAGACATGAGCAGTATGCAGTCCAGTAAGTGTTTAAGATAATGAACAATTATTAACGACAAGTCAATGACTGTTTATTGTGTAATTATAGGTTTCGAGGATCTGATGCGTGCCTATCAGAAGGCATTGCCTGTAATCGCGAAAGAGGAAGCTGGTCAGACACCTCGGTTTTATGTCAGGTGTTTGGTAGAGATGGAAGATTTCATTAACGAAGTGTGGGAGGATCGCGCAGGCCGTAAAAATATGTCGAAGAATAATTCAAAGTCTTTGACGTCATTACGTCAGAAACTTCGTAAATATAACAAAGACTTTGAAGACGATATAGTCAAGTTCAGAGAGAATCCGGATCAAGACGACGACGAGGAAGAAGAGAAACGTAAATACATAGAATTTCGAGTTTCGTGTACGATATACGTGTATCGTTCGAAAGAGAGATTCATCGATACTTCACGTTTCAGCCGAAGACATGGTAGAATCCGAAGAAGAGGATGACAGTGCTGTAGCTTTCAAGAAAGCTGGTTCGGAAGCGAGCGAACCAGACATATCGAAGTTCAAAGTTTGTAACATGATAGCTAATACTAGAAAACATTCAAAGTACTTCTTCATCAGGTTTTTAAACGATCTACAACTTTCCAGAAAAGCGCGACCGACGGTGAAGACGGTAGTGAAATTGAATCCGATTGGGGCAGATACTCGGACAATGGAAGCACAAGCAGCGAAGACGATGGACAATATCAGAATATTCGCGAACGATTCATCAAAAAGTAGATCAGAACATAATTTATACGCGGTCGATTATAACGAATATATTATATTTTCAGTAGAATTAATACAAGCTTCTGGTCGTTTCTAGTAGGGCAGCCGATAAGGAAGAGGAAGAGGACAAGGCGAAGCGGAAAGAGCAGCGAAAAGAGCGTAAAGACAAAGAAAGGAAAAAGAGGAAGGACGAGGACGATGAAGAGGGTGAATGGGAGACTGTGAAAGGCGGTGTGGCCATCCCATCCGAGAAACCGAAAATGTTCGCGAAGGATGCCGAGATCAACGTGGCTGCCGTTTTGAAGAAGCTGTCGGAGATCATTGCAGTTCGCGGTAAAAAGCGCACGGACAGACGGGAACAGATAGAGCTCCTGCACGAGTTGCAATCGATCGCCGATACTCATAATCTTGGACCAGCGGTGGCTGTAAAGATCAAGTTCTCGATCGTATCTTCTATTCTCGATTACAATCCGAAAGTATCGGATGCGATGAAGCCCGAAAACTGGTCCAAGATTTTGGAGCGTATAACAGAGATCCTGGACATGCTGTTGAGCACCAAGGACATGATAATTGCTGAGAATGTGTCCGAGGATGCGGAAGAGTTCGAAACCGTTCCCTATAAAATACATGGATGCGTGTTAACGTTGGTAGAACGTTTAGACGATGAGTTCATGAAATTGCTGAAGGAATGCGATCCGCATAGCAACGAGTACGTGGACCGATTGAAAGACGAGAAACAAGTGACTACGATAATCGATAAGGTTCAAGAGTATGTGGAGAGGCAAAGAACCGTGTCCGAACTTTGCCGCGTGTATCTACGGAAAGTCGAGCATCTATATTACAAATTCGATCCAAACGTCCTTAAACAAAAAGAGGTAAGCATATGCACTCCCGTCCATAAGTCACCGGACACATATTCAAATTTGGATAATAAACTTTTACTACATCTAATCAGAATAAAACAATAAAATCAAGCTGGACGCTTGTATTCTTTTATTGTCATTTTGTTGAAGGTAAGTAAGTGTCCGGTGATTCATGGAGTATATAGATTGCTATTAGAAATGTAAATGCAAAGAGATCGTTCAGTAATCGACACGGAGATGCATCGTTTCAGGGAGGACTCGGGTCAGACGTTATAACGTCCGTCCAAGTAATGGAGAAGCTGTGTAAATACGTTTACGCTCACGACGGAACGGACAGGCTCAGGACTCGCGCGATTCTCTCTCACATTTATCATCACGCGCTTCACGACAACTGGTTCCAAGCACGAGACCTAATTTTAATGTCCCATTTGCAAGAAACTATTCAGCATTCTGATCCAGCTACACAGGTCTGTATTTGCTGAAACTCGTTTTTTTGTACTCCTATATGTAGATATATCTACTTAAATTCTCGTATGTTCGTAGATTTTGTACAACAGAACTATAGCTCACTTAGGGTTGTGTGCGTTCCGTCACGCGAATATTCAAGATGCGCATAATTTGCTGGCCGACTTGATGGTGACGGGAAAGGTGAAAGAATTGTTGGCGCAAGGTCTTCTTCCTCAGAGGAAACACGAGCGTAGCAAAGAACAGGAGAAGATCGAGAAACAAAGGCAAATGCCGTTCCACATGCACATCAATTTGGAGCTTTTGGAATGCGTTTATTTAGTTTCCGCGATGCTCATTGAAATTCCGTACATGGCTGCCCACGAGTTCGACGCGAAAAGGAGGATGATCTCGAAAACATTCTACCAACAGTTGAGATCGAGCGAACGTCAATCGTTGGTCGGCCCCCCGGAATCGATGAGAGAGCACGTCGTGGCTGCGGCGAAAGCGATGCGCAACGGAAATTGGTCGGCGTACAATGATTTCATAATCAACGAGAAGATGAACGCGAAAGTGTGGGATCTATTTTATCAAGCGGATAAAGTTCGGGACATGCTTACGAGATTAATCAAAGAGCAAGCTTTGAGAACGTATTTGTTCACGTACTCGCACGTCTACAATTCCATCTCTATGCCGAAACTAGCGGAAATGTACCAATTGAGGCGATCCGTTGTTCATTCCATTATCAGTAAAATGATTATCAATGAAGAGCTGATGGCGTCGCTGGATGATCCCACAGACACCGTTGTCATGCATCGCAGCAAACCGAGCCGACTCCAGTCTCTAGCTTTGCAACTCACTGATAAAGTGAACAACTTCGTCGACTCCAACGAACGTATCTTCGAAATGAAGCAAGGTGGGTCGATCGATTTTTCGAATTGTTTGCTCGGCGCTCGGAAGAGTACGATAACAACGCGCAACGTCTTTTGTTGCAGGCAACTTCTTCTCGAGACGAAATCAAGGAAACTTCCGCGATAGGCAAAATTACAACTGGTAGGGACAGAACTGGGATCGTCAGAGACGGGATCACGACAGGGATCGTAATCGCGAGGAGAATCGCAATTACTAAATTAAAACCATCGAATGTTATTTACTTGGGCGTTCGTACGACAATGGATTGTAATTATACTGTGTACACGTTCATGTAAATAATATTGTAAATAACAATATATTTTTAGTGTTCCTATAACAGTGTTCTCAAATCTGCTGTATCTTTTCGAGGATTTTATTACCCATTACAATACTATCGGATGCAAGAACAAGTCGGATTCCCGAAGATTTTTCTATACGTCTGCAAGCAGATATTTCAGCGTAAGTGATACCACCTATGTATTACGCAGATCACCACAGTCTTTGGGTGTAATGTACCATGTTGTTCGCTTGCAACGCAATTCGGTAAACTAGATACATAGTTCGTTGAGATTCCGACGATCATTTTCGTGACTTACAACAGCGTTCAATGCTTGAACCTGCGAGAATATATTGACACCATTATTTTTGATAAAACATAATGAATAATCGTATAAACACGTTATTGAACACATAATTACGATGTTATAATGCACCGTGCACGTAACTATATAGTGCATGCGGGCCTATTTGCTCGGTTTGTTTAAAGTAGCTCGGCAAAAGTTTCATCCTCTGAGCGCCGTTCCATTTGCTGGTCCAATTCGGTAATTTATACAGGAGATTCTCCGGCCTGCATCTCAGCAAACCCACGCTTTGTAGTTCGTAAAATAACGGGATGTATTTGTAACCGTGCGCGTGAAGGTGCGGCTTCTGAACGAAGGATAACTCGTTTTGCATGAGACCATCGCTTGCGATAGATAATAAACACAGCAAACGTAAAGTCCTCAGCGGATGATCGTCTGGATAGAATGGATCAGTTAGTTTTGAATACATTAATCATTTCACGCCAGCCGAAAAACTGCGTGCCGATATATCTTTCGATGTAACTTAAACATTCTTTTCTATCTTTGCATTCTATTATGGACTTCTCTATCCTCTGTATAGTCTGAAAGTCGGATCCTAGCGTGTCCGCGACAAGTTGGCAGGCAGAAATATGGAAAGCTAATTGTCATGTCATGTCTTTGGTCTTCTGCAATCTTATCACTATGTATCGCTCCATTTCGGACAATTTCATCGTTTGTATAGCGTCCTGTTCGGCTGATAGAAATTATCGGACATTATATACCAACTGCTGTTTGTGCGGTATCAACAGAGAGATATTTGTGGAGAATCGTTTTCTCCAAACGAAGTGAAGGAATATGGAAAATATTTTACGTTCGTTTTTATATTCCCATGGGAATATCTGCAGATATTCGTTTTTTATACAGGTTAACATTTTCTTCCAACTGTGAACTATCAAATGAGAGGTAGTTGGTGTAGAGATTCGTTGTTGCGAATCCACTGCCTGCAATGAGAATGTTAAAAAACAGCTTTGTTCGAATAAACGCATACGTTAATTAAGGAAACTAATAATTGCTCACCGAATGTTATATTTCCTAAGGACACCATGCTTTCAAGTTTGATAGCGTCGGTTAAAAAGTTGGTAAGATTGATATTATTAATGACTCCTATGTACATGCCTTTTTCTGAAATCATGTCGCCTATTACCCTTGGCAAATCTATTCGAAACTGAATAAGAGACCAAATTCTACCGACTACTAAAGCTGTTGCCTTGATTAGATGTGGTCCATGAATTTGCAAGTCTTTCAAACTCTGTTTAAACAAATGTAAACTGTATTAGATGAAATCGTGCTTAATTCTAAAACAACATTGTCTTACCTGTTAAGTTCACATTATTTAGATGGTTTGTAATTAGATTCTTTACAATGACATTTCTATGGTAGTATGTAGTCAGTTTTGGTAATCATTGATAATCAGAACTATTCAGATCTGTTACGGTAATATTATCAATAGTTAAAATTGTCGTCTTGATCTCAGGAACAATTATAACTACCATACCAACCACTACCGCATAGTGATGCAAATGTAAAGAGATATTCTTTATCTGACTACACTAAGATCCATAACTATAACAAAATGTTAAAAGATCTCACACTGGTAATTTAAACTTATCGTAAGAAGATGTTGTTAGTTCGAAATTATATACGATACGGTAACTTTGCCCTGAGAGTTGAAGGTAATCCAATTTCGTAACATGACGTTGCTCCATTTCTAAATAAAAGTTCATCCTTGTTATTTAGCCATCGAAACAAGTTGTAACAACGACAAGTTTCTCACCATTTTTTTCGTTTAAAAGTATCAGAGTCGTTGGTACAGTTCCGCTCATGGGCTCATGGTCACGAGCTACAGCTACAGTGAGCCAGTAAACATGGCTAAATAGGTTAGGCAGATACGTGGAATATACCCGCCACCACGGTGCATTATACAGGTGTGCCGACTTAGCATCTCTGCAGAGAGTATCTCTGATAACTCCTAAACAAAGCCACAGTTGACATTGGTGCAAAGGAAAATGTCTCTTATAGAATGGTCTCAAGAACCTCCCATTTTCAGGAAGTACACGAATTTTGGGACACCCTGTATATCAGTGGGTTGAATGCACTGATATATATATCAGTCGGTTGAACGGTTGAAACCAGTTGAAACAAAGTGGAAGTGGAAGACGATGTTACGTCAGAGTGGGGGCCGTTGGTTTGAGACACATCCAGACACATCCCACGGATTCCCACGATTATAGCTGATTATAGCGTTACTGATCCCACGGAGGGAATTTTGCGGCAACGCTGCGCTGCTGGTAACAACGCTGACAATGTGACAATTGAGAATGTCTGTATCTTTTTAAAGTTTTCATAGCGATTTACTTTGCTGCAGTAATTTTGTTGGAAAACTGCTCAACATGAGTAGCGCCGATTCAAGTAAGTTTGTAACTATTTATATACTTAACCCTTCTCGGTCGAAGTCGGGGAATCTCCCGGCAAAATAATCCCTCTCTAAAGTAAATACTATGACCGAAGATACGTTAAATATAAATTATTAATTTTTAAATTTTAGAAAAAATGTTTTGAGGCTAACAGCTTGTTAGAATAAGCTGTCAATATACAGTCAACCGCGTATTTTCAACTTTTCGAAAAGTGAATCAAACGATTTGGATTTTTTTTTTAAATACTGATCCATATAGGAAAATTGGGAAATGTAATCTTGAGCATTTTCTCGGAAATTTCGACAAATTGAAATTTTTATAAAGTTCCTTCATTACATCATCTAGTTAATTAATTCTACTATGTTCTCCAAAAAATCCAATATAAACCTTTATAAAAAATGTAGTATAGAACAAAAAACATAAGTTTGTTTAATTGTCAAGCAAAAACGGTTTGGCATGGAACATGTTAAATAACTTATTCACTGTTTTAAAGAGTGGTCAAAGACTTATACGATTGACTGTATAATCTGTGACAACTGATCACCAATTTATATTTTATAAACAGATATTACTAACAACATACCGCCATCAGTGAAAAAGAAGGTGTACAAGAAGAACTTTTGTGAGCATTGGCTCAATGAACCTATCTTCGCACCATGGTTGGAAAAGTACAATGGCAATGTATATAATGCGAGGTGCAAAGCATGCAATACTAACTTCAAAGGTGGAAAAAGCGAGCTACTGAGGCATGTAAAAACAACAGTTCATACCATACAAATGCAGCGATTACGCACATCAAGCGAAGCTGGAACTAAGTTAAGGTATGCGTTTGACATCGTTGAATACAGTAGTATCTTTTGTTCGCAAGAGCATTGCGAATGCTGCAAATGATATTGCAAGACTGTTAATTTAATTTCTTTTCCAGTAAGGACTATGAAAGGACCAGTTGTGCTAATCGGACTGCCATTTGCAAAATCGTAAGTAACGAAAATTTTCGTCTGTAGATTATATAAAATATATTTTTACAGGAAAAAATTATCGATCTTCGAAGCGACACGTTAACAAAGCCAACAAAGAAAATGAGGGAAGCAATGGCCAATGCAGAAGTTGGTGACGATGTTTTCTCCGAGGATCCAACAGTTCAAAGTAAACATAATAGTTAACAAATTTATTCAGTTAGTGTTACACAAAATTCTACTAACACCTATTGACGTTTTATTAAATTATGAATTCATAGTGCTGGAAGAGAAAGCAGCTGATATTCTCGAAATGGAATCAGCTTTATTTGTGTCCTCTGGAACAATGGGAAACTTAATTGCCAGTAAGCACAGTATACTTCAATCTAATAATTCACCAAATTTCTTTTCTTATATTAATTTTGTTAAATTCAAGTCATGAATCATTGCAATGTCAGAGGAAGCGAGGCATACTGTGGCAGTGATGCTCATTGTATACTCCACGAACAGTGTGGTGCAGCCCAATTGGCAGGAGTGAGTCTTCGACCTTTACAAAACAATCCTGATGGCACATTTAACATTCAAGAACTACAATCCAATCTCCGAAAGGACAGAGATCATGAGCCAATTTCTAAACTGGTCATAGTAGAAAATACAATCAATGGAAAAATAGTTCCACAGAATTGGATCACGGAACTAATTGATTTCTGTAAGGATTATAATTTGAAGTTACACATGGATGGAGCAAGACTATGGAATGCAAGTGTGGGATCTGAAAAGTCTGCTGCAGAGATCGTTGCAGGCTTTGACTCTGTTACTTTCTGTCTCAGCAAAGGTTTAGGTACATTTTCTCTAATTTTTCTTTTAAAAATTCACTAGATACATTCCGCTTTGTTTAACCTTAAATTATTTTGTTTAGGTGCTCCTGTGGGTTCTGTGCTCTGTGGGAGCAAGGAGTTTATAGAGAAAGCCAGGAGAGTGCGAAAGGTACTGGGGGGGAGGAATGAGACAAGTTGGTGTTATAGCAGCTGCGGGAATAGTTGCTCTCGATGACATGATTCCAATTTTGAAAGAAGACCATAGAAAAGCCTCTGAATTTGCAAAATCGATAAAAGACACTGGATTAGGTATTATATTTCAAGGAAAACCAGTGTTTCTAGTGGATTTAGACACAGTGCAAACGAACATGGTTTTCGTTAAGGTCGACACAAGTGTTACCACTGCCATGAAATTTGCAAACCGCTTAGGAGAAATCTGCAGCGATTACAAAGATGATATGGTAGTCGTCAAATGCTTAGCTTTGAATGATTCGACTGTCAGGTTTGTATTTTATCACGAAATTACGGATAAACAATTATCGTTGGCTATCAAGAAAGTTAAGCATGTCATGGTGACTTTGTGCGCCGGTAGTTGATAAGTGTTTGTTATTCTTGTATATATTCAATAAATGTTTATTGGTAAATGGTTTAAAAACATCATTGAAATAAATTTAATGTATGGTATATATAACATCACTTTCTCAATTCTAAGCTTGATATTATTTTTAACTTTAATATAATTTTATAGGCTGCATTTCTATAGAATAATGATTACTAGTAGTAATTTTAGTGGCTCAAAAAGATAAGATGCAAAATTATACAAGAAACGTTTTACCACAAACGAGCTCCCGTCTGTGGTTTTACGTATACATATAATATAATGTTAATAACAAGAATCTACATATTCAAAAATACATGAAATCCTGAATGAATTCCTACAGTACCGGCTTCAGTCGGCAAGTATGGTTGTGGCACGAGAATGGTAATGAAAAAAATCCAATGTGTAGCTTGTCTATGTTTCTGTCAGTATTATAAATTCCTATGTCATAAAATTACTCGAGATATTCCTTCTATAACGTTTTTCGTCTATGCTTTGCAGTACTTCGCCAAAGAGACTGACATTCTGGTGCATGTATTGCTAAAAGTATTTTGAAAATATCGTGGACGTTCTGACTTTACTTGAGAAGAATCTTCTAATTGCATGTATGTATTCTATATATAATTAATTTCTATAATTAATCTTTATCTATCATGTGTTTTACGTTTTTTTGGGCTGTTTGAACAATTACAAAAACAGTCGAAGGAAATATTTAAAAAAAGGAAAAATGTGTATATACGATATTTTATAATGACTTTCTGGTATTTCTGAAAATTTTTCATCAAATTTATACAATATGTCGTATAATACGTAAAGTTTGATAAACATTGAATTATAGAGTAGTAATCGACACGAAAAAGGTATTTATATATGCAAAATTCTTACTGAGCGGAATATTTACAAAATTAGTCGAAAATTGTTTTTTGAAATGTTTATTTCGAAAAACATATTAGTTTGCACGTGTTTAGTGTAATATACGAATGCAATGAACAGCTGTTATGACAACGACTCTTCTTTCGAAAAACAGGCCATAATAATTATATATGTACCAATAAGGCACAGTTAAATTAATACTAGAGTCAACAACATGTAACAAATAGAAACACAAATTAACAAAATCTTAATGATAATAATAATTTAAAAAAATCATAAATTCAAAAACCGTAAAAATTGTCAAAATATTTCGTTAGCACCTAACAAATAAAAATCCATCAGAAAATCTACAAAAAATAATGAGAATATCCCAAAATTACTATTGCAAAAATTGCTCAGACGTTACGTCAGAGTGCCAAAAACTTTAAAACGTCATCAACGGACCAAGTTTCGTCAATCCCAAGCCAGCAATAACTTTCGAAAAGTCGAACAAATATCTCAATATATCTTTTCATACTTTCGCCTATATTAAATTTAAGTAAACCCTAGTAATAAGTCCACAATTGATTTAAATTTCAATTGTCATAAACATCGACACTTCGACATTCCCCAATTCAAAATTCTGATCTCAATATTTTCTATTATTTCCTTAGCTTCCTATAACTTATCGTTAGCAAAAATATGTTTCTATTGTAAATTATATTTAAAAAAACATCAAAGGGCAGAATCGGCACTGCCGTAACGCGCTTAGAACAAGAGGGAATCAAGAAGGTCTCCCCAGCAACAGAATCACGTGAGTGAAGTGGCGGCTGCGAAAGGCAACAGCGTCGCGCGCAGGCTCGTAACGCTCTAGCCAATCGAGGCGGTTGGCAACTGACGGCGGGATGAGACGGGTGACCGGATTGGCCAGTCGGTCTTCGCGTGCTGCGCGGTGGGGCAACGGATAAACAGATTTCAAAGTTCTCGAGGCGGTCGCCGCGGACGGTCACACGGACCGGTTGCACGTGTTTGCTTGGTGTCATCGGACAGTAATCGAAGACTGTAAGTGACCCGTACAATGTCGATCGGAAATACCAGCGACAAGTGAGATCGAGGACAACCACCGAATTCCCATTTCCATTAACTTTTGTCCACGACTTCATGGTTTCGTAAAGTGACTTCGATGTTGTCTGCCAGTTTCCCGCGCGACGCACGTGAGCGTGGCGAGTGGGGAGTGTAGCGAGACTTTGAGATTGTGGTGCGCAACGAATCTATGAAATGTCAAAGTTAATATGACCCTTGGGTAATCTGAAGAATTAAGAGAAAAAAATGGATTCGATGGAGAGCATAAACATCGGCGAGACGCCGCACTCGAGCACATCGCATGACAGCGTCGACAGCGGCTACCTGACGCTGACTCCTCATTCATTCACTCCTGTCACAGGATGCCGGTCCAGGGCGTCCTGCATCACCAACAAAAGGCACCACAGAGCCAGGGTCGATCCTCTGCAATCTGAACGAGCTCAAAGGTACAGGTCTAAATTAAACCAAGCATCAGAAAGCTCAGACAGTCTACTGGACCAGTCATGTATGAGTGATAATTACGAGTCGATGAATGAGAGTACAGGTTGCAAACGTAGAGCATGGAGGACCACAGTGCCCATAACTCCTGCCTCAAGGTTACAGCTGCTGTCGCCTCCTCCTTCACCAGCTGTGCCCTCTTCTTCATTTGTTGCCTGCGAGCCCATAGAGGAGGATGTGGAGATGAAGCTAGTCGCTGTATCCCAGAGCACTCCCCATGCACCTAGACTTAAAACTCCGCCACCTGTTCCTAGGATCGTAGTTTCTCCAAGTTGCAGAGTAGCCAGTCCTACCTCGGCAGACAATGCTAAGCTCAGTCAGCTTTCCATTGCGGAAATCAAACCGAAACGGCTTGATTTCTCTCATAACGTGCTATTGCATCGTACTAGGGCAACTCCGAATTTCACTGGGAGAGAAACTGTAGATATATTGGCACTTTTAGGGGATAAGAGTAATCATTGGAGGATAGTGTCCAAGATCCTCTCACATCTTGCACCACAAGATCTTTGCTCTGTTAGCATGGTATCCAAGACATGGAGAAGGATTTGTGTCAATGATTTCAAGGCTAATTCCAGAAGATTGACTCATATTATACTCAGGCAGAACGCGAAGGAGAATTTGAAATTGATTAAGAAGAACAAGATAGAGAGGGACCTTCAGGCTAGTCCTAAGAGCAGATACGCAAGGAAGGGATGTTTGCTGGAGGTGCAGAACCTCCTGAGGGTATCGAACGACCAGCAGCCACCTAGTAGTCCCCCAGTCTCCCCGAGCAAGGTCAAATTCCACTCGTTTGTTAAGGTAGGTGGTATGAATTTGAAAATGCTTTTGAAATTTTCAGGTATTGCTCGGAGTTTGGAAAGAAAGAGAATTTATGCTGTTTAGGATGTTGCTTGTTTGATAGGTGCTTTTAGGAAAGGAAAACCCTGTATGGCTGTATGGTTTACTGAGAATCGGTTTAGCTTGTTTTCTTATTTGCAAGATGATTCTGATCTTATTTGGAATTTGGAATTATTGAGAATTATGGAAGTATACTATAATATTTAATTGTGTATTCGTGTTTCAATTATACAGTGATTCATACAGAGCTGTATTTCCTGTATATTGTAATTTGATACACTCGTGATTACAATGGTTAGCAGTATACAACTTGAATTACATACAGTGTAAGCGAATTACAACATATTCGAATAATAATATAATTTAGATACAGAGGAATTGCTTTGCAAATAATTGTAGCGCAATGTAATTGAATGACAATGTATCTCTACTGGAGTGTAATTCAATTGCAGTGAAATTAAGTTGCAATGTAATTGAGTTGCAGTGAAATTGGATCGCGATGTAGTTTAATTGTATCGTACTTCAATCATGTAGTAATTCAATCACGATTTGATTGCATTGTACTTCGTAATTATATTTCAATTGCAGTTACAAATCACATTGAGATTTAACTCAATGAGAAATCTGAAGTACAATGTGATCTGATTGCTTTCTAATTCATATAGTAATTTAATTCGAATTTTGCACAACTGTTCCCAATGTTGCAAATTTAAACTATCATTGGCGTATTTCTGTTCTCTTCCTTCAAAAAGCAGATCATAGTATAATTGCTATGATATGTACAGAATTGTACCGCTCTATAGTGAGAGGTAGTTTGCGATTATGTTTTCGTATAAATACAACCGAACGATCTCAAGTGATGTTTGTATTTATGTTAGACGATTTATGGCCGCGATGAGATATTTGAAACCTACGGTTGGAGACATTGTATCGCGATTAGAACGGATTCGAACCGTCGAAAATAACCGTAGGTGTTGCTCTAGTCAACTGGTTTATTATACATTACAGTTAAACAAGTTTATATTAACAATTGTATTAAGGTTGGAGGAATTAAATCAATTTAAATTTTTCGCGATGAATATAATAGAAATGAAGCAAAATTTTGAACCAAGCGATGATGCATGGTGAAACGTGATTAATTGGATTAGGATAGCAGTTAATAATACAAACTAGTTTCACCATAATCGACTAATAATGATCTACACTGCTGAAATGTACAATGCGGAATGTATGTAGCTAGGACTAAGCTACTGAAACCTATAATTAGGTTGCCGATTTTTTTTCTGTTGTCGGCGTCTACGGTACCCATCAACGATTGTTTTTTTTCGTGGACAGAAATTCGGGGAATAATCATGCCGCTATAATCATCTAGCTCACGGTTTCGTTGAACTGACCAGTGTATACACTAACGTTCAAAAGTTTGCAACTAGTTAAACTGTAGCATATCTCTTCTCACTAAATTTTCAATTTTAATTTCACTAAATTATTCCGAATTTGAACGAATCCATATGCTCACGCATACAACGAGCTGGAACCTGAGATCTTGGATTAAAATTGGTTTTGTTAATTTCTCAAATTAATTAATTGTTACGATAAGTTAACAATACACTTGTGTAATTGTAATAGTCAAAGGTTAGGCAATTTGTAGTGATACACAATTTATAAGGTAGTCTAATTGAGAAATGAAGAACATTTTGATTGTTTATAATTGAAAAGGTTGCAGTGCCGAAACTTTTGAACGGTAGTGTAGATCTTCCAGACGTAATTTGCACAAGATTGAACTTCTCGAACTGAAGATAATTGTTCTGTTCGTGCGATCACCTTCTTGACATTGATTTATAGTGATTTGCTCTCTGAAACGCCGCAACTCGACCACACGACTTAGAATAATTTCAGCGTAATGAATTATGAAAATCATTCGAGCATAATCACTTTGTTGTAATGACTCCCTTGTATTACCATACCAAGAATTTAAATAAGAAACATTACCCTTGTTTCTTTTATTTCGGTATCTCCATTCGAAAAGGTCTTTTAAAAATAATTAAGATGTGCGATAATTAAAAAGTACATATGACTTTGGGTCGTAACTGAAACTATGGGAGGCGAAAAGAAAATTTTGGACTCTAAAAAAATCGCAATTTTTATATTTTTATTAAGAAATTATAAAATTAATACAAAATTTTCAGGCATACAAGTTTCAAATACTTTTGGTCATGTTGTATTAATTTTCGTTCTCCAGTATATGCTGGATAAAATTTTCATTCATCCGCGAGGATGAGTTATGCGAGTCTCACCTTGATGATGCGAGCACACCTGCAGGTACCTGCCATTTGCACCTTGAGCTCACATCGGTGTGCATTTCTTCCCGCGATAGCTGCAGATTATGGGGCATGCGGCGGCTTTGTTACAGCTCGGCGATAACAAAGCTTCTCTCTCTAGTGAAAAAGTATGAGAAGGAGAGAGAATGATGCCAGGATAGTTGGTACTTCAAGGTCTCTGTTTATGTGCACCGCGATAACGAAGTATTGATTAGTTATCTTGATCGAGGGGAATTAACATCGTCGCGAGTCTCACGCGAATTGGTTTATCGCACTCACAAGTTGCTCTAATACTTCAACACTAGTTCCCTTTGTTGATTTTACTCTACACAACAACGGTATTGTAGTACTGTGGATCAGAGTCCTATAGATTCTTCAGTTTAAAATAAAGAATTCATTTGTATTTAACATTTTCTTGGGATTTAAATTACTACGAATTGTAAGTATTTTCATAGACATGATTTCATTGCTCCCAATGTATGAAGTGCCTGGGAAGGCGTGGCTTCGTTGCTCTCGTACTATGAAGAGCCCCGAAGAGTTGCGGTTTCATTGCTCTCACTGTATCAGATGCTTTAAGATGTATGGTTTTATTGTCTTCACTGTATGATGTGCACTAAGAGGCGCAATTTCATACCTTCCACTCTACAAGAGGTCTTGCAAGACGGGGTTTTATTGTTCTTACTATATAAAGAGCCTTGAAGGGGCGTGGTTCCGTCGCTCTCTGCGCACAGAGTACCTCCAAAACCTTATTTTTATTGCTACCGCTATATGTACATATGAACATTGCGAGAGACATGGTCTTATTACTGCTACTATGTTGAACTAAAAGGGATATAGCTTCAATACTACCTCTATACTAAATGCTCCGGTAGGCGTGGTTACGTTGTTCTCTGTACTCAAAATGTTTCAGAGGGCTTGTTTTATTATTCCTACTACATAAACGTCGCAATAGGAGTGGTCTAATTACTCCCACGATATTAAGAGTCCAAAGGGGGCGTGGCTTCGCAGCTCCCAACTTCAACAGAGCCACTTGCCAATTATCTCGCAGGTCGTAGGGGAATCTGTGCCCTATAAAACAACTTGTGCTCCACAGAGCATTCTGTAGCCCTTGACAAGAACGAACCTAGCTAGAAATGAGCAGCGAAATGAGACGTTATATTAATCGATTTAGCATAATTGACATTCAACCGCGCTACCGCGGTCCCTGAACGATGCCGATCTCACTATGCGCCTCCACATAAATATATTTTGCGCTCTCGCGGAGGTAGCGCGTGTTAACATTTTCATACGGACACGGGCCCGCGTGGCCCCGGGGAGTGTTCCCCAATAAAGTAAATCGAGAGATCGATACGAAGGGAGAAGGAAGGCCCTTTTCGACCCTTCTCGTCGAGACTCTCTTGGTGAGCCACGAATCCTCGCCTTTGCGGCCGCCGCTTCTCAGCCCTCGGGCAAAAAACCGGCCGCGGAGAACAATGCGAATATATTACAGTATTCCGTGCGCTGTAACAAAGAACCAGGACCCAGCCAGTCCCTTTGTTCTTTTTACGAGGCATGCCGGGAACGAACGACACGCTAAATCGGTGCTCGATGCGATTACCGCGAAAATCGACCAGAAATCCCCCTTAGCATGCTCACTGGGGTCTTGAAAGATTCTCATCCCCATAGCATAAAGCTAGTCACTAGCACAACGAGTGTTTAACAAATTTTATCCTGATTTGTTTCAAAAAATTTTAACTTTTTTTCGCGGAGTTATGGCAGGTCAAATATCACGCACTTCTCAACCAACGATAACTCTCGCTCTGCTTCGGTTCTTTCAACCTTGACCAATCTATGGGATGCCATAGAAAGTCGTCTCGTAGTGAGAAATTCAGACGCCAATCTCTCCGCGGTTCCCATGTCCTTTTTTTCGCTTTTTTCCATAAGGTTTCGTTACCGTATACATGGAACGCCATAAGAATTTCACACGGTGTAAACTTACATTCTAAAAAAGACATAATTTCTTCTCGAATTCCATGAAATTTTCATAATGAGAATTGCACATCTCGTGCACAAATTAATTTCATTTTTTTTTAAATGATGTCTCCTATATATGTATTATAGTATTATGGACGATAGCGGAATATTGTTTAATTAACAATTTGTTAAAAGTATCTTCGAAAAATTTCATCGACTTTCTGCGGTCGTGAAAGATGTCACGATAACCCGCGACCCTCATTTCCTCGGAGTTATGCGCGAAGGAGGAAGAACTGAGGGAAAAGGTGATCGTCGAGGAAGGAAGTAGTTGTTTGATAATTAGCAACGGCCGGCAGGAACCGTTGAATAGCTTTATAAGATGACAGTTGGTGCGGGCGACTTCCTGTTGCAAGGAAGTCGTCTTCCAAGTCCTTTTTCCGGTGGGTGCTTCGAAATTTCCACCGGTGACACGGCCAATTCCGCCCCGCCGGATCTTGTTCTTACCTTTTGATCATTTCACCCGCCTCGGATCTATAGCTCGTAGCAATTCGCCACTTTCTCCAACCCGTTATTCCCACTTCTATCAAATACAGTACAGTCTGTTGAACAATCTAAAAATAGTTTAAACCCAGTAACTATTACGATGCGTGTTTGAAAAAAATAATGAACGGGACAAATTGTGCAGGCTTCATAAACTTACACATTTTTCGAATTTTTTCCAGCCAAGACTCAAAACTAAAAAATTAGACAAAAATTCCCTAGAATGACTCTCGACGACTGCAACATATCTGATTTTTTCCAAAATTCATGCTGCAAGATTCTACAAACAGAACTTCGAACTTTTTCGAGTTTTTGTAGCCAGAATTCGAAGTTGCAAAATCGGAAAAAATGTCTGGGAATTTGTTAGTCCGTGTTAGTAATGTACAAGTTTTTTCAGAATTTTCGAAACCGGATTAAAAGCCGAGAAAATCCGCCAACTGCGTAAATGGAAGTGATATAGCAGTTTTGTAGAATCCATGGGGTTTGTCACGGCGAGGCAACGGTGCAATGGCATTATCAGGTACGTGTATTGACCCAGTAGCAGCCGGCCAGGTGTACGGCTCGTTTCTCGGTGTTTCATGAAGCGTAAAGTGGTCTGGTAACGGTCGGCGAAAGGGAGAGCGAGAGACGTTTTAGCGTAAAAGCGAGCGTTGTGAATGAGCTAGGTTCGCAGAAGACGGTTGCAGCCTGCATACAACCTTCCAGATAATCTATAGAAGCCGCGTGCGGACATGCGTCGTTGCAACTGCGCGAGTTGCGTTCCGTTTCAATTAGAAGTGCAATCGCGCAATCGTTAGCAAGCTAATTGAATCTTATCGTATGTGGCCTCGCGAATCCGTTCAATCAACCATTCATCACTGCAGTCCCTTTCTCTCGTACAACGATACGCGATCCACAGGATGCATATGCGATAGTCGCCGCTCTTGCATTCGATGCACGCAATTCGTTACCGCAGTTAGATGCACTCCTCCTTTCTAAGAAGCATCCTTTCCTAAATTACATGGAATTTTTCTTCCACTCAAATACTTTACAATTCTGCGAAAAATCTGCAACGACGCAATCACCTTCGGCTACACTAGAGATTTCCCCCTCCCATTTTTTGGTTTAGAATTCTGGCTCGGAAAAATTCGAAAAAGAAGAAACTTCTTGTTACAGAAGCATACAGCGCAGTACATTTTAAAGACGGTGTTTTTTTTATATTTTTTTACATTCCAAAATTCTAAAAGTAAAATGAAAGTAAAAATTTGGAAAGTTTGAGATCTCTTATTACAGAAGTGCACGAGCTCATTTTAGAGAATATGTTTTCTCAATATTTTTTTACATCCTAAAATTCTGAAAAAAATCTAGGATGCTGGAAGCACCATGACGTGCGTTAGGGAATTTTTTTCCGATTTTTCGGATCGGAACACCTATAAGTAGTTGGAAAGCGATTTGGAACGCAGATGGACGGATCTCGGATAAATTGCACCGCGAAAGTAGCGGGCTGCAGTCAACGACAATAGCGCGACAAAGAAATAATTATGCATTCATGAAATTCAAGATGGACGCACATTTGTAGGCGATACGTAAGCACCATCCGATACGAGCGCGGTCCCTGCAACCCAATGAAACTTCTATCGTTTACAAAAAGGATAAGCGCCGTATGAAACTGCATGCAGGATTTCGCAGAAGCCGTTGAGAAGTCGTCCCTCGAGGACGTATCAGGTCGGGTTTACAATGTACATTCGCAAGCCGATAACGTTGGCCTCTCGAGTAGCGATAGGCAGTCAGTTTGCGCTGCAATTCCTAAACCGAAGTACATAATATTTCATATAGCTACGTGTTATTTAAAAACAATATTTAATAATTTATTTTATTCTAAAACAATATTGCATAGTTTGCTTAATTGTTTAATATGTTTTGCTAGCAGATTTTTGAGGGAATTGTAAACTTTCTTATAGTTAAAAATATTGTCATCTTCAAATAAAAAGTATGTGAAATCAAAAATGTTGGTGATAACAATGATAATATATTTCATAGAGAATGAAACATAAATAATTAGATAAATAATTATTTGCTTCAGCTAAGAAAAATGTTGTGTTGCCAAATGTTTTAGTGTTTTTAATGGACGACACTATTTTTTAATTTAATCTAAACTAAGTATCGATAGAAGGTTCGAGAGATCGATGCTATCGGGATCGAGACCGCAGTCTTTGTTCTTCGAGGGTTGCTGGTATGTAATAACGAGCGCTCGAGCGCTCTGGTCCCACGATTCTCGGAGCAACATAAGCGCAAAAAGACTAGGAATGCTCCAATACCTCTGTAAACGCATTAAATCGCGCTGGGAGACCGCCATCATTAAGTACAAAAACGATGTACCAGCCAGAAAATTCAAACAAAAATTACGGAAATCTTGGAAAAGGTCGTTTGTCAAGTTTAACGCGAAATTTGTAGAAAATTGTTGTCGTAGAATGCTATTATCAAGCAAGAAATTCAATTAAAAATAATACCAATTTTTAGAAATACACTATTCCATTTAATAACAAAATATTCAGCAATTTTTGTTCCAATCAATCAATTTTTCAGAATTTCTCTTATTTACATTCTTTAAAGTGTGCCATAATACATTTTAATTTCGCGTTGCCATATAATTTGATTTTTATACCATTTTAAGAAAAAAGGTAGAGAAAAATTATCTCAGTTTCGGATCTTATTAAATACGATCAAATAATATTATTGCCAAATAAATTCAACAGTCAGCTTCATCGGTTCGTGTTCGGAACCGTAAATTGCAGCGCGTTGCATCGCGTTGCAACCTGCAATTACCGTGCATCGACCCCGTCCCGTGGTTTCGGGCTTCTAAGAACAATTTTCGACAAAAAAGAGTGCGTCTGGACCGCGATAGGCCCATTAAATTGCACGAGCCGGCTCTCTCAAGAGAGAAATTGCCTCGTGCATCTCCGCCATCTTGCAACCGTGCAGAATGAAAAAATCATTCCCTGTCACATAACAAAAGTAATTAAACATTCAGAACTAATTCGTTTCACAATGAACTTTATTTAGGAACGTTTTAATTAAGAGCCTGTCCCCTTAGGGACCCTCAAGAATGCACGATTCTTTTTTTTAAATACAAACTCTTAAATATAAAACTAAAAATCACTTGCAATTAAATTTGTAAAATTACGATCATAGATTGTACAATTGTATTATGTTTTATTATAAATTAGTCACAAAAAATTTTATTCGATCGTTTTGTTAAAGTATTTCTTTATAAAGAAAACATTTTTTTTTCTCATTACTTTCGTTGTTTTGTAAAAAGTTAATACAAAAGTATTCCATTTATAGATTTCAGGGAACTACAAAGTGATAATGAAGTTTAAATATTGCTAAAAAAAATTAATATTTTCTTGAAATTTTGCTTAGTTTATGCACGTTTGCAACAATTTCAGTCACAGTCAAATTAGCCAAAGTTAAATTCTATTCAACCTTTAATCAGTTTGTGCACCTTTCCAACAATTTTACTGACAATCGAATTAGCCAAAGATAAATTTTTCATCAACTCTTATTTACTGTGTGCGTTTCTGTAACAATTTTAATGTCCAATTAGCTCTCAGCAACTAGGTTTATTCTCAGATGCTTGTATTAAAGCAAAAATTTAATATAGAATATTGTTAGAAAGTTTTGAAATAATTTTTCGAGGATACTGGAACGATTCTACAGATGGGTGAAATGGCAGTGCCAGTGTAGACAGTCGACAAAGGTATCGGCCACATGGCCGACATCAAAACGACAGCTGCAACGGTGCGCCAGGAGGATAATCACGTCAGAGGAAATATCACGAGTTGCACCTGGTCCTGATAAATGGAAATGCATCGACCCAAGAATCAGTGCACTCTACTCGTCGTATTATAACACTCCACTGTACATTCCCTATGAAAATATTTCTCCGAAAATTGGCGTTACGAAATATTCCATCAAAGTTGCATTTTATCGTGTCTTTAGTATCAACGAAGAACTACTTAATACAGACATTCATAAAACGTTCGATGATTAACATTAAAGAAAGAAAAATTAATAAATCGTTCAAAGATTAATGTGGTTAGAAAAATATAATGACCATTTAGAGAGAGAAAATAAAACAAATCTTAGTTTAAAGACAGATTAAGTATACGTTCAATAATTAATATAATAATAGAGGAACTTCCATTTCATCATTTCTTTAATCTCGTTGAAAAATTGATAAACATTGAAGAATTAATGTAATAACCATAGCACATTCGAAAAGGAATATTCTTAATTTTCATTTTATCAATATTGTTAAAAAGGAAAGACTGCGAAATCCTTGAAGGGTTATTCAGTTTATTGCTGCGTTTTAAGAATTTCGGTACGACCATGCAAGAAATTAATGCATGGAACGGTCGTTTCCCGTCCTTTTTCATGGGAGCCAAAAGACTCCATACAATTTTCTGGTTTCCTCCCTTGCGGTCTCGAGTGTCCTGTCCCTCATTCCTCAGAAACGCCATGGGCCGGCGCACACCCTCGCTTCTTCTAAGCATCCTCCACGGATGCAGGTCAGCTTTCCTACCCTCCAGATGTTCACAATGTTCACGAGAAACATCCTACCGAAACTGCGTTGCATTCTAAATCATTTTAAAGCTTTGTTAGCCAAGACGTTTCTACATAAATCTCCACTTTGAAACTGTAAATCGTTTGTGGCAATGTTAAAGAAAATTATTCAAAGCAATTTGTTAACCATAGAAAATTGTTACATGAAATAATAGTAATAAATAGGTACGTGTAGATTTGTATGCAAATTTTCATTTTAATAAGTCGCTCTGTAGCAAATCGATATGTATAAGGAAAAATTTCGTTGATCGATCAGGAGATTTCTTATAGTAAAATATCTTGAAAATATTCGGTTGGCCAGAAAGTATTGCTTATTCAAGGAATGTACTTGTTGTAACTTTTATTGAACAGCTCGAACCTTTTCCACAATCCACACGATTTTACAATACGCTTAAGAGTACGTCTGCTCACCTTGACTATCGATCATGGTCTACTGCGACGCACCTGCCACCGAATTCCCTTCGCGAATTTTCTGTCTCATTCTCTCACACATTCTCTCGTCTTTCCTCATTCGACCTACCACTTGTTCTGTTTACTCATTCGTTCACTCTCATTCGCCAACTTCCTTTCCCACTCATTCACTCCAGAGTAGGACAATAATCAACTAATATTTAAAAATGACTAATAGTCTTCTTGAATGTTAGTCATAGCAACATAGTCATTAGTCTAAACTTTTTGATTAGTTAGTGATAACTAATTAATAATATTAATGTATGTTAATCGCACAATATTGACTGATGACTAGAGATTGACGGCTGATCATCAACTACTAATTCAGTAATAAGCAATTACTTAGAGCTGTGACTAACTATTTGCCATTTTGTTATCATTAGACATAGCGCCCGCTCTAGCGGTTACGTCGCCCCGGACAAAAAGACAAATTGCCACCCCTTAAGAATATATATATATATTTTTTAAATAAACGTACATATAAATTTTTTATCTTCAATTAAAATAGTCATTTTATTTAAATTTTAATAAAAGTAAATTTTCTATTAATTGGGTATTTAACACATCAATATTTTTCTCAGAGTTACAGCCAAAATGGCGCCCCTAAATTTTCGCGCGCCCCCCCCCCCCTTAGAGCGGGCCCTGCTTGACAGCAGATTTTATGCATTTATGAGAAAAATGAGTAGGTGTAGTTTAAAACAGTAACAATATTACAACAATTTATTAAAATACTATTACATTATTGTCAACCTATTAAACATATTAAGGAAGAAAATCAATTTCTATTTCACTCTAGTTTGTTGCAATTGGGGTAGAAAATTTTTATTTTGCATAAAGATCCGCTGTCTAGTTATCACTAACTAATCAAAAAGTTTTAACTAATGACTATGTTTCTATGACTAACATTCAAAAAGACTATTAGTCATTTTTAAATATTAGTTGATTTTTGCCCAACTCTGATTCACTCATACATACACCACACACTTTAATCAATAAATTATTTTCCATTTTGTGCGATGACTTTTTGCCATCTTTCTGGTAGCTGCACAATTCCGCGCTCATCAAACTTCTGGCCCTAATCAGTAAAAAACTGATTCAAGTGCGATTTCAGCGATTTAAAATATCGAAATTACTTTCTTGCCAACCCAATTGTAGTACGAATAGTACCCAAAAATAGTAGAGAACGATGCTCCAAATATTTGTGCAGCGGTGCAGGTAAGGAAAGCTGCACAGTGTGGATAGGACACATTGTTGCGCGCACGTGAGCACCACGTGCCCACGAGCACTACTTCCTCTTGTCTGCCCCAAGTATTCTTTCCCGATTTGACTAGCCAACCCAGACCTTTCTTCTTCAGTATCACCTGCTTCCTCTTATCTTGTCAGTGTAATCATTCCTTCGCGCCTATACCGCTTGTTAGTACTGTTTGTTTATCCAGAGCTGGTTTAACGACTACATACATCAAGCAGCGTGAGGAGGACTGTTTATAGCAATCCATAAGCACTGTGAATTATACTGCAAATCTATATTTTCAAGAGTACTTGCAAAATATATAATTTTATTGTAGTTACATTGCAGTTAATTCATGCACAATTGTATAATTATTACTGTAGTGTAGAGACATTGTAGACATTTTCAAACATGCTAGAGAATTTATTTCGAATTGTTTCGGTTCAAAATTTTGTTCGCGAAAAATGTGAGAAAATGAAGATGTGCTGTAAATATTTTTTTCTCGTGTATTTGTGTTAAAAAATTGCTAGAATTAGATTTTTAGAATTGATTGGATATTAATACATTTAATGTGCACGTTTAGATCCCGCATTTTGGCAGACAGTGTAGCTAAGGAACACAGAATGTCATAGTGCTCGGTGGCCCAGAGGTCAGCTACTTCCGGCGGAGACACGAATTAAGTCCCGGGTTCTAATCTCGAAGGATGTTATCTCGCATAGTAACAGGCGCAGAGAATTGCGCGTGTCGTTGCTGCTGAAACCCTTTCACCCTTCTGTGAAAAGATAGCGACGACTCTGCAGAGTCATGATAATCCGAGGTGAAGCTTTGCGAGTCTGCAAACATCCTCCGTGCAGAAAACTCTTTCAAAAGCATTCTCCATCTTGTTCATCTTCAAACAAAACCATAAGTTTCCATTTTATTTTATTAAAGCACTGACCCAAGGAATTTTCAAAATGGTACACCATTTCCATTACAATCAATAAAAGATACAGTGGCAGAAAAATATAGGAAATAAACGAAACAACGGCATTTGTTATTATTATATATTATCTCACCAGCCTATCGGTGAGATAATACTAATTCAGTGATCAGATATTTTATAATCCTTTTCCCAACACATTCGTGACACTTTTCTGATTGAAAAGTCTCATTTACTTGTTTAAGCCACGATATAGTAGAACCTTGATTATCCAGTGATTCGGTTCGGATAGCAGAGGTTTTAATCTATCGTGGATTACACAAGTAAATATGATCTGAATTGTATCGTGTTTGGACTCGTTTCAATCAGAAAAATGTCAAGAATATGTTGGTAAAAGTCTCGTAAAATTAAAATTCTATTGATACAACATTTTACATTTTTTATTTGACAATTATTGAAATTGTAAGGGTGTTTTCATGGGAATTTATTGAATATATTTTGTGACTCCAGTATATATTATGTAGTAAAAATCGCACAAAATATAAATAAATTTAATCTTGTTATTTTTATAATACTATACACATCAGTCACTTTTGATGGTCGGTAGGTTTAGTGTTAAAAGAATTCAAGAACATCAATATATTATTTGAAGTCGGGTTTGCTGTCTCTCTGACAAGTTAAAATTTATTGAAACGAGATTCAGTTGCTCTTTTCACTCGTTTTCTTTGGTTTTCCCTACAATATTGGGTTTCTCGCTGCCGGTCCCGCTGACAGGGTTCGAAAAGTAAACCCACGGGACATAGGGGCAGCTGTTATGCATTCTTGCGTCTCTCCATATCTCTCTCTCTCCCTTCTCTCGCCCTTTACGATCCAACCACCGCGCAGCAGCCCTCAGCTTTTCCTTTTCTTTCTACCGCCGTTTGTTAGCATTCCTTTTCTTGGCTTCTCTTGGACGATGTCGAACCGAATAATCAATGGGCAACCGGCTCGGAGGAAATCCATGGGAAAAGCCGGACCCGACGCAATCATCTTCTGGACCTCTGCTGCACTCTGCGATGCACTTTCTGTGTATAATATTTTCTACGTTGATACTCTCCAATTTTTATTTATATCTTCTGTTATCTACTTTTTTAATGTCTTCTGTTTTTAATTTCTTGGTGAAATTGCACACTACATTAGGGTTGTGTGAACCTTCTACAGTACATAAGAAATGCAAAAATTCAATGTTCTTCTTTAACGTATGAAATGTGCAATTTATTGCAAGACGGTGTTGTCTTCTGTTGATTTTCTCTGTTCTTTATCAACATCTTTGTCTCTACATTTTCTGATGAAAATACTCGCCGTCTTATGGTTGTGTGACTCTTCCACATCATCTACAAAAATGTAGAAATGCAGCACTATTTTTAACACACGATTTTTATGGATTATTGTAAGGCTTTGATGAATTCATTTCCTGCGGAAATGTAGAATTACAACTTACAACACTATTTTTTCAACACACGATTTTTATACTTTTATAATTTGACTATGAAACAGTGATTTGAATTATCTATAGTTGTACGTCTCTATTGCATCATATAGAACAATATAGAAATGCAACATTATGTTCTAACACTGAAATTTTAAAGTTAAAACCAAAAATATTTATAGTGAATGTTTAACAAACGATAATTAACCGTTTACGACCTATGAAAGCACATGGTTGCAAAAGGAAGTGACGCAAACAGACAAATTTCCAATGAAAACGCGTCGTTCACATTCATATTCCGACAAGGGCCAGAGAACATTGTTGCAAGCCACGTGGTTCAAATTCTAAGCAGCTGTAGCAACGATCCTGACTATACGTATAACATGGTAGATATATCTAAGTTATGGATCCCCCTTTATCTTTACTTCCTTTCGTCTTAACTAAACGCCGCCTCTCTTGAATTCTCTGCTTGCCACGTCAAGCATAATCAACAGAAACCCTCCTGGGAAAAGTCTTCGACCCAAGCTCCACGTTTTGGGCATTGAAATCTCCTAAGTTCGCCCGTAGCACTTCTATCACGTACCAACAATGTTGCCTCGGATTACTGAAAACAGTTCCTGTAAAATTTGTTTGAGAAATATTTTGCTAATTTTCTACAATCATAATTTTTGAAGGTTTAAGTTAAATTACAAAATTGTAAAATTATGCACAATACAGAAGTCCACATTATTTTATGATGAACATGAATTCATGTAATTGTAACATCTAAAAGTGGAATTTTGATGATGAATTATCAAATTATAAAATCACGTATAAACTGGTCCATTACGTTACCATCAGTACCATCCCTGGCAGAATGTTTCCGATCGGAGGCATCGATACGGATTTTAGAGAAAACATTCACAATTTAGAAGTATAAAATATTACTTTATGGAGTTAAAACTGATGGGAAATGAAAAGGGTATTATTGAAGAATGGAAAACAACAAAATAACATAAGCTTCCATTTATTATGACAAAGAAACGAGAAAATAAACAAAATGTTATACGGAAAAAAGTTCCCGATTAATAGAACAGCTGGAAGAAAGCTTCCGATTCGATTTACACTGTCCAACACCTGTTCAACAATTACTGTTGGATGATTCTTATAAACTTTCTTGCACTGATTCCGAATCTGCTCTTAATTTTTCCCCTAGACGCACAGTTTTTGAGAAACTTGATTTTGAAAAAAACATATTTTTCAACTTTAAACAATTATTGTGATGTTATTATAAAAGATATTGGATTGTTGTTTGCAGCAAAAGATTCTGTAGACTTTCCCGTATACAGTGAGAAACATGTTTAAACAATCATAATGTATTAATATTGGATATCGCTGTATTCGGGAATGTCTACAGAATGTTTTGCTGCAAAGAACAATCCAATATCTTTTATGATAACATCACAATATTTGTTTAAAGTTAAAAAATATGTTTTTTTTTTCAAAATCAAGTTTCTCAAAAACTGTGCGTCTAGGGGAAAAATTAAGGGCAGATTCGGAATCAGAGCGAAAAACTTTATAAGAATCATCCAACAGTAATTGTTGAACAGGTGTTGGACAGTGTAAATCGAATCAGAAACTTTCTTCCAGCTGTTCTACTAATCGGGAACTTTCTTTCGTGTAACATTTTGTTTATTTTCTCGTTTCTTTGTTATAATAAATGGAAGCTTATGTTATTTTGTTGTTTTCCATTCTTCAATAATACCCTTTTCATTTCCCATCAGTTTTAACTTCATAAAGTAATGTTTTATACTTCTAAATTGTGAATGTTTTCTCTAAAATCCGTATCAATGCTTCCGATCGGAAACATTCTGCCAGAAGTTGTATACATAGTATGAGCTCATGTAACGTGAAAACAGAATTTGTACAATTTCATGTTGCAGTAAGTACAATGTAGAATTTTTCATATAAAAATTTTGAATAAATTGTATTGGAGCAGGTTCAATATAGAATTTTAAATATCAATTTTTAAAATAATCAAGCCTAACAATTTTGTATAATTTTGTTGCAATACGGGCAATACCGACTTTTTAATATAAAAGTTTAGATTAATGAAGTGCGTTGTAAAATTAACGCAGAATTTTTAAGTTTGCAAAATTTAAATAAAAAAATTAAACAGTAGTTTTAATACGAAGCTATGGACAAACGAAGTCTGTTGTAAAATTGCACATTAACGTAGAATTAGAAAATTTAATATAAAAAAGTTTAATATTATTTCTGAAGTTTAAACTATCGCATTTTGGTGTCGAACGAGCCGAAATAATTTGTGCTAACACAAAGGGGCAGTGTTTGAGATAAGAGAAGATATACTCGAAAGTGAGGGTGGCGGTGTCGGTGCAAAAAAAAAAGATAGAAAGCGTGAACAAAAACGGTTTCTGTGGACAGCTGGCGCTGTGCACTACTGCGAGGTTTATCATTCTATGCAGGGGAGGTTTCTCTCGGTTCTTTCATGCACTCCACTCCCTGCATGTGTACACACTCTTCCCTGCATTGTGCCTTGCGTCTGCATCCACTGCCGACGAACCGTTTTCATTCACTATAACGATAACAAACAAAAACACATGATAGATCTTCAACCAGCCGTTATCAAACTGTTTTCTTTACCATCACGTAGCATAATAAATAAAATTTCGTTAACAGCATTGTAACAAAATTGTCTCAAGTATTTCTCAATTTCATTTGACAAAATTCTTCTTGCAAAAAATTTATTTTACATTTTTAAAAGAGGCGCCAGACATTTCCTTTTTTAAAATTTGCAAGAATTGTTCTAAATATTGGATAATTTCATTTGACAAAATAATTAATTTTTCTTCATAGCAGTTATTAAAAAATGCAACAACATTGCACAAAAATCATTCTAAATGTTTTTTACAGATTTTCATGAAAAGATTCTTTTTATCGAACATGCAGCATCAAAAAGAGGAATAAATACAAAGTTAAAATGATTATCTCCCCCGAAAGAATTCTATCCCACCACTCGATCTTTCTTCGATTCGTCTCGATCGACCCTAATGAATGGTCGCACGCACACACGGCTGTGTATTCCCGATAACACTTATTTGAGATGCGGTGTGTTTGTCACCCTTGATTGGCCCCCGATTTTATCTGTGGAAACTTGGAAAAAGGGGTTCATTGATGGACACCACTCATTCGCTGTGTGTCTTCGAATTAACAAATATTAGGAATTGATACACTGTGTGCCCTCAACAAACAGTGGGAACTATGTTTCTCTGGTGTGGGGACATAGGAAACTGTGAACAGTGGGCAGATAACTATAACAATGGCCAAATAACTGATGATAGAGATTCCGTCTGGAGCTACAGAATTCCTTTTGGGAAAGTATAATGAAGCCTTTTATTGGAAGAAAGGGTGATAGCTATTTTTATTTTATTGTTTCTCTATTATTTAAACTTATTTTGTATTAATATCTAACTCCATTTTCTATTTTTTTTAATATAATTTGTATGTCAAATATTGATATAAATATATTTATTCTAGTTACAGTAACAAATTTTGAAGTTCAGTTTATTCAGAAAAGTACATTAAATTCCTGTTTATATTTTAGAACAAGATTTTCAATTCTCATTAATTTGAAAATGTTCTAAATTCATATTTTAGTTACATTTTCCTATTTTAACTGACCGCAATGTTTGTAAACGATGTTAACAGCGTTCAACGTATATTTCAAGCTTCTCAGTTTAAAATTGTATGGAAATGAAGGTTCGAACAGCTAGAAAAGGTGGATTGTTTGATTTTTATAGGTTCGGTGACATCAAAGGGCCCACAAACTGCATAAATTACACAGTGGGTCACGGATTATTAATCAGGCAAACAGCCATCGATTTTTATAACATAGTCCCGATATAGTTGAAGGTACAGGGCGATTTCGGGAACACATTTAAATACGTTTATACCTGCGATTTCCGTGTGTTTCGTAACTTTTGCTGGCGAATAATAAATCAGAATGATCGCGATACTAATGTGCGATTTACACAATACTACCTCTAATGAAAACCACTCTAAAAGCCCCATAAAATTCCGAAAAGACTTCCATTAACTCTGTAACTATATCTCTAGAACCAATTATACAAAACATGGTTTAGACAATACAGAAAGGAAGAAAGAAGATTTTGATTTGCTGCAGGTCTTTAAATAAATGCAACAAAACGAACAACAAAAGACGAAAATTTTAGAAATGTTCACCACGAATCTAACGCATTATCATGCAGCAAGGGGTTGCTTCTTATCTCTGGGGAAACAGAACCTTTTCTCAGCAACTCCAACACAATCTCACAGGAGAAATAATTTCTCTTTTAAGGTGTGCGCATACCAGAGCGTCTCGAGAAGGCCGCGGATCGTCTCGAGAAGGCAGCGGCCGTCGATGGACCGTCCATGCG
>CM052295.1:2668615-3232564 GCA_028455765.1 Lasioglossum oenotherae | reverse complement strand
TCTCCGTGGGCTCCCCAACTCGTTTAGGTAAAGGGGCCTATTGGCACGGAGACCTTTTTTTTCTGCCGCGCACAGCAGGGAGCCCTGCTCGCTAGAGATTTGTTGTCGCATGGACGGTCCATCGACGGCCGCTGCCTTCTCGAGACGATCCGCGGCCTTCTCGAGACGCTCTGGTAAGCGCACACCTTTAACCTTCCAGCTTCCTCGAACCACCAGAAAAGTCCCAGCGTCCCGATTTCAGCAGGATCACCCAGTATTTCCTATTCTCGAGGTCCTTTTGTCCTCTGATCCTTCCCTTCCCATCCCCTCTGTCAACATAGTGATTTTGTCAGCTCTTTCCGCATTCACATCTCTCTCTTCTGTCCATCTTCCTCTTACTCTTCGTATTTTGTCCTTCTCTCTTTCTTCTCTCTCTCTTTTCTCTCTGTTCGAGGTTCCGGCGGCGGACCTCGGAAAGAGAGAAACGGTCCTTGTTGCTATGCAGCAGTCGACGAGGAGATCCGCGGGACCGAGAGAAGAAGCAAAAGAGAGCGAGAAAGAGAGAGAGACGAGCGACCAAGCGGAGCAAAGGGGGCGCCCCCCCATGATTATTATTCGCAGGCCGAATAACCGGCGCGGCCCTCTCGGGAAGAGGCAGCCGTTCCCCATGCTGTTTAACCGCTTTTTTCCGAGACCCCCCTCCTTCTCCGAGACCCCCCTCCTTCTCCGAGACCACCTCTCCGTCTACACCCCTGCTTGATCCCCCCAATGCCCCTTATCAAGCGGTTATCGGGCGCCGATGCCCGCTTTTCGACGATCGAATCGCGAGCATCGAAGTCTCTCCGATGTTAACGGAAATCGCGAATTCCAGAATGATAAACAATTTCTGGAAAGTTTAAGTAGAGCAGACTTTATCGGTATGTTTTTTCTTTAAGCAACGTTGATGGAGAATAAAATTGTTTAAGGGATTTTTGGGCCCCTCAGAAACTACTTGCAATGTAATTGTGGAAGGATTATATTTTGAAAATGAATTCGTGGTAGAGGGGGTTGATCACTTAAACCACCCCTACAATTCCGAATGCGCTATAAGTTGCAATTGTCAATTTCACATTCGCTGTAATAATCGCGAGTTCGTTACGCCTTACCAAAAAATGTTCTTCTGAGAGTTCATATTTCGTTTAACAAAAAAATAAGTTACAATAGACCAGACCTTCTAAATTCGAATAAAAAAAGAATCACGTCGATCCGACACGTGGTCCTCGAGATAAAAATGTTTTTAGGGAAACCGGCGTTAATGAATATTCTGATTAAAATCATTTCGAATCCAGCAAACTGATGACTTAAACTACCCTCAAATGTGAGTGAACTATAACATACACCACTCAGTTTTGAAGAAAGTTAGCGACTTTCGCCAATGTGATTACGTGTTATCAAGAATATCTGTTTACGGTCTCACCTGAACTTTGTTAACAATTTTCAACAGCATAAAATCAATTTCTCAATAAAAGGAAATTCCTACGTCAAGCCCCACACATTTCCAATTAAAATAGAAAAAGACTCATCTCAATCGTCCAAACAATTCCCAAGATAAAAATTCTCAAACCCAAACAACCATCGCAAAATTGAAACGCCAGTAACTATTAAACAAATTGACATCCATCAAACTGATGACATAAACCCTCCCTAATTTGGCGTGCATAACACCATACCATCGATCATTTCGATCTCACTACCTCGTGTTCTGCAGAAACAGTACTTCCAAGCCACGTGGACGTCGATCATTCATATTCCCATCGGTTCCAGTATAAATTAATATTTAGATCTCGGTAAATAATCGTGTGATTTGTATGTAAGCAACGTGACAGACAAAGTGTCAATTCTTCGGCGCTCGGGAGATAATTATTCAGGATCCGGAGACATCGCTATGGGTCTGGGTTAGTATAATACATACGTCGGAGGGCGAAACTCGATGCCGCCGATAGGGAGATAGAGATAGGCGGAACAGGCAGGAGCTTTGAGAGTTGGCACACCGGCCAGGCTAGACCCCATAGTGACGTAACGTTATTTACTTTCGAGCCTCCCGTTGGCAACAGGTCGATTTCCCATGGCGGAATGCTAAAATGACTGAAAAAGCGAGAAAAAGAACGTAGAATGCCGATCTTTGATTCTTAAAATACACCTGACTCACCATCGATGCTCCTCCGACACCATAGATCACAACTGTGACGATTCCCGATATAATTAGTATGCATAAAATTCTTCGTTTCGTTGTGAATCACCAATATTAGTCATGTTCGTCACATTGCGGTAAATAAATAATTCCAGTTTCTTCAAATAAAATCGAATCGAATTTGTTAGGAAAATGTAAATATGTTTGAATTTATTATAGAAAATGTACGAAAGAAAAAATTCGTCGTGCATTAGATCATCATATATTTTCAACAACTTGAAAAACAATCATTATGATTTTGAATTTATTTTTAGAATAATTTAATTGAACAGGAACTGAGGATTTATCCCAATGAAAATGTTGTGCGAGGTATTTTAAGAGTCTCCGAAAGGGAAAGGATTGGAATGAGTGGTGCATCGTGGGTCTGGCTGGATACGAGCAGACGTCCGGTTGTCTATAAAACGTTTTCCCACAGTCTCCAAAAGTGATTATAGTCGTCTGCCCAGATTCCAAACGCCCTCGGTCTTGCACGACCTAGACAACATGCGGCGACTAACTCCTTCGAGGATAAAATCTTCTTTGAACGGCCTTGACTCCTCCGACCGAGTACACCTATGCACTCTGCATGCACCGTTGCAACGGTGGTGTCCTTGGCGAACTATACTTTGCAGTTTTTAAATTAATTCTGCACTCTTCTACATTGCAGTCTGCGTCGTCCTACGTTCTAGTTGGGTCTTGTTTGCTTTAAATAATTATGTCGAGCTCAATTTTCATTTTTTGGGAGTACCAAAATTTGGGGATGTAGTTAGACGACGAAGAAAAGTGTACATGAAAGTTGCATACAAATTAATTTCCCGGTTTTGTGGTGGAAAAATGACAAAATTACCACGGTGTAATAACTCCCTAAGTTCGGTATTTTAAGGTGAAATAGAGCCTAACTTTTTTATTCAAGCAATGAATTTTAACGAATAAGATATTTTCACTTTTGTCCGATGATCTTTTGCCAAAAAAAATAAATAAGAAAATATTTTATTGATTAAAGTTCATCGCTTGAATAAAGAAATTCGTTTTCATTTCACCTTAAAATAACTTACTTCCTTGCCAACCCAGTATATTTTTGCTGGGTCTTGCTCCTTTACAATAACTATATCGAGCTTAATTTTCATTTTTTGGGAGTACCGAAAATTGAGGGTGTAGTTAGACGATGAACAAAAGTGCACATGAAAGTTGCATATAAATTAGTTTCCTGGCGAACAAATTGCGATGTTAGCTGGAATTGTGTTGATTACTGTTTCATTAAAAAATTCAGACATGTAGTCGGAATATTAACAAAAAGGTACATCGAAGTCCCGTAACGAAAGACTTTGCAGTTTAACGGTAAGAAAATATCAAAGGCCATAGTTTAATATTAAATATTGGTGTCCAGTAGCTTCCATACAATATTCAGAGCGTGGCCCAATGAGAAAAATTAACCGTAATGTCTTACAAGCGTCGAACACGGTCGCGGAACGTGAATGAACTGCTTTATGTATACCGGGTCGTCTATTAAAGCGGTTAAGTTATTCGCTCCACGAATCGAGACCCCATAAAAGTGTTACGGCGCATTTTACTGCTGAACAATTATAAGGCGACGGGGCCGCCGCGCCGTTAGGAGATAATAGTAGTGTACGAGTTCATGTTTATGGTGTATGGGCATTGTCTACTTCTTGTGCGAGGAGAAGTCCGATGACTACTAATGAGACACCAAACGTAAAATGGAACCTCTTGCAACAAAAAACTGCGCCACCCTTTCAATAAGAAAATCAACTTTTCAGTACATTGAAAATTTCTGCATTCCTTGTAGAAAATAACCCGTAAAAAGATTATTAACATTGTGTAAAAGTTATGGGAATCAGACAGGTTCGAAGCTGACCTGTTCGAGAAAAATTTTGAAAATGTTTCTTTCGGGGTTAAATGAAATTTCGGAGATGTTTAATGTGCTAGAGCACTGACATAGATGGAATGATCGTACGTGGGCAGTTTCAATGTGAATAAATAACAAGAGCGTGGGAGAGGGCGGCAACGAGCTGAGAAACAGTGACTCTTCGTGATTTTCTCGATCAACGAACGGCCTTGCGGAGTACAGCGAAGCTCAAGGCCGAAACTCGGCTTGACGTGCGTTAGAAATTCCTGGACGCAGTCGATGAACAAGCATTTTTTTCTTAGACGGTGCAGCTCAGATTTAAGGATTTTTTAAAACATTTGTTAGGAATTTTCAGTAAACGTAATTTAAAAAAAAAAACTTAACAACGAACGAGATCCTCTAGATTCATATAAAAAAGGAATCAACCAGATCCGACAAATAGTTTTCAAGATAAAAATTGTCAAAGAGTGAACCCTGTCGTTACAAAGATAAATAAATATTCTAAAATTCGACGGTTTATATTTGATAAACGAATCGAAGTCTAACAATTTGATGACATAAACACCCCATAATTTTACGTGTACTACACCATAGAATGTTGCATTCCGACCCCTCCAGTTCAAGTATTACAGAAACTTGTTATGCAAGTCACGTGGAACGGTACTTACAAATAGAACCTCGACCACCACTCGTAATTTCATTAAGGGAATCAGTACAGCGTTTGATAGTCATAATTGATAGTTAGCCGAGCACGATGACGATACTTGTAGCTATTCCGTGTACTGGCAACGGCGCTAGCGCGAGATAAAACCGGCTGGGAAGCTTAATCGCTCGATAACATTTACCTGACCGGTTTGTTTCTTCATTCATCTCTCTATCAATGAAGCGTCTAGCCCTTGCACTAGGTTAGTGTGTCAGGAATCCCTATAATCCATCGAGCGAATTGAACAGCCGACAGAACTGCCCTATCAATAAAAATTGCTACGAACCAATCAGCATAATCGACATGTATACGTAGTCAAAATTACACAAAAACGGAAAACCATATCAAAACGTCAATATGGGGTTTTGTTACCCCAAGTATCTGCTACATATCCCTTTAAAATTAGTCCAATTAACTTAACCATCTATAATAACAATTTAAAAAACTATAAATAGCAGACCAGACATTTCTTACAATTCATTATGTTACAACTTTTATACTAATCGCCCAATCAACTTGAAGCTTGGCACGCACACTAACAATAACCTATCCTACACACCCTTACGCGCTGGCTACGCTCACCCTTCTCCATCCATTTTATCAATTTTTTTTGGATCAGTGTTCATCAAGGTCTTCTCTTCGCTTCAGCCTTGAGCCTTAAGGGATGAATCGCGAGATCACGCGAACGGGGCGCGATTAAGGGTACCCAGGGCAATGGACCGGATCCTCCAGCTTCGTTGTAGGTAGCGAAAGCGGGGGTGGGCCGATCTGCTAACAGGTACCGGGCCAGAGTTCACGGCTAACGACGATGCGATAATGAGGCAGAGATAAGGTGTTCTGGGTGTTCCTCTCAGGTTCAGAAGGTCGTACCTGCTTTGAGAACCTGGGATTACCCTTGGGGAGAGGGTGAGGGTGCACTTTGCACGCCGGGGGACAAAGCAACATAGGTACGAACCGCCAACTGTGCGAAATTGTCGCTTGCACCCCAGTGTTGGTGGATATTGTCAAAAAATACCAGAATAATTTAACAGACCCTTCAAGATAGACATCAATCAGAGCCAATTTTTTCGAAATATTGCTCGTGATTCTAAATTTTATGGAATGCTCTAGGTTTTCCCGCTAAAAGTTCCTAAAAGCAGGTATTTAGTCATTCCTTCAAGATATTGGTCGATTTAGTCTGTCTGATTGTGTAGTTCAGAATTAATCAAATCGCTACAAATCAAGAAAAAGTTCGAGAAATTGCAGACTTTATTTTTTAATTTAAAGGCGATATGGTTAATATTTTAGTAGCAGCTGTATATCATTGTAACCGTTGTCCTTGAATCTTCTCAGATTTTTTAATTGAAAACTCCGGCTGGAAAAAATCGAAAATGAAAAAGCTGTAGGTAAACGCGAACGAATTCTTTAAAAATGTGGATTATTGATAGAATTCGAGAGCAACGATGTTCATATTTTTACAACAGCTACGTTCTGCCGCAACTGTTGTCCTCGGATTTTTTCAGATTTTTCGTCGGCCAAATCCAGTTACGGGAAATCAAAAACTGCACTCATAATGAAAAACCAACGCTTTCAAGCAATGCTTTCAAAAATTGAATTTTGTTAACTTTGGCCTATAATAAAAAATGTATAAAAATTCAAACAAATACTCGGATGCTTGAAAAACAGTTCTATACTAACACAATCAGAATTATATTAATAAAATCCGGCGGAACGGTCGCTTTCAATATTGTCCAAATAAAGACGAGGGGAAAGTGTTTCTCGTGAACATTAAGTAATAATCTTCAGATTCGTCGGTCTGAGAACGACATGGTGGATGGTCCTGATCTGTTAACGTGATTTAAGGAAACCTGCCGAGGTTTCTTTGTCCGAAGGACGGGATTTCCAGGCTCATTTAGATAAAGCGTATTGGCAGAGCGAGCAATAAGGGACGGCGGTCGTTGTAAATGGTTGGCGCGCGGCCCTTTCAGTTGTCAGGGTTTCTGTGAGTGCTGTCGAGGATCTTTGGATTAGCAATTTCCAGCCGTAAACCATTGCTTACGTTCGATGCGGATTTACTGATCGTTTCGTTTCGAAAAGGTGTCTTCTACCAATGGTCTCTCGTATACCTGTTTCGATACGGAGAATTTCAAGACTGAGGTACATTTACCTCTGAAGGCTTCGCAGACACTAATCTGTAAATTTTCTGCGCTGTAATTGATCTTAATTCGTAACTTTCGTTTTTGATATCGATGAATTAAAGATTTGTAGATTCGTGAAAAAAGTGGACGGAAGATAATCCACTTTTAGTTTCACTTTGAAGAGTTAGATATCTAGTTTTAGCAAAAGTATTCAATCTACTATAACAATGTAGGAGGGCTTATTTTAAAATGTGAAATCTCTACTTAGTAACACCCCCAAAAAATTGAAAAACTGCCAAGAAGCTACAATAGATTTTTCTCTTGATAATTCCTCAATATCTGGGGTTTACAAGATTCAATCCACTGGAGGTTTGTAAAAAAATATTATAACAATCTATGTACTTTGGTTTATTTTAGAGGGTGGAACTTATCCGTTAAGCACCCTAAGCAGAGAAAGTTGGACCAATGTTAAAGTCGTCGAAGGCGAGTGTTGCTAATTTCTGTCAGAAAATAAAATGCCGAAAGGATTCTTAACAAATATACGGGACCATTAGACCCACGAACAGTGTACACAACGTTCGCGAACGTTTCTGGGAAGAAACTATTACACCTCGACCATGCAACACTGCGAGTTTCCGCTCGTGTATTTGTGTTTAGATTCGTGCGTGCCTAATTGCAGATACAACCGTGAAAGTGTTTGAAAGACACCGGCAGCTCGAGCAGACAGGCATGGCGGCGCAAACACACTGTAGCCAATCTGGAAATGTGTCTGCCAAATTCCTCCAGGGACATGTGAAAATATTACTTCTTCCAATAATCTACTCCTTCCAAAATTCACTTTCTCCAAATTCAAACCTAAATATCGTCTTTTGTGCAACAAATTGCATCGTGATCCTAGGCTCTTTGCAAGAGGCGAATCATCATTCTTGCATTACATGTGAGCAGTTTTCCTGTGAAAATTATGCTACCCCATATAAAACGCTCCAGAAAAATAAAGTCTGCACATTTTAATACAATTTGTCAAATTCAAGCTATAATATATCATTTAATGATGCTTTCGGCGCTACCGTTCCGATCACTTAGTAAATCTAGCAATTTTGCAAAAAACTTTTCTTCTTTCCTAACGTTTCGGTTCAGTTTTGAACCTTTTTCAAAGGAAAAATTTGCGTCTACAAGAAAATTGCTAGATATACTAAGTGATCGAAACGGTAGCGCCGAAAGCATCATTAAATTAAATATTTAACATTTACAATCGATAATCGGGATTATTTGATCAAGCTATAATAACTTTCTTTAAAAAAATCGTACGTCCATCCAACTTAGCTCATTTCCAAGGGCGAAGCCTCTACTTTCAATACCGGTAATTATTTTTTCCTCCCAGAATTTTATTGCTCTGGAAAACGCTTTACAATTTAAAGAATTTTTGCAACTTCGAACATCTCTGCAAAGTTAAAAAATTTTTCGCGAAGTCGAAGCCATCGTGGACTGCAAGGGAAATCTCGCCATCCCAAGGAGCCCTTAAAAGTCTCTTCACGATTTTCTCATGGCACATTCTGCCACTTTTGGTCGTACCCGCTCCGCATACTGCGACCACCATTGCACCAGATGTCTCAGACGTTTCGGACGCAATTCCGACAAAGTGGAACGCGGCGAAATTGCCATGGGGAGTTGCATTTTCACCGGAGGGGTTCGTTGACCATAGCAAAACATTCCGTTAGGCGGTCGCGTACCGCCAAAAAGGCCCCCGAGAGTTCGGTTGTCGTTAACGAGAAAGCGGGACCCGGCTCGCCTAACAGCCGTCGAAAACAGAAACATAGCGATCGAGGGAGAGGGGCTATAGGTGTAGTGACGCGCGTCGGAGAAAGATGGCCGAAAGAGAGAGGCTGAAACAGGTCCTGTTGCCGGGCCCTGTTGCTACGCGGTCGACGGTGCATCGTGCTGAATTCGCAACGAGTCTTTTCGGCGATTGCGATTGTGTCGTGAATAATGTATGTATAATAGACGCGTGGCCATGGCTGCCGATCGTTTTGACACCATCGGACACCTTTCTATCCGGCGACCTCGCGCTTTCCGCAGGACGAACGGCCTCGAACTGGTCCACGTCATCCACGGAGAGTCCTGGGTGTCCTGAACCTTGCTCACGCGATCGCCTAACTGCGCAGTTTCTGGTCCACTGCTCTCGGTTAGGTCGTTTGCCAGCCCTTTGCGTACTTCAGTCCCTGATCTCTAGGAAATACTCTTGTTTTCGTGGAAGAATCCTGACTTAATCCTATTTTTAATATTTCACGTAAATTTTTGTAGTTTATTACTAATTTATTTTTAACTTCCCAATTTTATAGGGAAGTTATTGTAATGACCCCGAAAATCGAAAATCGATTTTTTAGCAGATCTTCACGTTTCATGGTCATTGCAGTCATTTTAGGCTATTTTCAGCAAAATGTTCGTGTGTGTGTGTGTGTGCGCGCGCGCGTATATCCGTTTGTATGTTATCAAATTTTTCGTTAACGTTTTCACAAAAAGTAACAACGCGATCAGGATGATGAATGATGCAATCGATGTGCCCCGCTGTAACTTAGAGCTGATTAGATTTTGGTCCATTTTGGTCAAGTAGTTTTTTAGTTTTTTTTAGTTTTTTTTCGAAAGATTTTCATTCAACAATGCAATTTATACGAGAGGACGGAAATTTTCCACCGAATAAACAAACGGAATTATATATATTTCATTGTTATTTTTTATTTATTTATTTTTAAATTTTTTTTTAATTTTTATGCAATAACGTACACTTAATAATGATAATAACATACTGCAACTAACGAATCGGGAAGTTCTTTGTGTGGCTCTTGGAGAGTCACACACCAAATCAAAAAAAAAACATTAATAGCTATAGGTACTACTAGCCATGCGTACCATTAACCCTTTCGCAAGAGTAGTCCTACGCGCGAGCTCACGAAGCGAGCGAAGCGAGCGAGCAACAATAACCCTCTAGTTAAATTTTTATGTCAATCTTATATTAGGTGAAGTAAAAAGTTCATAATAGAGCAACGTCAGCAATCATTTTTATGTACCGAGTTTTGTTATTTTAACATTCTGTACACATTTGTTCTGAAACTGAAAGACCCATTGATGTAATATTTAATTAATTATCGAGATTGTACTACAAAAATTTAGTTAAAATTTCGTTGAAATGAAAGCATCTTCGTCAAAATTTTTGTATTGTACAATGTTTCATTTAATATCCTGTACATATGTATATTGAACTAATTGTTTAACTAGAATTAGTATTCTGTACAGATTCACGTTGCTGTACCAACTTTTGCGACGAAGCCAGACGTTCGTGCGTCATGAATGAACGAAAACCACATGGCACGTGGTTTTCCCGCGCAGCTGCGCGCGCGTCATCCCGAAAACCACCTCGAAGGTCATAGAGACCTCTTTTTAACGGATGCCAAAGAGATGTCTCATTGGTAGTCTGCCTTCTCGATGCAGCCGGAACAACAAAACTATCACAGTGACGATAGTCCAATTTGAATCTTCAGGTCCCATCTTAATCATTTTCATAATTTAACAAAAATTCTTTACGTCCAATCAAAATCTATTATCAACTTCACGATTTAAGCAAAACTAGATTACCAGCTCGAACAATTTCTAGACACAATCCAAACAAATCTCAATTAATTCTACAACAATTTCAATTTATAATTTCGCAACAGCTCAACTCCAATAATTCCCATCAACTCTCTCGGCACCTCGAGCGAATGCCCCGCTCATACGCGAACGTTTGCCGAATTTCTCCGAGCAATTTCGCCGGGGAAAAAAGGTGATACAGGAAGCGGCCATTAAGATTTGTATCCGAGCTCGGAGGCAATTACTTTTGTCTGCCAAAGTTCTTCTTCGTTACGGTCCAGAGAGCCGCAGTGCAAAACGAGCAAGCAACCTCCCCTAGAACCCGAAAAAGATCAGCAGAACCGGCAGAGGCGGAAACGGTCGCTTCTCTCGCGCTCTCACATCCACGTGGTGCTGTTGTTATTGTTGTTGTTGCCGTCCTCGTCTCGAACGCGTTCTCTTATCTTCTCCCCCCTCCTCTCTTCCTCCACCTTTCCCGTCTCCGCTATTGCCCCCACCTTCGAGCTGGCGTCAGGAAAGGCGCGTCAGACTGGGCGCGAGGGTGGGGACACCCGATTAACGGACTCTAATTGCATAGCAACAGCGAGCCCGAGATAATGATACATCTGACGCTTGTTGCCGGCAGGCAGCTGGCCCACTTCGAAGAGGGACGAGCCTGGACCCGTGCACGTACACGAGCCGTCCGCGTGTCTGCCGCGACGTCCGCGCAGGCCCGTCGCGCAGGCCCGCGTTCCTCGAAACTCGCGTTTTGGCGCGGACAGAATTCAACCGCGCGAGACTCTTCCCAACAGGCGCACAGTGGAGGGAAATCACCAAAACGTGATCAAAATAGGAAGAAGTACTCCAATTTAGTTCAAAATTGATACCCATAGGTTTTTCGGGTCGCTGATTATAAATCTGAGGTCTAAATTACAAAAAACAAAAAGGGCGGATTCAATATGGCGGATCCGTAACACAAAAAATTATTGGACTCTCTTGAAAATTAGTATTCCCATATTTTTCGTGCCGTTGAATGTGAATCTGATATCAAAATTACAAAAAACAAACTGGATGCCGGGTATGTGAAAAAATAGAATGTTTGCGAGGTATATTATTAGTACAAATTGTTATCAGATGACTTCAAATAGCGAAAAATGTAAGATTTTATCAATTTTCCTTTGCCGTTTTATTGCACCTTTATTGGAAGCTGTGCCGCAGGCATTGGTTAAATTGATATTAATTTTTTCTTCACACGGGCGGATGGAAAATGATAAATGTGGGCTAGAAGATAGAGACGTGTGTCTCTGTATATGTATATATCTTATTTTTTAAAGTGGTAAAGCTTTTATTCTTGGAGGAAGAATCCTTTTAAGATTGCTTTGTGTTGCTGAGTGGTTGCACAGGGGTTCTACCTGAACGTACAAACTCGTCGACGGGTAGACCCGTGTCCGTGGTGTGCACTTCGGGATCTTTTGGTGTCCCGTAACCCGAAACTTCCCTCATGGTTGAACACGGCTCCAATCGGACCGAAAAAATCAGTCTTTTGACCGACGGGATCGTACCGAACCAGAAAAATGGACAGCTTCTTTCTAGTCTAACTCAATCTGGACCAGTCTTCGACATCCACTATGCAGAAGGTTATAGTTCCTACAGCCTCAATTAATTGTAAACAGTTTAGGCTAGACTAGAAAATTGATTAAATAAAGTCAAATAAGTAGAATCAATTGATTTAATAGAATAAATTCCCAGTTCGGTAATATAATTTGACAATAGTTCTATGATTTAGTAATTTTTATTCACTTACAATCTGACAATATGATAATTGAATCGTTTAGTAATTTGGTAGTTTGATGATTTGTTAATTCGGTTACTTGCGGATTTAATAATTTGATAATTTATGTGGCAACCCCTGATAATTTAATAATCTAGTAATTTTTCAATGTGATCATTTGCTCACTTGGCATCTTGTGAATTTAATAATCTAGTAAAATGGAGAATGCTGTACACTTATCAGTACAATTAGCGGCCGCAACGTCTAATTGTCGCGAGAGATAAAACGTAATTGTGCGTGCGTGTGAAAAGTGAACGACCCAGACGACACGACATCGAGTTAGCCAGTCGATCTCTCGAATTTTTGCTTTCGTCGCTTTAGGCGCGTCGATGTTTAATTCATAAGCACTGATAAACAAAATTTCGATTAATTCCCCTTTTCATTAGAGCGAATGGACATCTTAATTTTGTGATACTGAGTAGGATTCAGAAGGATTAATAGCTCGCAAGATAGTCGATTGGAGAACGATCGTCGCTGACAGTGAATGTCCTTCGAGCGACCTTGACGTACTCAGTATTTGGGTGAATCGATTAACTAATTACAACAGATGAAAAGCAGAGCAAAGGACAAGGTCAAGGTGAACGCATTGTGCGCCTATTGCAGATCATTTTCATCGGTAATGGAGCGTAACGAGATCTTGTTTCTGTTTGTCAAATGCCGACAAATCACATAATGGGTGTGCGAAAATTTGCTCGTAGTACTAATGCAATTTTTACCGAGGGACAAGGATCCCCCGAAAGAATAATCATAACTTTAACAATTATTTGTTGCTGAAAAAATTACTAACAAATTGCAAGCTTCTGCAAACTTGAAATGGACCTCCAGGAAAATAGCCATAGTTTCGGAAATTCTGAACATTCTTTGATGAAAAAATTATAACAATTGCTTGATAACATAGTCTCTCATATCCAATAAAAATGATTGCCAAATATTTACAGAATCCTTCAGTAGAAAGTTAGAAAGATCACAAAACTATAAAGGTCAGCTAACTCAAACCCGAGAAGGAGCTCCAGGAAACTATTCATAACATTGACATGTTTAATATTTTTTAATTAAAAAATTAGTAGAATTGCTTGAAAACATGCTCTTTCAATTGCAAAAGGTTTCATCACCATAGGTTTACAAACTTGTTAAAAAAAAATTCTCACATATTACGATTGTACGCTTGAGAGTTTCGTACCGAAAAGTAAACAACAAAAATAGTGCAAAGTATCAGGTTTGAAGGATTTTTAGGTCCGCTAATGCTCTGTGTTAGCATGACCGGAGGCTTCGAAAAATTCGGACGATTTGTTCCCCCGTTTTCACCTATCGCGTTGAATTAAGGTGTACCGGTAATACAATATCTCCATTAAACGCACTAGAATCGTATCGGGTTTCGGGCTTTGATTCTGTCAAATTAGATCTCGGTTCGATTAATCCTTGCGTCCTGTGCGCTGCGGCTTTTCCCGTTCACGGTTGTGTCAAAAATTTCTGCTTTCCCCAGCCTCCTTTCCCTCGAAATTTTGACAAATAGTCGACGCTCCGATGGGTCACGATTTTTATCTCGATCTCATGTTTCCTAATGGTGTCCCAGGAAATCATCGTTACTACTCTAATTACGTTTCTCGGAACCATAAACGTCCGTCAGAATTATTGATAAAATTTCCGGTTTTTTACTAAAATTATTTTGTGAATATAAACGTTTGGAACATCAGAAGTGTTTTTAGAATTTATTAACATAATTTATAATACTTGTTTTCGATTTTTTATTGTTCTCAGCATTCCATTCAAATTTAAAATAATTTTTTCTCAACTTTCTGGACGACATTTTGAGAATTGAGATGTTCAAATATGATAATTAATATAGAGGATCTTCTTTTCGCAGTGAAATTTTGAAATAATTCCCAATTTGTCAATTTATTGAATGTTACTTGACCAGACCGCTCTCCGCGCGGAATAATTAGCATAACAATTGGACGCGTTTATAGTAATACCCTTTGGTCCATTTTTCACGCGCCTTCTTCTATTAACACTACCATCCTTCTGATTTTATCTTGACGTCTCTATTAATAAACGGTCTTATAAAACCCGGGGAGCGTTTATTTTGAATCGGAAGAATTTTATAAAATATACAGAGAAAACTGTCTTGCATAAATTTACAATTAATACACTCACAACAATGTACAAGATTTTATACAATAATAAATCAGATTAATTATTTATTCATAAGTCTGTGAAACATCAACGTTGATTCAAATTTATTGAATATACAATGTATATTTCAAAAATACAATTCTAAAGTTATATTTCAAATGTAAATAGAAATTACCGATTTTTGTTTAAGCTTTTGATGTAAATATAAAGTAGAAATAAAAAATCTTGTACATATAATTTGTAGTTTAAATATGCAGTTTCTATATTTTAAATGTAAATAAAAATTGTGTGACTATGTGAAAGAAGCATAAAATAGAAACATCCTCTTATATTTTAAAAATAAATCAAAATTGCTGCTTCTCGACATTCCAAATCCCCAACCATAAATTATCGAAATTTCAACATTTCAACACGTGTTCCCACGCTTTTCTTGGACTATGAAAAAGCCCAAGAAACCCATGGCAAGAGAGGTTGAAAATTTAGTAGCATTTCCAAAGGCAACGGTCGCCGTTTTCAAATACGAGCCGCCCATAGCAACCGAGCTACGGGATCGTTGAAAATTACGGTCCGGACCCTTTTCTCACAATGTAGCAGCTGGGCTAGGGCAACATTGCGTCTCAAACATACATCGGAATACGAACACATATAGAAAAACGTCTGTGTCGCAACCGGGGGCCCTCAATATTATCTTGCGTCTACCGTAACGGACTTCCCGCGTCGAAGAAGACGCTTCTCTTTGGCTATTATCGTGAAGAGAACCATTATCTGAAGTTCGATATTCTTAATTAGGTTCCTGTCATCGTAGATCACGTTTGCAGTTCGTAAAAATCTCGGATCCAATAAATATCTGTCCTAATAATTTTCTTTCCTTCAGTGCATACTACGTTCTCCTTATCATTTTCTAGATTATTTTGCTTGTTAATTTTCTTGACCACTTTTGCTGTTAAGTCCTGGTCATCCTTCCTATTATTTTTCTATTGATCTTACTACTATCTTTCTTGTTATTTTCCTGACCAATTTTGCTGTTAAGTCCTGGTTATTCTTGCTATTATTATTTTCATTAATCTTCTTCTTAAATTTTAAACAACCTCACTACTATTTTTCTTGTTATTATCACATTATTCCTGTTAGTTTTCTATTCTTCTTCTTATTTGATTTTCCTTTTTACTGTACTGAAAATGTTGCATTAACTGTTAGACAAAATATTAGAAAAAGTATTCTGTTTCAAACAATGTGTTTTTGTAATCTGACAAAGAACAACGTTTTTACGAAGACCTGTCCCGAGGGTTATTAAAATAATTGGTTTAGGCAGCAGGCATAACGAACTACAATGTGGCAATAGGAAGTTTAGAAACATTCGTTTGGTCCAAGCATACCAAAGAAAATAAACGGTCGTTTTAATGATTGAGTGAGGGCTCGGTTTCAGTCTACAGTGTGCGACAGTGTAGGTAAACGCACGTTGACCGGAAAGGGACCGATACAAAGTTACAGAGGAGCCGCCCCGCACTTCGTAGAACCAAGATAAAGGTTCTGGACCGCATCGAACGGTTCACAAAGTTGATCCAAGAAAGAGAAGTGCCATTGTGCCAGCCTGTAATCGGTCTTTCTTGATTTTTTCGTTGGAACATGGTTTACAGATGTTCCTAGGCGATAGTGGATGGTTTCGTATCCCTACCCGGTGATAGGGGAGCACAAAGTAGATACAATGGTATGTACTGTGCAACAAAGTAGATACTGTATTGATATTTGGACGAGTTGATCTATCTCTTCAAATATTCTGAAACTGTTCAACGAAATCGCAGGGAAGTTGCTATATGCAACGAAGTAAATTCTAAAAAATTGTGAAATTGGAGAAAGTTGTTCAACAAAATCTAGAAATTAAGTGTCTTACAAAATTGTGTTAAAAATTTACCAATGATTTGATTTAGTTAATTCTGTTTGTAAAATGTTGCATATAACTATCACGTACAATTGGAACGTTTATCAAGCCAAGATTTTTCTGTTATTTTTAATTGTCTTGTAAAATGTAACATGGAAATATTACAAAGTTTTTTTGAGGACGTGGAGAATGAAATTAAAAGTGATTGAAGACATTTTAGAATTTTGTGATTAAACTATTATTGTAATAATATTGCAGTTAGAAAACTTGTGTTCTCGAGTTTCGACTACGATGATTCAATATGGAAGTGTGATATGATGGCCGGAAGTAGCTGAGATTGTTCCCAACTGGAGAGTTTATAATACAGCACGATTGTGGTCGACAATATTAAAACTTCATTAGAAAAACGTAGAAGTAAAATAATAAATGTTTTCCTTAATTCTTTAATTTACCTTATATAAAATTTTACATAAAGAAAGTCGTCTATTAATTGTTATTTACAATTAGTTTTGTGGATTAGTTTCTTATTTTGTTTAAGATTGCATTAAGTTTTGAATTGATAGTTGGTAATTAAATTTATTATACGGTGTCCACATGTCTGTTGCGGGCCACGAGGCCCACCTTTCCCGCCAGAAATCATGGCGCCAACGCGTTTCGACGTTTTCTTACGGAATTCAGTCGGTTGCTAGGCACGAGGAGTCCTCGTCGAGGACCTCAGTGACACTGCCGTAAATTATTCTTGGCCGAAAGCGTGCTCACTCTTTTGCTTTACCGTCAAACAGGATTGCAATTAAATAAAATAGCCATATTTAACCGTTACGTTGCCAATATTACTATGTTAATAAAAAAATAACAAATTGACCAAAACTATCACTTTTTGGGTTAGTAAAGTAAATTAACCCTTTGCACTCGGAGATATTTGAAGTCGAAAATAAAACATTTGTTCCAACCAAGAATATTTCCATAATAATATTTCTATTCTCTATGATCTTTTAAATTTGATAGATATGAAATTGGCGGGTTCCCCATAAAATATCTAGATGTTTAGTAATTATTAATATTTAATAACCTAAACAATATTTCCTATAATGGTATAATAACTTTTAGTGGCGCCTCAGAGTTGCCATTCGAATGCTAAGGGTTAAATAATAATTTTCAAAATATTATAAATATTAATAAATATAAATAAATATTTACACACAAAAATAGAAAATTTGGAATGTTATCTATATTATTTAGTATTATTTATATTATTGTTAACAGCTTGAAGCCCAAAATTTTATTGAGGAAAGGTCCAAATTCTTTTCTTAGCAGTTTTATGATGTTTTAATTTTGTAATGTGTTATTATTTCCTGTATAAATGAACGCTTCTGGGAATTATTCGAACACACCTCTCTCCTGCAGGCAGGAGTATATTTTCACTTTGCACATTTCTGATCGACGAAATTTTCTCACGCACTCCCTGACGTACTAATTACCAATGCACGACAGATGCTCCGAGTAACATGCCGCGACAACGTAGCCCTTTGTTCGTGACGCTATGTTTCCATTTGCGAATATCTCTAATAACTCGCCACTGTAGCTTGCAATCGGTTATTCATCTATACATATACAAACCTCGTGTATATACCTTTAGAAACGCTTAAACATAAAAAAACATCTAATTCATTTAATCAAATTCAATAATAATTTCTTTCTTCAATGTTCTCCACTCTGGATTAATTACAATTACAACAAATGAAAATGGTTTTTAAATATTTTAATTGTTAATTTTATTTATTTTATTTGTAACTTGAAATTTTTAAGCATCATTTTCTTCGTATAGAATTTTTGTCTTTGTGTAATATTGAATTTTCCATGACGTCATCAATTGATTTTCCTAGTCCTTAGATGTTTTATAAATTTTCTCGATAATTTTCCCTGGTTTCTCAACTTTTTATAATTTTTTACCACGCTTATATTAGCTTGCCGAGTTGTCGTTGTCGATGTTGTCGTTGTTGTATTCATCAAATCTTGAAATCGAATTTTAAACCACTTCCGATCAGCTAGAGACTTGAAACTTTAAACATAGCTCAGAACTGGATGACAATGCAATATTAAGAAACAAATTTAAAAAAAACTGTGCGTCTAGGAGAAAAACAACAGGAATTGTTTTCCCCGGTTATTAATTTCTTCTCATTATTATGTATAATTTTTCTTTGTTCTTGTATAATTTTATTCTGATTTTAGAATTCCTTGATCATTTTTCCCAACAGAAACTTGAATATTTTTGTTATAAAAAAGAAAATTAAGGTAAAGTTTGATTGAAACAGTTTGTAATGAACTGTAGAAAAAGCTGTATCGTTTCTGGCAATATTTGCATAAATGTCAGTTTGTACAATAATTAGCGTAGATGATAATGATAGGAATTAATTTTTTTCGCCTCGGATCACGCGTTTTGAAATATATATCCGAGCATGCAGGTGAATCCCCCTGTAATCCCCATATTGGTGTCCGACTCGACGCTCCTTTCACCTCGTGTTATACTGCAATAAGTCACTCTGATGTGAACAGGTGCAACCTGACGTCACTAATACGATTAATTATTGCCCGTACAAAAGGGCTTGAAAAGTGTGATTGTATCGGTTCGGTCACTAATTCCTTTTTCTTCCCGTTAGTTGCACTCTAATTGCAACCAGTTGCATTATCTTCGAGCCGACAAGTTCATGTCGACGATAAGCGTCTTACGGTCGAGAAACGGGTTATCGTACGTTACCCGTAACCACCAATTATGTATCTTTGTTTTCTACAAGCAAAAGCTATATTTGCAAATGTGGGCAATAATTTACAATAACAATTAGTAATTTATACGAATTGTTTTTTCTTTTTATTGTTCAATTTGTAATTACTCAATTATTTCTGAAAATATTTTCACGAGTTTTTGAAGTACCTTTGAAAGATGTGATTGTTATTGACATAGTATGAAATCTGTTCAAATTCTAAACTTGGATCTACGATACCGACTACTTACCTGTCGGTAACGAATGCATCTACTCTAACGATTTTATTTACGATAACTTACCACATGAGCGAAATACACTGTTTACCGACCGAGAATATTGTCCATTTACCAACAAACAATTTAAATAATAATATATTTTATTTAATACCAAATTATGTTTAATATAAAATAAATAAAAGTTTAATGATATATACAAATCTATATTTGAAACAAACTTGTAACGTTGTTCGTAAATTATCAAACTCAAATATTACATTATGTTTACTTATAATTAAAATTTGAAGCTATAAAATGTTTTATCCGGGTATGGAAAATATAGACAGTTCTTTGTCAGTATAAATACAAATTTAAATTGATTTTTAATTCAAATTTGAAGTTACGAAATTTTGAATATAAAGAAAGAAATATTTTCTTAAATTTTGTCGAATATTTCTGTTAATTAACTGATATTAATTACGTGTTTTGTTTTTAGGCTAGTCGCACGCTGGCACCCTGGGAGCATCTGCTGCCCTGTCCGAAGTGTTCGTTCCCTTGTCACGTGAATGACGAGAAGAACGTGGGAACGTGTTCGAGGCAAGGCTGCCTGATGGAATTTTGCACCTCATGTTCATCAAGGCCGCACACTGGCCCCTGCAAAACACCCTTGCTAGCCACGCCAACCAAGAGGAGCAAACGCTTGGTGGTCGGCTCGAGGCAGAGCAAACGGAATCTCCGGAGATTATGAACGTTTACTCTCCCAAAAACCTCGATTCTTAGACACGTTGTATTATAAACGCGTTTCTTTTTAAGATTATCTTTCTCATGGTCGAACGTTCACCAAACCTTTATCTCCAGTAGTTTTGGACTAAAATGGATGATAATTTATTGCTGTACCACTAGATCATAAATTTTGAGTTTGCTGAGAGCTTTCAAGCAGAGAATATTTAATTGCTAGTAAAAGGATAAAAAAATGATGAATTTCAGACCTATCACTCTCGCTATAGCTCTCTTCTGATTTTTACGGCAAAAGTGCTCAATCAGTGTTGCTTGATCACTAATAACAACATCAATTCTCTAAGGAAACATTCAACTTGAAATATATAATCCTTAATAAAATGATTGAACAATGTAACTGGAGTCTGGAGCTTAATCTGAGCTGACAACAGTTATTTTATCATTAACAACTTGCTCAATACATCAAAGATAAATATTCACTATAATATCTATGTGAAGTCAGGCTCGATGTCATAAATTAAAATTCATTCAGTCCCAAAATACTGATGCCAAACTATGAAAAAGAGAGAGGCATCTAGATTAGGTGGAAATGCGATGCTACCTTGTGCGACCACCTAGTTACACTTTACAATTTATCTTCGAATACTTAAAGCATTATTAATTAACTACCAATTTCGCGTCTGGTTTATGGAACGTTTTAAGAATGTTCTCTCAATCTTCGCTTCGTAAATTCGCGTAGGCGCAAATTGAACGACTATTTTAACAGCTCTAAAAGTTTTAGAGGACAAAAGGGTCTGCGATTATCGATTAACAGCGCGAATGAGACGCGAAGGGGAAAAGAGAGAAAGAGCACGGGGGCCCCGTAAAAGTGGACTCGTAAAACCTTAAGGGGTACGACCGCTTTTTACTGGCTTGGAACCGGCGTGCATTGCCAACTAATGTAGCCGGTATAGCAAGAGAAACTCTGATATAGTGATTGACGGATTTGCCAGCCAATACTTATTTGCCAAAATTATTCAAACTGGAATATTAATTACAAAATTCATTATTCAATAAAGCAAAATAGCTACTACACATGCATATCCAAAGTCTGTAGGCTTAAATTTCGATATCAAAATCGTTTTTTATGAAATAACTACTTCAGCTCAAAATAGATCTGTTCATAAAGCACAGAGAGACTCTTTCTTCGGGATTTTTAATTTGGGGTTCTATAATTTTGGTGGTTGTTTGATTTAGCACCTTTCATTTACGGCCTATTCATGAGGCCCTGGTCGCAGAATCATGCTAATAGAGGAGTAACGAGGATAAATAAATGGCACTGCTATTTCTGCAACATGAGAATTACTATACAACCAAGGCAAAACGTATCTTGCGTTTCACAACTTTTTAAATGATCAACCATTTGTGTCCGTTGAATGTTAACAAAAAATGTATTCATTAATTATACTGTTCAAATAGTTACTGAAACAAATAGACTGCAATCGTTCCCATGTATTTAGGGGACTTATAGTCAAAACTTGATTAGTCAAAGTGACCTCAACTTTGTTTGCATTTAAAAAAATCATAAATACATAAACACATTGCTAATAATTATTTATTAATTTCCCTCCGAGTCTTTTCACTACTCTGAACACTATAACTAAATTACAAGATACAATTTTACCTCTTTGACAAATCTCCATGTTTTAAAAGTGCAGTTTGATTTTTAACAATTAATTAGAATTAGAGGACGTCGGTCAACGAATATATAAAATTTTAGTAGTGTGATGGTGATGCTCTCTCTTTTTAAGGACACTATTTTGCGTGCGTGCGTGGGTGTGTTCCACAGTTGCAACGAGAAGTGTAAAGAGTGAACAAAAACCGTGAGAAAGAAATGTAAAAACTAAATAAGATTGTAGCGCGTGCGAAAAAGGATCGGTTGAACCGGTTGTACGTATTGCTCCTAGTCTCACGAAGCACGAGATCAAAAAGAGAATTGCCATGACTCGTAATGGGGTCGCTCAAAAAGTATTAATCGAAGTATGCGTAGGTTAATAGTTTTTAAGAATACAATAAGCAATGCACAGTGCCAGAAACTAGAGAATAAACAGAACGGCCTCCGGAAACTATTGGAGCACTTTAATAACAATAATTTTTCATCTAATCGCACAAATTTCTAAATTTATATTTTTGCTTCTGACTGGCAGAAAGTATTGAGACCCCAAAGTATTGCTTTCCATATTAACTAAATGAGTGTGCGGTATGCTAAAAAATGAAGGAACATTTGTTTCTCTCTCTGAATTATATTTTAAAAATTTCTCTCCTGAAAATTATTTGTTGTTACTCGAGTGCTCCAATTTTTAAGATTCTGTACCGGTACAAGAAAAAGCAACACTTTTGTGCCATTATGTAATGTACGCCATAAGAATTGCCATAAGGTATTTCGAGTTAGCGTTTAGGCAAAGGGAAAGGGATGATCCCCTTCGCCATATCTTATTTTTTACAATGTTTTTAGTATGTAGTACGTCGTTTGAAAGTGTTGGCAACGTGCCAGTTTTCGTTTAGGGTTGTTTCGTATTGTTTGAATATCGTTTTTGTAGTAATGTATGCTGGATCGCAAAAGACTGCATGTATTTACCACTGGTTATTTATCAGTGCATAGTAATATATTTTTGTCTGTAGGGAATTTCGTGGTCAATACTCGCCTTTGAATTTTGATCGATTCAAACCTCATTTAATATCGAAATACAATGTTTATATTATCTGGAATTTTAATTAACTTATACAACTCGAACAATTTTACAAGATGTACACACATTTTGGAAAATCGTAAACCCCCCGAAAAAGAACGAAAAATTTTCTAATATACAATATGGTTAATGTTGAAATGTACAATCAAATTTAAAATAGTAATATAAAATTAATTTAAAAGGTTTAGAATATTGGCCACAAAATCGCTATTTTGTAAAGAGGCAAAGAAGTTTATTAATACGTCTCTCTAAGCGAAAATCCAAATGTTTTCTACGAAATGCCGCACCCCATTTTATCTCCGCACTTTTGGTCAGTACCTTAATTTTATGTACCAAGATGCTCTCTATTTACTGCATTGTCGTTTATAATTTATGTCATCAATGTGCTTTGGGTTGTCACAAAATTATTGGGTCCCAACACCATTATAAAAAATACGATTTTTTTAGTTTGATGAATAATTGTAATAAATATTAGTTATCTGTGGCAGAATTTTGACTCGCACAATCGTTGACATAAATTTTGAAAGACCAGCATAATTTTTACCAATGGAACAGCAAGCCTATTTTATTATCATTAGACTGTAGATTTTTACGCAATTATATTTTTTTAAGCAATACAAAGGAAACGGTAAATTCGAAATAATTGAATTTGCATTACAATCGAAGGAATTTTGTATTGGACCGGAACTTGCAAATTTTGAATAAAAATCTGCAGTCTAATTAGCGTAGCCAGCATGACAATTCTTTCGCGAATTAATTACTTAACTCTCAGTAGTATAGTGACAAAAATCGTCTCAGAACAGCGTGGGTGCAAACGAGCATCCGTAGCATTTCTGTGATATGGGACAATATCATTCCAGTGTGTTAGTGTATTAGTTAAATATTCATTAAGCGGTATCACTATGCTCAAAGATTTACAAGGTTCTTTAGTACATATGGCTGAAAATTCAATTTCGAAAAAATGTATTTTCTAAGTAAGAGATTCAGTGCCTTGATATAAAAAAAGACGCCAAAATGTATCTTAAAGAAAGCTACATCGTTTTCAAGTGCTAAACGTTCTCTGTGTAAAAAGTATAATATTAACGAAAGCAATACCAGTCTTTTAAAAAGTACATGTTTTTATTAATAAAAACGTTTTTGGTGCCTTTTGTAATGAAATTAGCGTTATAGATTAAATAATTCGCCCGTCGTGTATCATTTATATGGAGCATACTGTACCTAATAGGAAATACAATAGAGTTTTACAGTTATTAATTTTTTCGAGGATACATAGAAATAGAAAAATCAAAAGTGAACATAATAACTGGAAAAACAAAATCCAAAGCTTAAATGATAAAAAACAAGACATACATAATTAAACTTTCATCATTTTAGTTGTCCTTGAATAAGATTTGAAATAATTTTTTTCATTATCAACATACACGCGTGCAAAAATGGCGCAAACCGTGCCAGAATTAAAAATTGTAAGATACATTTGTTTATTATTTCTTAAAAGACATTAGATATTATATTGTTAAAAGACAGGCGAAAAAGAAAATAAATTATATAAATTGATGATATAAAAGGTAGCATACCTATACTGTAATATTTAATATTTAGCAAACAAGTTTTAGTGAGCATTTTAGAGCGATTCCACATAAAAACGAAATTTTTGAAGAAGCTGAGAATTGAGAATTTCAACACAAGAAAGAGAAAAGCAATTAACATACAACAGTTTTACTATGAAACTTTGGTTACTGACATTTAACATTTTTAATGAACATTTTAAAATTATCCCACACGAAATTTTTTAACTGAGAATCTATTTACAAAAAAAAAGAAATTTATGCATTCGCCCGTTGATTTTAATACTCAGGAGATATTGTAAGAGTTTTAGAGTTAGTGTTACACCAAATAGAAAAAACATTACTATCGTAGTAAATTAAGTTTGTATTATTGTATGTTCTAGTAAATATACTATCTCACTAGCTAGTAAGTGTTCTTCTAATTTTCATAATTGTATTATTATAGTTCTCTATTAATAAACCAAGCGATTTAAATTAGTTTTCTACGCGTTAAATTATATTGATAAAATTTTGTAAGCCCTCCCAGGGCAGGTTCCTGTATTTTGTCAATTAAAACATATTTGATTAACTATTTATTATCGCCTACCATCTTCCATCGCTAAAACATTTAAGAAACAATGACTCTAAAATGTTTTTGTTTCAGTATAAAAATTTTGTATTTCTTTCCAAATCGAGTTACATTAATCAGACCATCAAAAACTTCCATAAAATCCTACAAATCACAGCAAGGAAAATCATTAGGATAGCAGCAACCCTAAATCTTGATGGTTTCATCTCCACAGGGAGTCCTGAAACAGCTTTCATAGGTAAAAACGGTTTCAATGCTGGAGAAGTTCCTTTGCTTATGGGCTCTCCTTTCATAGAATACTTGGTCGTCTCCACAATTTTCACTTTAACCATTTTCCCTAAGTACGACTCTTTCAAAGGCACCAAAACCTGTTCGTAAAACTTGTTATGCCCAACATAATGCTTTTTATCATGTGACAGCTCAGTAACCAGAACATTTTGAACCAGTCCTATCCTGTTATTATCGTAAGGAGAGTATGACTGAAAAAATTCAGACAGCCTTTTCGTTCTTTTTTTCACCTGCTGCGTTGGAACCATTCGCATCCTGGCAGCCGGAGTGCCAGGTCTGGGGAAAAACTGGTTGATAAACAAACTAGGGAATTTATACTGCTCGCACAATTTCATTGTCTCCTCAAAGTCCTCTTCCATCTCTGTTGGAAATCCACAGATAATGTCGGTAGCGATTGTTAAGCCTGGAACACGTTCCCTAAGAAAATTGACAACAGTTTCGAAGTCAGCCTTTGTGTATTCTCTTTTCATATCAGACAGCACCTGATCGCTTCCAGACTGCACAGGAATGTGCAGGAAACTATACACCTTCGAATGACTCAAGATTTTGCTCATTTCCTCCAAATGTTCCATTATGTATGGTGGATTTGTCATTCCTACTCGAATCATGCATCCATCAGGTACTACTTCAACAAGTTTCCATAGTAATTCTGGCAAACTGGTACCAATATCTCTGCCATAGGTTCCTGTGTCCTCGGAAGTTAGCCACAGCTCACAAACTCCCTCGTCGAAAGCTTGTTTCGCTCTTCCAATGATTTCCTCTGGAGGATAGCTTCCCAGTTCACCTCTTGCGTGTTTAGTTTTGCAATACGTGCACTGATTTAAGCATCCTGTGTTGATTGCTATGATTTCTATCAGCGGATTCCTGCGCACTTTGGGTAGACTCAGCGAAGCTCCACCCTTTTTCTTCCCAGACTCCTTTTTCTGTTGTAGAAAACGAACCGTGTTGCCTTTTAGAGTTTCTTCAACCACTTCTACTACTCTGTCGATTTGTTGTACACCGATTATACTGAGGCCTTGGAGGAAGGACGATTTCGGTGCTCCCTGCGGCACACATCTGTAAAAAGATCATGATTAATTTCTATCACTATTAGTTAAAGTGATTATTTCACGTGAGATTGCATACCCAGCCACAACAACATGCTTGCCCAATTTTTTGCCTGCTTCTATTTCATTCCTGAAGTGATCCTCTGCAGGAGATTTTACAGTACACGAGTTTAGGAGCCACAAGTCGGCCTCATTTTTGTTTTCCGTTAGTTTGTAGCCGTAGGCAGATAGCTGACCAGCTATGTACTCGCTGTCAGAGCTATTATGAGTGCATCCCCAGGTTTTTATGTAGATTATTTGAGTTCCTGGTACAACACTGTTAAGTATTGGGGGTTGCGGTACTTCCTCTGTTAATTGCTTCTTTTTGGAGCGGACTGTTACTGTTTTCCTTGAGCTGTAGCGTTCTTTTGGTGTAATGTCTTGCGAAGATATTAGGTCCTCTATGTCTTCAATGATATCTTCGCACGGTGCTGGCATTTTTGAATTACATAAGTTGTTTGGAGGTTAAGTCCGTAGATCATGAGATCTGGAAATTATTGTAATATGAGTTTTTTTGTGTTTTCACTTTTTGGAGTTTGATCAAATTGAGATCGCTAAAAGTGATTGATAAGAAAATATAACAGATGCATGTGTATTGGAAGATATTTACTTTTGTCGATGTAGTCTGAGTTAGGTTATGTTCTACAGGATCCTGTCAACATGTGATACTTAGTACCAGTGATGCCAGAATCACGCGTAGTGGGTGTTTTCCCCTCCGCTCGCACAGCCGACTCGACCCCCACTCTGACGCCCATCGTCGCCACACACCGTCGTCTACTCTGCCGAGATACTCTGATAGAGATACGTTCGTGTGTGCCGCGTGCGCAGTAGAAGCAACGTGTCGACGACGGTGCGTCAGAGTGGGGGGGTCGAGTCGGCTGAGCGAGCGGAGGGGAAAAAACCCACGACCCATGATTCTGGCATCACTGCTTAGTACTGGTTGGGATAATTAGTTTTGGTGGTTTCAGGTAGAGAGAGAAAATGGCTGTCCATGCTTGATAACGATATCTCTATCCTTATCAGTCCTTATCACGTTATAACCAGTTATAACTGTTTCACCGACGAGATGGCTTACAATGGCTTATGGCAGATCGTGTCACTCGAATAATTCAGTGTTTTCTTACGCGAGGTGGCACCACAAGACCACGGGTATTTCTATTATATCAGATTTACTCTCTGTATCTATCAAACACGCATTTTGAATCACTGACCACTGAGGATTGTGAAGCGCAGATTTTTGGCATTTTCTCGCCAAAATTTACAGGATTACATAAGAAAGAGGCAACAATTTCTGGTTTCCGGAGGTAAAAAGTTTAACATTATTTAATTTTCATTGATTTAAGTTTATTCTCGAATCGTGTTGCCTTCTCGCGATAATTTACTCTTGTAAATTATTAATAATTAATAATTTATTTTTTCTCGAAGCAGGAGAGGACGTGAGCGTGAGTACCAATTATCTTTTCAATTATACTGTGTCATTGTCATTGATCATCTTTTTTCCAAACAATTAATGACCAATTAATAAATATTCAACTTCAAATATTTATTTTTTATTGATCCAGATTTTCTCTTGTGTCGTGATGATCAATTGTACACATATACCTCGCTATACGGCGCCTCTTTATACGGCATTTCGCTATAACGACCTTTTTTAATCATGGCACTGTTTCGATTTCGGCCTGCAATGTTTTCTTACAACGGCCAAGAAAATGTGTACGTACTGTTAGCAACCCTCTGTTTACTCGCTCCGCGAGAGTTCCAGATTCTCCCTTTCAGAAACGTTCATTGAATTTGGAGATTGATACTGATAAAAATAAAATGAGAAGCCGAAAATCTGTCACACTAATGACTAAACTAGAAGTTTTACGTCGTATTGCAGCTGGTGAGAAAATTGTTCAAAGTAAGGCAATGGAATTAGTGAAGTCTACCGTTCAAACTATTCGCGATAGAAAAGAAGGAATTAAAACACATTCGGTCTCAAAATTAACTCGCCAAAGAAGCAGCATTGTGGAAAAAATGGGAAAATCATTAGATATATGGATTGAAGACAAGAGAATGAAAAATTGGAACGGATCCATTTGAATTTGTATGGTTTTGTATGTAAATAATTGATTCGTTATACGGCTTTTCGCTTTGCGGCCAACTTTTCCGGAACGTATCTAGGCTGTATAGCGAGGTATGTAGATGTATTTGAATTCGATCAGTGGGGATCCTTAGGAGTGAAAGAGGGTGAAAACATTGAATAGTTAATGAAGTTCAGTTTATTTCAAATGCTTTCGGATCTATATTTCGAGAGGATTGGGCATCTTTCATCTAGGATTATTTATCCTCTGAGTAGAAATCCCCGTCCACGCTTCTTAGCCTCCGCGTGCTGCGAAAATGATTCGATTGCACTCATGCGTGTTGCATTTCTGTTGCACAATAAAACGCACATAACAAAAATATTTAAATAAATAATTCACTCAAACACAGAATTAATTTTAAAAATAATGAAAATAGAATAGAAAGAATAGAATATAGAATAGAAGCAAGAAAACGGTACTCTCCGCGTAACGGTTACTTTATTGCGTCTCGATAACAAATGACGCGGTTGACACGGTCACTCGCGGAAATTCACTTGTGTATATTTGTTCTATCATTATACTAATGACACCGCGGTCGAAACCTTGGGCCGCAGGAGGCGCAGATACGGAGCGGCGAGAATTGATAATTGGTGGAGGGGGGGCGAGAGACCAAATAGAGTCTCCGACGATTGGCGATTATCCCCGAATTGGGAACGGAGGAAGGGGAAGGGAGGCGATTGGCCATCGCCTCGTCGATTAAATATGACAGGGATCTTGCGTACGATCGAGACGCGGGTATATAGCTGCGTTGCGCCATAAATATCCTTCAAAACAATATATTACGTCACATTCCGAGAATTGCCCCACTAATGTATCAAAGAACAGGGTGACTAGGTAAGTAAATACTTATGTTGGTGGATCAGTTTTCGAAATGTGACGTAATGTTTGTATCGAAGGGAACTGCGTTCTACGTTCCGCGAGCCTCCCCACCCCCCCGCGCCGCACCGCGCTAGTCCCAATTCGGGGGCAATTTTCGAATATCGGGACTCGCCCCCCACCAACCTTCGCGAACCCAAGAATCCGACCACGGCTCATTATAAGCACGACAGTCAGTCAACGGACGTGTGTTGCGTTATCACCGAGCTTCCTTTTGACCTTGTCAACCGCATCCCTTGTTATAACAAGGATCTTTACGTGGTGCGTACGGTTTCTGTATATCATCATTCGACAGAATTAGATTATTTACTATAATTTTTAATTAAATTAACACTGTAAACACCAATTGCTCTATAAAATATTAAAAATCGACAATCACGTCAAGCTAATGCTGCGAAAATTGAACAATTTTTCGACAGTATTTCGCGAACTTCGTCTTTTAGACCTTATTCTATGTATTTCGTAGCTAAAAAATTTTATCTAGTCAATATTGTTCGAGCTGACGATGGGATTCTATTGTTTTTTTCATGTGCTCTCGTGTTACTTTTGAATCAAACTGCCCCTACGATAAAGTACCACATTTAATTCGAGTCGTCAAACGTTTAAACAATCCTACGGGAAATCCTTTGGTACACTTTTCTTAAAATTTATTTATAAAAATTGAAAATTGTGTGCATAAACATCCGCAGTCTACTAAATAACTTTTGAACCACTGATCTTCTATGATTGAAACTTGGATTTTTGGCATTTTCTCACCCAAATCGACTGGAAAAAATTTCTGATTACCCAAGCTGCAGTGCAGCCTAGAATAGACTTTCGGCTAGTTGCTTATTCAATTTTTGGTCAAACTTTGCACAGGGTAATAGTCGAATAAAAGTCAATTAGTTACATACAATTAGCGACATTTGATTTTATTATGAGCTGTTAGCGTCTCACTTAACGTAGTTATACATCGTCATGCGATCCCTGTTGATCACACGATTCCACTAAATACAGATTATTATCACATTACAAGTTGCGTTTTTGTTTCTTTTACAAAAATACGTTTCACGGTTACAAATGTATCCATGGGGGGGGGGGGGGGGGGGCACGAGTACAAGCGACGGCGCGGGAACTAAAACTTTCAAACACGGAGTTACTTAGGAACATTTCGCTAAAATCATTATTTGACAACAAAGCTGTTGTTTCATCAAAATTATGAATACATTCTCGCTGAAAAATCTTTGATAATATTGTCATCTCTGATATCAGAACCCGCAGGAAGACAACACAGGTACTTCTGGACTCGAAACGATGAAAGTGATCAAAGATTTTTCAGCGTTACTGTATTAAGTTTTGCTTTTCGTTAGGAAACTTGTCCGATATATTCCACGATTACGCGGAAGACATTGGTCCACACAATGTTGCAAACCATTCGCCTAATTCAGTCAGACCCATTCCTTGCATAATACATGAGATACCTAGCCGCGGTTTTTTTTTTTGTAATAATTCATTTATAATCTACGCATATTCTTTTCAATACATTTATCTCGCTTCGCGTTTCTTCTCAGCGTGACCACACATGGTCACTATAACAATACAATTTCCTTACGATCTACCAGATATGTTGAGCTCAAAGTATATGTACAACTTTCAGGACCCTAGCTATGTTAATCGTCAGGTGTAAAAAACGTCTTATATCCATAAATAGAAATTTGTACAAAAGGTTTGATTGATCTCACAGTTTAGGGGTCTGAAGAAGTTTCTTTTCCATCGATCTCATTTTGATACATTTGGCGAGCAGTGCAACGATAGTGAGAACAGCACCAAGGAAGGACACAATGCCAAGAACTACCAGGACCATGAACCAGTTCTTGAAGCTGCCTATTCTGTCTCCAAAGTCGCAGTTGCAGTTCTCACTGTCGCTGAGGTTAAGGGCCGAGAAGTTGACTGGCCTGAGGGAGATTAGTTTAAAATCGTCCTGGACTTGTCTCCTGGTTGTGGAGTTCTGAGGCTTCTTGGTGAACCTATAGGATATGGTGTAGATGAACTCTTGACCATCGTACGAACCCCTCGCACTATAGTATTGAATTAATAGTTCTTTTCCAGTGGATGTTAGGGGGACCTGGATGTTGTTGATGTCTTGGTGGGACACATCACAGTAGGACCACATCAGGACGCTGTTGTTTGCCTGAAAAATGCAATATTGTTGTTGTTACTAATATTATCTTAATTACTTTAATCTTAGTCATCTTTTTAACTCTACCTCTATGCCATTGTAGACAGCAATCTCATTCCCAGTGCAATATTTCATTGAAAGATTCTGTTTTTGATTAATGTAGTCCTGGTCTGCTTCATTCCTGATAATCTTCATGTGGATAGAAATCTTTTCCGATGCTCTTCCAATGAATTTATAGCTGCACAGGGTATTTGGAGGGTACCAGCTCTGCAGGGACTTGATGTTCTCCCTAGTGCGCTCAGTGCTTCTGTATACAAATTCGCAGTTCCTGTCATGTTTGACACCAGCTGGTTCCTCGGTTTCTTGAAGGGATAATTGGAACCCGTCGTGCATGATAGTGCCATCTTGCTCAGCAAACAATTCAATGATGACGTTTCTTCCACGCGAGAGGATCCGAGGTATGTGACCGTCACCGCAGAATTTTGAGATTTCGAAGATTTTACCATCTACATTTTCCTGAAGAGAGAGGTAGTCACCCACGCAGCTACTGCTGCCTAATTTCTCTTGCATACGACCCCTACTGATATAGCGGTACTCGGGAATCTGGAGAAAACAGAGAACAAGTTGTGAATTTGTTTGTTTAAAAAATAGACTAATTCATCAACTTCCTGTCGTCCATCAATCCTCATGTTCAATAAAATATACATGCCAATCTTTACACTCCTCTCTAATCTATTCCTCAATTTTCACATCGGTAAAACAGTTGGACGAAAATCCCACACGATAAGTCCCTTACTTACCAACCCAACCAAATTTTCACCATCCAACATTGTAGAGTCTACAAGAACCGAATAGAGTTGACTAACATTCCCCCACTTCAACTTGATTTCTCCAAGATTATAAAGCCAAACAAATCGCATCACGGACATGGGAGGGTAGACATATGACCTAATACAGCATCCCAAAGCCCTTCTCACCTGCAAGAGGGTGACTTTTTCTTGGCTGACCCTTTTTCTACCCATTTCGTGCGTTCCGTCAGGGAGAATCTGCACGTCAGACACGTCCTGTAGATCTCGATAAGGATTCCTCTTGGGGTTTATCGATCCCATAGACTTCTTATGGACGCGTTGCGGGTGACGGAGTCGTTTCTGGACAGTTACCGACCGAGCATCCTGATCACGATAGCCGCCGGCTAGCCTGGAGCCTGGTATACTTGGGAAGACGTCCTCGGCAGACGTCCGGACGTCCTTGACAGCCCCTTTTCCGTGGGAATTGAGCGAAGCCTTTGATCCAGCGGCTTCTTTCCTCGCTTTCTTCTGCCTATGCCGATTATTTCTGCCTCTCCTTAACTTGCGCGACGTCTGCCCGATAATAAATTCAAGCTCCTCCTCCTGGTCCGGGCTCCTGACTCTTCTGACCGGCTCAATTTGCGATAGATAGCTTCCGGAAGACCTGGAGACCCTCGTCTTCTCCACTTCCGTCACTACTTCCACGTGCTGCTCGCAGTTCTCAGTCTGACAGCTGTCTTGGGACGTGCGGTTCATCAGGTCGAACAGGTCCTCGGGTTGCCCACCGATTTTAAACCGACCCATTCCCGATTCCAGGGCAATCCTGCATCTGATACCGCGAGGGTACACGCCTGGATACCCTGGGGATGATAGTCTGCAGGTTCTCCTGTCTTTTCGGACGGCACATTCTAGAGGACAGTCTGACGATGAAGATGGGGAAAAACCGCGATGGCGTTCAATGGCTAGTTGAGCTGGCAGGATCGAGAACTGGGCTGAGAACATAACTGGGTTCTCGGCTGCGAACTTCGCGTCTGAGTCCATCGTTATCGTCAGGTTCGGCCCCTTCCTCAGGAACAACCTGTAAATTGAAAACACGATTTTTATCTGAGAGAACATATTCTACATCCCCTAAATTTAGGGGCTGTTTTCACCTTTTCGTAGCGAAGTAATACAAAAATTTATAATATTTTGATTGAATATGTTTTCGATTACACCATCAGATCGAATTTCGGCAAGCGTCATTTTCAAGGCCTTTAATTAATTATCGTTCGTTCGATTGGGAGTTTAACGTGTTTCAATTGAAGCTAGATTAAAGGGATGTAATGGAGCCCTGTAAAGAATATTTAGTTATACGTCAGCAAATACCGTGATAGGGCACTGCCACCAAATTGAAATTAAAGCAAACCAAAATGATGGGTTTATCGGGGGTGGGCAGCATCTACACACATTAAATGCACGTTTATAAGCGGCTTGGAAGTGCCGTGATTCGAACGCCCGGCACCTGTTTAATCCATTATCTACCAAAGGTAAGCACGCCCGGTTTATATAACCTACTGTCAATATTATAATCACGTCGGTTAATTATTTTTCCTGAACGATGCGCCCATAAAAATATCGTGTTTCATGAACGCCTCAAATTTAATGGTAATCTCGTAGCGCAAATATTCGAAATGATCGAATTATAATTAATTAATTATAATTAATTCATTCCTACACAGATCAGAATATTTACGGAAACGCGAAGTTAAATTACATCATTTTCTTACTCGATAATGAACAAATTTCAAAATGACGTACCTGGTCACATTTCCGGTCACATGTCCACAGTATCGTCCAGACTCGTCCTCAAGTTCATCAGTGTCCTCGGACAATTGAATATAAGCACCCTCGCATTTAGTATCTTTCAGAAAGCCAACTTGCAACCTCCGAACTTTCAATTCTATCACCTGCACCAAATTCGGTTTTTATTGTTTAAATTTTTAGCAATATAAGATAAATCTGAATTTCCAATTAACCTGTGGGTCTCTAGGTGGTGCCCTGATCCTGATGACACATCTTCCCATACGTCCCGTCCATCGTATCCATCCGACAGAGTTTCTGACAGTCCGATTGCATCCTGGGAAAAATAAAGGAAAAAACAAAGATTAAAAATAAAAATTGTACTGTAGTACTTCTTTTCCGTGGTCAAGAAATATTTCATTTCTCTTAATTTCCGTTCAGAACGTAGTATTTCTTCTAACAAGGTCATTTAAAGGTCAAGTTCCAATGAATATTTTTATGTACAGTCACAATTTCGTATACAAGAATAAAAATGAAGAAATGTTCAATTTCGTCTTAGCTTTCATTCAAGGTATGATGCTTTTGCTCTTTCAAGGGTTATTGATAGGTTTTTCAAAGCACACTCCTGTGCCCGGGTCAAAAATGGTCCACAGCAAAGACTCCAACTGGGAGAAATAAGCATTCACAGTTCAGGAATGCGCGCGCTAAGAAGAATTAACTCGTTTACGTCGAATAATTTTTTTTTAGCAGCTCCCCTTCGCTTGAACCGGAGAAATTTATGAGGTTTCGCGAGCGAAACTTCGTAAGGGAGACCGTGAGTTCACAGTGATTTATTGACGGTCGATAAAATAAATGATTTTGGCCGCCTCTAATGATCCTTAAAGAACGCTCGACAAAAACACACTAGTTTTATGAAACACGCGCGAAGTTCTCTCGTAACAGTTTATAAGCACGCTAATGTATTCCATTGACACAATAACAGAATCAATAACTAAAGGTAGAAAATATTAAAAATCATTATAATCTATTATAATATTTCAAGTATTATGGTATATAAAAAATAGTACTTCCATTGTCTTGCTTTAAACAAGATTCACCAAAACTTGAACAAGATTAAAATTGAGAATGATTTGCATTAATAATTCAAAGAAGCTATCGTAATGATGAGAAGAAAAATTAAAAATAAGGACTTATCAATAATATTCAGTTAATATTAAGTTATTAAGACTTATCAATAATATCAATAATATTGAGTAATTATTTATAAGTTGTTGGAAGATAAAAACACATCTTTTAAAAATATTGTATTTGTTTACAGTGTATCTGTACCCGTCTACAGTTATGAACGCGACGTAATACTTATATTGAGTAAACTTTACTTCACCGGACTCAAAATTTGTGCCATTCTCCTATAAATTATGATATATTTGGTATGTAATCCAGTAGATTTGTACCCGGGGCGGCTGCAGATCGAAGTTTCGATCCTGTAGAGTCAATGGTTCAGGAGTTATGCTTTCGTAAAGTTGAGCAATGTCCAGTGTTTTTGATATTGGTTTGTAGTGACTGAGTTGGTTGTGATTAGGTCGATAAGCTTGGTAAGCAGCTCATGGTCGTCACTACAAACCAATATGGCGGCGCCTTTACCTGTCAAAAAACTCTGGAGATTGCTCAACTTTACGCAAGCATAACTCCTGAACCATTGATCCTACAATCCCAAAGAAAAAGATAGCACACGCGTGCTATCTTTAATTTCTCGTGTTAAGATTATGCCAGCGTGTTAACTCTGTGTAGTGTGTAAAACATACCTTCTGCGAATATCTAAACAGAACATAGATTGACTTTAGTTCAATGAATTCTCTTAATTGGAAGGGAAAGACATAATTCGACACATACAAAATGATAGCACACTGAAACTATGTTTACATATTCTTCAGTGTTTCGTGAGCTTTCACGGAGTTACAGTATTCAATTTGTGTTCAGAGCTTTGTCGTATTGTTATTCTCATAATGGGTCGTGCCAAAAAGATTAGTGAAAGCGAAATTAGCAGAATTTTAGCTCTGAGAAAACAAAAGTTGTCTATTACTGAAATTGCAAAAGAAGTTAGTCGCAGTCGAAAAGTTATATACATATAATTTGCTGAAAGATACAAGTGCATATGGAAAGAAGAATAGTACAGGAAGGCCAGCAGCATTATCTGAACGCGAAACACGAGCAATAATACGTGCTGCTTCCAATTTTTATGCTACTGCAAGGGAGATCGCTAAGAAAGCTGGAGTCGAAACACATATTGAAAATGTTCGTCGTGTACTTCAGATTAGTAATATTGTAAATCGGTCTAGAATAACAGTAAAACCATCATTAAACGCAAGACATGAGGAGGCACGTTTGTTATTCGCAAAAGAACATGTACGTTGGAAAAAGACTTCGAGAAAAGTAATCTTTACGGATGAGAAGAGGTTCAACCTTGATGGACCAAACGGATGTACACATTATTATCGTGATATTCGTAAGCAACCAGTAACAACAATTCGACACCAATTGCATAGAGGTGGAGTAATGGTCTAGGCTGGTATCGGATATAAAGGAAAGACAGAAATAAAGTTTATTCACGGGACAATGAATAGCGTTCGTCATCTCCAATTAATAAAAAATCAAATTTATACGTATGCAGAACGCATTACTGAAACACCATTTATATTCCAACAAGATAATGCTGCAGTACATACTGCTAAAATTGTTAAGGAATGTTTTTAAAATGAAAATAGCTCCACTCTTCAATGGCCGGCGTGCTCACCCGACCTTAATATCATTGAAAATTGCTCGACAATGCTTTTGCAAGCAGTGTACGCTGAAGGCCGACAATTCTCAAACATAAATGAATTAAAAACTTGCATTCCAACTGAATGGGAAAATTTATTTTAGACAAAAATTAAAGAACTACATGATTCTTTACCTAAAAGGATTGTGGAAATCATAGAAAATAAAGGAGGTTCCACACATTATTAGAAAAATATAGTTTGATGTATATATTGTTATAAGAAATATGTATACTTTTGTTTCATGAAACATATAGTTGTGTTGCATAAAATATATATCTTTATTTTTTCAAGTGTGCTATCATTTTGTATGTATCGAATTATGTGTTTCCCTTCCAATTAAGAGACCTCATTGAACGAAAGTCAATCTATGTTCTGTTTAGATATTCGCAGAAGGTATGTTTTACACACTACACAGAGTTTCCACGCTGGCATAATCTTAACACGAGAAATTAAAGATAGCACGCGTGTGCTATCTTTTTCTTTGGGAGTGTAGAGGATCGAAACTTCGATCTGCAGCCGCCCCGGGTACAAATCTACTGGATTACATACCAAATACACATCATAATTTATAGGAGAAAGGCAAAATTCAAAGGTTAAAATGTCATCATGCGTAATTTGTTCCATTATGAATATATATTTTAAAAGAATTTAGAAGAACAGTTTTGAAAGTGTTCGTTCAGTGTATTATCTTCAGTTACTTTCAATAACTTCTAATACTTGGGGGCTTGCAGTTATGAACACAGCTTAACGCGGCGCCACGGCAACAAACGAAACGTTAAGTCTGCTGTTTGCCGGATTGTCTCGGCAATATTCGTGGCGCGGACGCGATAGGGTTGGCATTATTTGCGCGACACAATGGAGACGTCGCGCGAGTAACGATATAAGCATGAATTACGTCCATCGGAGCTGTTGCCGTCCGATACAGTGGCTTTTCGTTGCTGTAAAGCCGAATCCACATCCGCAGAACGCTTCTCCACGTTTATGGTACCCATTTCCGTGAATACACTGGGTGTTCAATTTAAATTCGTGCCATGCCTTCTAATATACGATGAAACCTTCCAGTGTGCATGCGTAGATTGTCCGTCATGAATATAGATAGTTTAAAATTCGCTGTAGACCATGTATACCATGAATTTTGTTTATTATTATTTGATAGAACTTAGAAATGGCGTCGTGTTCGGTGTCATTCTAATCAGAAAAATGACACAAACGTGCTGATTTCATTAATGAATAATTAAAAGCAGAACAGTATTGTCACTGGATTAGTATTATATTGGATTAGAACCACAGAGCGTGGATATTTTGTTGTCTAGCCGTCCTGTTTTACATGTATTCTTATATTCATTTAATCTTTTCCGGAAGTCTCTTCTTCCAGAAAACAGACCATAATAATATTAAACATGAACGTCGGGACAGTTGATCATTAATAAATGTTGGCAATTACTTTATCACCACTATATGCATTTTCGTAAATGTTCTATGTAGCTAGCATATTTCACTAAGATCAAAGGGACGATGGGAATATCAGTTCCGTGGGAATTGTCAGCGGCCCAGGCATCTTGAAGGCAGATAGGGCGATTAGATGAGTGACCCGAGCCGAAATCATTACCGAAACGCCGGACGACGGTATTCACGGTGAAAACAGGACCTTATTTATTCAACGGTCCTCGACAAGCAACAAGGACTAATGAAATTACTCGGCGGCCGTCGACCGCCAGGAGTTTACCGGCTAATTAATTGGCATTGATGCAGCCAATCCCATTGAAATCAAGCGGCGCTCATGCGATTCCTCTCTACGCTATCCCTTACCTTATCATTTCCCTCTTGGGCGTCCCTCAATGACTTCCTCTGTCCTCAAACTCTGCGTTTGCTTTTCCACGATTCGTATTTCCCGCCAATTTACACTTTTTCGTTTAACACGTTGAACCCCCGCTTGGCAACCGCGAAGATTAGGTAAAATTTATTTACAGAACAAACACTGAAGAGTTATAATTTATATTACCGTCTTAATTTTTCTTGCATTTGGAAGATCAAAAGTTTTGTATAAAAATATATTAGCGTAAAAATTAATTTTCAAATTTTGGCGGACAATTCTCTCTATGACAGTCGACCTGTTAAATTATATAAAATCTTTTTACAGTATTTTCGGATTCTTATTTCTCGTCAATTTATATTTTTACTACGCTTATATTAGCATACCGAGTTGTCGATTTTGTCAATTGTTGTTGTTGTTGTATGCGTCAAATCTTGTAATCTAATTTTAAAACACTTCCTGATGAGCTAGAGACTTGAAACTTTAAACATAGCTCAGAACTGGATGACAATACAATATTAAAAAATAAATTTTAAAAAATGTATAAAAAAAAGACTTTTTAAAAACCACGTTTATATTAAAATGCACTAAAAAGGAGAAAATAATATTTTTAGACATTAGTGACTCTAAAAAGAAGCGTGGAGCGCCCACGAAGATTACGTTAATATAGTTTAGCGCGCTCCAAGTTTTTATTTATAGTCACCGATGTGTAAAAAAATTATTTTCTCCTTTTTAGTGCATTTTAATATAAGTGTGGTTTTTAAAAAGTATTTTTAAATATATTTTTTAAATAATGAAATACTCTTTTGATGCTATTATTAACAGATCAACTTTTCTTGTTTTTCTTTCACTATTTTTTTCTGCGATTATTTCTGTTTCTGGTTAAATTGATGTTTTTAATGACGTCGACTTTCAAAAGATGTTTGTGCACCCACGCGACGAGAGTTGCGTTTCATTACATTAAAATTGCTGCGAATGCGTTCAAAGCACAATTTTGAGAGCCATTGAGTCGATCGTGCTGCGATATCGATGAAAAGTACGATGAATTAAATTCAGCGGTAAACTAAATGCATCGAATGTAAATTAAATGTGGAAATTTTCTAGGACCCATTGGAGCTCGCGACAGACACTTCAATACATCATAAAGAAAATTGCGATACTTCAACGATAGTGGATTTGTATTTCCAAATTTGGAAATCGTTTTACTTTATGCCTTTAAAACGAAATTGTGGTTTTAGAAAAAAATGTTCGATTCTGATAATTTATTGTTCTTCAACAGTGACAGCTATGCAAAAGTTTATTAGACCAAACAATTCCATAACAATTCCCCTGATTAGAATCATATTATGCAATATTATCTACAGTGGGTGTACAAAAGTATTAATACACCTTTAAAAACTACTAACTTTATTATAATTGTACCAAACGACCTGATTTTTTATAATCAATTATGTAGAAGCATTGGTTTACGAAATGATATACAAAAAAGATTTGTTACATGCAAAAATAAAAAAGGCATTTCTTAAACTTAAAACTAGTTTTTAAAAGGTGTACGAATACTTTGTATTGTATAATAACTGTATAATAAACATGTTTAAACAAAAGACTAAACCCACGTATCGGTGTTCTTCGATATAAATAACGGAAACATAATTGACAAAACCATCAGAGTGTACAGAGAGTACTTACAAATCCAGAAACTATTACCTTCGATTGTCTCCAGTTTTCGAGAAATTGAATTTGAACAACAAATATTCCATTCAAAAGTTTGTGTTGTCAATTTTGGAAATATTTTACGCTTCGAACAGAGAATCTACGCAGATGTGTCTTACATAAAACGGTTCTACGCACACTGGCAACTGCCTAGGGGAGCTGACAATAAACACATTACGTTAATGTCGATCTGCACAGACGAGCCAGCGGAAACGAAGAATCCCATGCAAATAACATTAAAAGGGAAACGTTATTAAGGGGATCACCGGCTTCTTGCATATCTTTAATGAGGGCCGCCTAGTCGCATATGGCGTCTTTTCATGAATTGAATGCGATGAAAGAGGCGTGCACCTCCGCGCGACTATACTAAAATGAATGTGATTGCACCGAACGATAAACTGTCCGGGATTATCATAAAAATCGCGGACATCAACGTCTGCCATCGCATTAACGCGATATTCAATTAAGTATTCGATCAAAGTGCATTTCTAAAAATAGATTACGGCGTTGTCGCATAGGAGAGACTCCAATTATTATGTTCACGATGGTGTTAGTCGTTAAACAAACTGTTTGAAGTCCCCAGGGACGTTCGAATCTAAAATTCAGGAAAAGAGATAATAAAGCTTGTTATTTATTAATTTGTTTATGAAACATTTACCAGCATATTCGTGACATTTTTCCGATTAAAACGAGATTAAGCACGATATAATTCGCTTCGCATTTACCTGTATGATCCATGATTTAGTAAACCCTCGATTATCCAAAGTGATATTATTCAAAGTTAGGTAAATTGGGAAGAAATAATTGTGTATTAATTTGTACGATAACGTTGCACCATTAAATCCACGGTGGTTGGGGAGCGACAATTAAAATTAAAAAATCGTTTGAACTCTTCGAAAAAAGAAGAATCGACAATTTAGCGTTTCGTCATACGTTTTCATCTATGGAGAGAGATAGGGAGGACCAGGAAGACCACCTTCAACGGTGGTGCAGAGACAGTTTGAAGAAAATTCCAACATGGCCGACGTCTCTAGGAACAAAGGAAGGGATTAAAAAGCCGTGGGAAACGTTTCTGTTGCGTTGCGTCCCGACAATCGCGGTCATTTGCGGGATAATTTCGCCGCGCGGAGAAAAATATAGCGGAGCGGATGCAAATTCGTTCTTAACGAGATATTTCCATAGGTGGAGGAGGGCTGGGGCTGGGGGTGGGGGAAGATTGCGCCCTTGTCCCCCGCGAACGGAGCCGTCGAAGTCGTCGGAGGTACAGGGGAATTCCGCCGTTAAAACGACGTTAATCCCTTTTATAATAATATCCGGTGAGATTGAAGGACAACCTGATTAGTCGGGACCGTGAGGACCTCCGCGGAACACCAGGACGTCGTCCCCGAGGACCGAGATTCACCGATTATGGGGGAATCCGCCATTATAGATTCATTTTCCCCGTAAGTGCTGTGATCAGCGCGCGAGTGCATTATTGCCGAGCACCGAAATTCGGCTGGCAAATTCTCAACGTTAACGTTACCCAGAATTCCCCATACATGATTTTCGAAGAGGCTTTTCTCTGCTTCATGACGTAATACATTTTTTTATGCGGTTTCATTCGCGTTACTTTATAGGGGAATGGACAGAAGAATTCTCCAGGGAGAATTCAGTTGGAAATATTTTTCCGTGTGGTATTAAATTTTTGGATAAAGTCTTTAGTAGAATTTTGAATGGAAGCAAGGCGAAAGATTTTTTTTCTGATTTCCACCCCTAACTTTAGAAATCTCTTTGGAGCTTAACCAAATTTTTTAGTGGTTCAATCCACCATGCATTCAAAGTTTGAAGCCTCCCTTTTACGAGCACGCCATAAAACACGAGATTTTTCGTTGCCGTATGGTAACATTTTGAATGAAAGATTTTTCTGATTTCTACCCTTTAACTTCAGATATTTTCACAGAGTTTAAAAAATTTTGTTCGTAACTCGAACCACCGTAAATTTCAAGCTTAAGTCTCCTGTTTTACGACGACACCATAAAATTTGTAATACGATTTTTTTCCTGCTGTTCTGTCCCATTTTCTCCTGACCAGAATGTTCAAAAATTGTTGAAATAAACTTGTGTGTTTACGATATTGTAAATCTCTTTATATCGGAGAAAGTCTATAGGAATCACATTATGCATGATTGCATAGCCATCAGTTATAAATCAGAAAAAATTGGCAAAGTTGAGGAACTTAAAGTAGGTGTCGCCCAGTGCGAACAAAAAGGAGCTATAACAAAGAGCAAGATACAAAATTATTAATACGCGAGGGAGCGGGAGTGGGGGGAGTAACGGAGGCAGCCACTCTGTCTTTTATAATCTTAACCATCTCTTAATCTCGCCTCGCATGATTTAAGCGTGCACCGTGAATAAGGCTCTTGCTCTCGCGATAAATGAAGGCGATGGGAATCGGGTCACGCAGCCCGGCTGAATTTCGCATGCAACTTTGAATTATGAAGATCGTAATCTCGATTCCGCCAGGCGTGCGAAGTAATTACTAATAACCACTCACTTATCGCTAATTACACGCCTCGGAGACGTCGAACCTGCATCCCCCTGCTCCTCCATGTTGTTCATCAGCTTCAGAAATTAGGCTGACGAACTCATTACTCGACAACCATTCAAAATTCTTTATGGTTGCAATATTTCCCTCATTCAATTGTAACACTCCACTAAACATTTACTCTAAAATCCGAAGAAATTCAAGCCAGATGCTGAAGCATCACAATACAGCTGTAACAAAAATTTTCTCGTTCCCAAATTTTTGTAAAAATTATGCGCTTTGTTCAACTTTCCTACATCGTTCCGTCATAATTTTCGAGATTTTTATATTTTACGAATAGCATTTGCGACCAAAAAAATCAGAAAAAACTCGGATTCTCGTGAAAATGATCATCTAAAACTCGTAAAAATATTTCACGTCCTGGCTTCCAACTTTCTGTACAAACTGCATTTTTCAAACTTCTCCACATTGTTCTGTTATATTTTCAAGTTTCTCCATTGTTTAAAGTTACTGTAAAATTTTCCGAAAAAATCGTATATTCTATTATTTAGTTTTGGACATTATTATCTTTGAGGTGTTGGTGAGAAAAAATTCTCGAACATACATCGCAACAACCCATCACGTTTTTTCCACAATTTTGATATGAACAATTTAATAACAACGATTCAAATAAAATCGACTAAATTGAGCTTCTCGAATTATCCGCTGTCTTGACCGGGTATAATGGTTAATTTCCAACTACCCTCGCCTACCATCTTCCCTCGTCGGGATGCCGAAACGATTTCGCAGCATCAGGTTTGTTTATTTTCAAAAAACTCGCGAAAGCTAAACAAACGCGATTCGCCGGGTTCCGCTCACGGAAAACGCGTTTCCATCACTTCTGCTCGGACACCGGAGGATGTTGCGAGCAAAGCTGGGGTATAAAGCAAAGGGGAACGTTTTCCCGGCACCTCGACGCAAGATCGATCACATCTCGGCGATGTTCCCGTGCCGCTTGATAGCTCTGTACCCGCTGTCTTTCCCGAAAATTTTCGAGCGTTTTAGCGTTCGTCTAGTGTTCACTAGCCGGGTATAAATAACCGGGGCTTCACTCGATTCCGGGGCATAAGCCTTTGAAGCTTAGTGGGTTATGCTCCGACCCACTTAATATAATAACGATAATGCACAGCGGATCAATTTGGTTCCCCACTTTGCCAAAGCGCCCCGCGTCCTTAAAGCACACGGACTCAATACCGGCTATTATCTATCGGTGATGGATCGTGCACCGCCGCCGCCGCACCGCCGGACAATTTCACAGTGATTTATTCAATAGTTCCGTGGCCCCTTGCTCATTGTTTGCCCGCCATTTTCGGAAGGAAGTGAATAAATCTGGATAATGTCGGTGAATACGGAATAGTTATGCAAAAGTGGGATAAAACGATAAGAAGAAATTCAATGTTGAATTTCAAGGTGGCATTCCAAAGGGGAAGCGCTTCGATTTGTAAATCCATGGTGATTTCAGCCCGGGGAAAAATTTTTCCGACCTTGAAATCATCGAAGGATGCCTGTCCTTAATTTTCATTCAATTCAAACTAAAATAACAAGTATATACAATAACAAAAGATTTCTAAAAACCACGCTTCTATTAAAACGCACTAAAAAGGAGAAAATATTTTTTTCCTGGTTCTCCATAAAATACCAAATCTAGTTAAATGGTTAATAATATTTCCCCCCAAAGTTTTAAGCAATTAGGGTAAACCATTGGCACTTATTATTGGCACTTTTGATTTAAACGACAAATATTAAGAATTCCTGGTGTAGAAAATCATTTTATATTGCTTCTTATTTATATTTCAAAACAACGTTGTAAGTTTTCATAACAGAGTTCTACATATGACTGTTAGCAACGCTGGGGTACATCCAGTAAGACCGACGGATGACCACAGTGCGGTGTACATAGTGTTTTATTAAAATTTTCGTTACGAGTAAGTATACTTTATCGCTTTATAACTTAATTTCGGACTGTATTACAGATGTAATAAGTGCGTATATGTTTAATTATAAAACAATTAGCCTGTTTAACGTTCACTCCCCTACTGTGCCAATGACTGTACTATTTGTCTTACGATTGTTATTCACTGAATATATTTTATAATAAAAGATTTATGACTCGTAAAACTGTTTGATTTTGCTTAAAATGCACTAAAAAGGAGAAAATAATTTTTTAGACATTAGCGACAATAAATAAGAGTGTGGAGCGCCCACGAAGATTGCGTCAATATAGTTAAGCGCTCCACGCTTTTATTTATTGTCGCTAATGTCTAAAAAAATTATTTTCTCCTTTTTAGTGCATTTTAATATGAGTGTGGTTTTTAAAAAGTTTTTTATATATTTTTTTTATGTTCTACTTTTTAGTCTTTACATATCTTATAATCGATTTTAATTACCACTTGAACCAGTAAATTCAACCATCTTTCGTAAAAGGAAAAATATTGTGTCATGGCGGCTGCAAATCGAAGTATCTATTCTGTAGAATAAATCGTTCAGGAGCTATTGCAGTGTTTTTGCCAGGTAAGGGCGCCGCCATATTGGTTTGTAGTGACGACAGCGAGCCGCATACCGAGCAGAATCGCCCCGGTCCTTGTCGCCCTCCACCCCGACCTGATCCTAATCAACTCAGTAAGTAAACTGAGCTCCTCCGATGCGAAGTGGGCCAGTGGAGTGGGGATGAGTCGGAATGGGAACACGTAGTGGAGTAGGTAAGCGCTTGCGCGCGAAGGGGGGATCGCTGGCCGCGATGACGTACTACCGAGCGTCGCGCCGGGGGGGGGGGGGGGGGGGTGTAATGGTTAAATTTTTAATAGTTTATATCTTCTAAACGCATAGCTCTTTTTTTAAATTTGTTTTTAATATTGCATTGTCACCCAGTTCTGAGCTATTGTTAAACTTTCAAGTCTCTAGCTCATCGGGAAGTGGTTTAAAATTCGATTACAAGATTTGACGCATACAACAACGACAACGACAACGACAACTCGGCAAGTTAATAGAAGCGTGGTAATAACACTCCAATGATCGTAGTATAGTATTGTACACAGTCGGAAACAAAAAGGTAGTCGAGATCGTTAAGCGAGGGTTAAATACCGAAGCTTTATAACACGTATAGTAGCGGAGAAAAGTTGAAGACGACTATCTTCTCAGTAGATTATCGCATTTTATTTGAGATGCTAAACGTCTTCTAAGAGTTCGCAAGTGCTCTTAAGTGTCGAAGTTCAATAGAATATCTTCTGACGGAATTCGATATATCAGACGTCGCAAAGGTGAAGTTCTTAATCCAAACTGCACCGTAGGAACACTCAAGCAATGGTGGTGGTTGTGTAATGGTCGTTCTTGCGAAACGGTCCAGGACCAATTCGAAAAATTAATGGCATTATGGAAAGGTTCTAATATCTGGATATTAATGAGGAAACCATGATACCTTATGCACGTGAATACATGGGAGACTATTTCATCTTCCAGCAGGATAATGATGTCAAACATACCTCTGAAATTGTGAAGCAGTACTTTATAGAAGAAAATATTACTGTTTTACCATGGCCATCACAATCACCGGATCTCAATCCGATTGAGAACTTGTAGAATATTGTTAAAAGCAGAGTTGGGCAAAAATTTAATCAACGATTGACGAATAAATTTCTACTTCAATCATTTATCGCGATTAACAATTAATCTTCTAGCTTAATCGTTAGTTGCGGTTAAAGATTAAATACTTACAAATCGTTAATTGCGGTTAACGATTAAATACTTATTAATCGTTAATTGGGAATAACGGTTAAATTTCTACTTTAGTCGTTGATTGCGATTAACGTTTACATTTCTTTCAATTGTAATCGCCAATCGGATAATTGATTAACCTTTTGCACTTGGAGATATTTTAACTCGGAAATTAAAAATTTCTTCCAACCAAGAATATTTCCATAATAATATTTCTATTCTTTATGACATTTAAAATTTTTTATGGATATGAAATTGGTGTGAATACCCCATACAATGCCTAGATGTTTGGTAATTATTAATATTGAATAACGTAAACAATATTTTGAATAATGGTACAGCAACTTTTAATGGCGCCTCAGAGTCGCCATTCGAGTGCTAAGGGTTAATGATTAACTGCTGAAACCTCGAAATGAAATACGGAATCAAAATCAGAGTTGGGCATTAATCGATTAAAATTTTAATCAAGATTGATTGATTAATGTGTACGATTAAAAAAGTAATCATTGAAAAATCGGCGATTGATTCAATCGATTGATGAAGTTAATCGTCAATCGTTGATTAAAGGAAGAAATCATCGAAAAATCGGAAATTGATTCGATCGATTGATGAAGTTAATCGCCATACGGTCTATTCATAAATTGTAATAAGGAGGGAGATAGAGACAGAGAGCAGAGATGGAGAATTGATAGAAATATATCTCAACAAAAACTCAGTTTAAATTTTTTGTAAATGTTAAGAACAGTTGAGAATTGTTCGACGTTTACAATATCTCTAATAAAAATGCGATGATCTACTGAAAAGATAGTCGTATTAACTTTTGTCCGCTACTGTATTTGGCTGCCAGCTCATTGCAGTCTATATTAACCCATTGAAGCTTTAAAACTACTTATTTATTTGTTTGCCTTGTTTCGCTTATTCGGGTTAAGGGTGCATTGAGAGAGAAAAGAAGAATTTTGAATTCGATGGCAATTTGTATGACGCGCGAATTGTTGGAAACGCGAAACGAAAAGTTTGAAGAACGCCTAAGCAGAGGAACTCGGGAGCATTCATAATGCGGCTCATCGAAGCAGGCACGGCCGCGCAACTACTAATAAGTAGCGCGCATTAATAATTAATTAGCAAGCTGACGGGCAAGCTACCGACCAATTTCCATAATTCAACGACTGCCAGAATATACAATATCGCGAGTGTTTTCGAACGTGAGGACTAGCGGCGCAATAATGCTGAGCCCGATACTAATGATTACCCGCAGATTCGCACGCGAGTCAATTGCAAATTAGTCGACGGCTGTGTATAATTGCCGAGTTTTTTGCCGGCCGAATCGTTAAGTCCTCGGCTGCTTTGTATGGCAAACAGCCGACGTTCGAGTGTAAACGCGCCCCTTCATCCTCAGCTATCGAAATAAATAAATGTTTCTCGTAGGTAAACAAGCTCTGTGTTGACATTGGTATTGTTTACGGGAAAATTATGAAAAAAAAATCCCACACGTAGCACTCATCAATCTATACATTTCGGAATTTTTTCAGATTTTTCGGTTGAAAATTCTCGTGTAAAAAATCCGAACTGTTGACAAATGCAAAAATCGGGAGAAACAAATGTTTTCGTACAAAGTCAAAAGTGACATTCGCGACATTTTTACAGTAGCGAGTTATCGTGATAATAGCTATTGTGGAATTTTTTTTAGATTTTTTGGTTGACGATCTCGGCTGTAAAAAATCAATAACCTCGAAAAATCACGAAAAAGCGAGACGAAGGGTGATAAAAGGGACGAATTTTTATAGAAGTATAAAAGTGAGGGACTTGAAATTTATGCAGCAGCAACCTATTAACTTCCCGATTTTATAGGGAAGTTATTGTAATGACCCCGAAAATCGAAAATCGATTTTTTAGCAGATCTTCACGTTTCATGGTCATTGCAGTCATTTTAGACTATTTTTATCAAAATGTCCGTGTGTGTGTGTGTGTGTTTGTGTGTGCGTGCGTATGTCCGTTTCTATGTAATCAAATTTTTCGTTAACGTTTTCAGAAAAGGTAACAACGCGATCAGGATGATGAATGATGCAATCGATGTGCCCCGCTGTAACTTAGAGCTGATTAGATTTTGGTCCACTTCCGTCCAGTAGTTTTTTAGTTTTTTTAGTTTTTTTCGAAAAAAGTTCATTCAACAATGCAATTTATACGAGAGAGCGGAAAGTTTCCACCGAAGAAACAAACGTAATTACACAAAAAATTAAAAAAAAAATTTTTTTAAACTTAAAAAAGAAATTAAAAAAATTTTTTTTTTTGTACCTTATGATTTTTCCGCTTACAATAATCGAAAATTATCCCAATGCAAGAGTGAGTTAATCATCTCTACTCCCGAGAATACATTTTCAAAGAATATCGATGAAAGTACAAAAAAAAATTTATATTACAATCTTTAAAAAAACAATCAGTTCAGAACGAATTATTAACTGAGATTAAATTGAAAATTAATATAAACTATATGATAATTATTAATAACATTGATGTTGAAAACGGATTGGTTAATGGAGCACACATGCGGAATATTAAAATTTATTACTTTTCAAGAAAATACTAAAATTCCGTCTATATTGTGGTTAGATTTTCAATTGGCCAGAGTAGGAGTGAAAGTATGAACTCGTTATCGTGATTATATGAAAAATGCAAATATTCATCAAAATTTAACACCAATAATAAAAATATCGAATCATGTAAATATGTCGAGTGAGGAAAAATATCAAATCACACGTAGTCAATTTCCAGTGGTTCCTGCTGAAGCGATTACGATTTATAAAAGTCAGGGACAAACATACGAGAAAGTATGTTTGGATTTTAAAAAATCAGAAAGGCGAACTTTACAAATGTTGTATGTAGCACTGAGCAGACTGAGTTTCAAAATTGAGCGGTTTATATATTTTGGGACAATTTAAATTAACAGTATCGAAGAAAACCAAGATCAATACTGCAAACCCGGATAATGAGGAGTTGTATCGTTTGCGAAAAAACTAATTAAGACAATTTATTTTGCAACATTAGTATGCTATAACAAGGAACCAAGCGAGCAACGAACCTACGATGTTGATTTAATGCGACGCCATATAGCAAACATTTTGATAAGTAGAAAACTATTGAATTTCCCTGAAAACGTATAATCTTCTTAAAACGTATTAAAAATAATGATAATAATATACTGCAACTAACGAATCGGGAAGTTCTTTGTGTGGCTCTTGGGAGTCACACACCAAATAAGAGAAACATTAATAGCTGCAGGCCCTACTAGCCAAACGTATCACTAACACTCTCGCAAGAGCAGTCCTACCCGCGAGCGAGCGAAGCGAGCGAGCAAAAACAACCCTAATCGCGAGCGAGCGAAGCGAGCGAGCAACAATAACCCTCTAGTTGTTATTGTTATCGTTTGCGAATTTTTTCATTTTTTTTCAACAAGGTATACCGTAATTAAGAAAAGATAAAATCGTGGAAACCGTACGAAGCGACGTATATAGATTGCAAAAATGTACATGTTTCAAATAGAAATTTAAAAGCGGCGGATCTGAAAATTTTATCATGGGTACGTATTATCGAAGCTATTGTCCGTGATTTTTTTTAGATCTTTTGGTCAGAGGCGTAGCGGGAAAAAAAGTGGAAATTGATTTTGATAATCCTTTTGAATTCCGAGCATGGCCGGGGCGGGAAGGTGTTAGCCGAAATAAAGAGCGAGTAAATTAAGGATGATCCGCTTATCACGTACGTGCCGGCGCATACGATTAATTACATCGAGTATTGCACATTCGCAAGCCGCCCCGCGTCGTTGCTTAGGAATTTTTCGCGAAGGGGTGACAGCTATGAATATTCAGAGGCGGCCGGGGACCGGTAAAGTCGAATATAATCCGGCGGTTCGACAACGTGACAATCATTTCTGATTTTCCCTTTTGCCCGACTCGCTCGGGCTACCGGTTATTCAAATGGGCCGCTGTAAAACGGAGAACATTTAAATTCCGCGTATCCGCGCCGATTTAAATTAAACAATTCGACCGCCGCAATTATTCAAACCGCTCGCCCAATCCCGCGCGATTTTAATTAACCCGTCGAATAAGAACCACAATAATTCAGAATCCTCTCGTGTTTTTATGTAATCGGCATTTTCCTGCTGGAAAATCAATTGTTCCGCAACGAATTAATCGTGATTATCAACCATTTGTTGTGTGATCCCTCGAAGAAAACTTGTTTTTATTGTTTAAATATTTATATTCAATGGCAGCGACAATAGGCAGCTATTGTAAAAACTTTATATTTGTTGCTTTCTAACTTTCGTGTAATAATCCTCCTTTTTATTAGCCTCAGTCTCCTCTCTTATTGAAATATCTTTTGCTACACATTTTGTTTCTAATAATTCCTCTATGAAATTATTACTAACATATTCGTGACGTTTTTCTGATTAAAACGACCCCAAACACGACACAAGTCGGGCCACATTTACCTGTTTAATCCAGGATACAGAAGAACCTCGGTTATCCGAACTAATCTCGGCGGAACACGAGTGTTCGCTAAATAGAACAGCTGTTCAAATACAATATTCATTGATATGTACAATAGATCGTGACCATGAATTCATAATGAAGAACTGAGCATTATCGGTTCGAATAATCGAGGTTCCAATAAATTGTGTATTAAACAAGCCCACATGATCCTAATGGTACCGTGTTTGGACTCGTTTTAATCGGGAAAATGTAAGAAATACACCAGCGAAATGTTTACACAGAAATAATTAAGAACAACAAAGTTTACTACTGGATTGGTATTATCTACGACGTATCCAATCTCGAATGTAACACGTCTGAACGGTCGAGGTTGTGGGTCACATCCGGTGATATTGGGGATAAATTTTTCACAAATATCTGAAGACTCTGCGCGTTACCTCGTGTATCGACGAAGGCCCAGCAAAGATTGGCCAGCGAGAAGAGCATCAGCGAAAGCAGGTACAGCACAGCGCCCCATCTCATCTTCGTTGTTCCGGGTGGCTTCCTGGGTGCCTGCTTTCACTCTTCCCTGGGTCCTCCTTCACCGGTCGCGCTCATCTTCCAGCATCCCCCGCGACTTCCGTTCCAGCTGGAGGACTTCGCCACCCTTCGCTCTGGAGAGCCAGAGAGGGTGGGGAAAAAAGAAGATGAAGAAGAAGAAGCCCGGTGTCAGCGCGAGCGACGGGTTTACGGCCGACGAGGGTGCTTATCACCTGGCTGATAACACCTGCAAGACAAATAGCCCGGCTGGTAAACAGAAGCGCGGCTCTCTCGCTCTTGTAATTAACCTGCTGGTAATCCTAAGGTGGACGGAGAATTTTCGCGTACATTCTCGCACGCAATTTCTCTATTTCCCCGGCGCGGCGGTTCGCCGAGGTTTTCTTTGGCACCTTTAACGAGGCCGCGGACGCTGCTGGACGCGAGATTGAAATAAAAGCGGACCAACAAGTCGTGCGAGTGTAAAGCAGCTAATTTAACCGAGATTGGTGCTGCGGAATCCGTTCCTTTGAGTGCACTTGGGCAAAAATTAATTATCGTACCCGCGTACACCACGGAAAATTAATGGGGCTTTAAGTCATAACTCGGCTGATCTCGAGGCTTCCTGGAGAAAATACAGTGCTTTCAATATTGCTGATTTTTTAAAAAAAAAGCTCTTTGTGGAAATGTAATTTTCATTTCCAGTTCGATGTTCAATGAGATGTTCTTGCTCAAAATTAATTGTTGTGTCACATAATGTATAGAAAGTTAGGGAGGGTTTAAGTCATCACTTTGCTGATTTCGTAAGCTTTGAACCTTGATTATACATGTTTTCCTTGGAATTGGATCTATCACTCCATATTCAATCATCATGACATCTTCTTGTTGAAAAATGAATATTGTATGACGTAGTACACCCTAAATTAAGATGGGGGTGCCATTCACAATTTCACTAGTTTCGAATTTGTTTATAAAACACAGATTTTTGAGAAGTTGAATTTCCAAATACATATTTCTACTAGTATATAATTTTCAAGAAGCCTTTTGGGGTTTTCCGGTGGACGTCGGCCATTTTGTCAAAAATCAATTATTGCAGGATGTAATGCACGGAAAATGAAGCGGCGTTTATGTCATCACTTTTGCAATTTCGAAATTGTTAATAAAATACAAGCTTGTACAAGGTTGCACGTAAAAATGTTTATCTCGAAAATTATTTATCCGATGGAGTCGATTTTTGTTTTATATCAATTTAGAAGGTTTTGTCTATCACTGCAATTTTTCTCTCATCAAAAAATCCGTTTGACAACACCAAAAATTTAAACAAATTTTTCTGTCTCATCCCCGTACTCAATCAAACTCTTACATTGTCAAGAATTAATATTTTAACATCAATTGAGAATCCAGCAAGACAATTTCGCAAGACGATTCCCCCGACCTTGGACCAGGGTTCAGCACAATTTCATTCAAATGCCATAACTGCTTCGACCGCTATACCCGCGCGAACGCGTCGGGGGAGCCGGAACGAAAAGAAGCGGGAAAAGGAAGCGTTCCGAATGTTTACAAGACAGATAACGAAACTAACGAGCCTAATTCAATTTGGAAGGGGCCCGGGTTAGCCCCGGGTTATACAGAAGGCATAATTTTAAGGGGGTTGGGTGGCTTTTTGTCCGGGACATTTTCTCGCAGTCGTCGCTGCGAATTTCATTCGGTTGCTTTTCTAATTCAAGGGACCGGGTTCTTGTTTCCCAGCCGGCGTGTCGTCGCTTTTACGACGCCCAAGGTCGTTTTCGTCTATTCAACTTCCAATTGGATCCGGTAATTGCCGGTAAAATTATCCGGCCCGCCTCTCCAACGTTCTCCTTGGCTCGGCCGACTCACATTCGGCAGGATCGATCGCGCACGTGGGAATCTATGCGCTGCTACTCCAATCTGTCCGCCAGTTTCATCGTTTTCAGACATCTTAGTTGTAAGCCACGGAGAACAGGTAAAAATGCGGAAGAAAATTGCGAACGTTCGAAGAACCGAGTTTCAGCGGAAATTCGAACGCGGAGAACGTAAAACTTTTCTTTTATTTGCCTCATTACGCGAGAAATTCTGTTTTACAGTAATGCCTCGATGTATGGACAAGAAATGTATGAAACGACATATTCCTCACATTTTTCTGGTTAAAATGAGTCCAAACACGGCACACTTCGGAGCACATTTGCTTCTTTAAACCATGATTCAGTGGAATCTCGATTATCCGAACGGATAATGAGAATCAAGATGGTTTGAGCCACGTAATACAATTGAAAGTCGTTTGAATTCAACATTTTTGAAAAAATAAGACTCGGGACCAATTGTATCGTGTTTGGTATCGTTTTAATCAGAAAAATGTCACGAATACGTTAGTGAAAGTTTCATAAATGAATAATTGAAAACAAAAAAATCACCGAGAAAGTCGCATGAGAGAAATTTTGGGAGAAGCTAAACCAAATTGCGGTGGAAGAGTGACATCTAATCTTTACGTTGACGGCATAACATTTCAACTACGATTTTTTGTTACGACTTGATAACATTTCTGATTTTTATCCCCTAACTTTAACAATCTCTGTGGAGCTGGAAAAAATTGTTTAATGGCTCAATCCACCGTGGATTTAAAGATTTAAGTCTTCTCTTTACGACCACACCGTAAAACATGAGATATGATTTTTTGTGTGCATACGGAGGCATTTTAAATCAAAGGAAGAGCGAAAGAAGATTCTCCCGATTTCTACCCTTCAACTTCAGATATCTCGACAGAGTTTAAAAAATTTTGTTCGTGCCGCAGACCACCGTAAATTTTAAGATTGAAGTCTTCGTTTTACGATGATATCATAAAATTTTTTCTTGCTGTTTTACCCCATTTTCAACGAAAGCAATTCTGCCATTTTGAATAAGTGGAAGTTCTTCTGACCTGAACGTTCAAACAATGTTTAAATAATCGAAGTTTGAAAGCCATAATAAATTAGGTACCTATCGTCACTGATGTTGTTCGCAAATTTTATCGGTTTTATTGGGAAGTTGCAGCATAGTTAACTACAGAGGAAAACGTTCAAAGAAATGCGAATTTTTGAAGGGAAGTTTAAAAGCAACGATTCTGAAATTTTTATAGCAGCTACCAATTGTCATTACTATTGTCCACCAATTTATTTCGCATTTTTGGGTAGGCTGAGGTTGAACAAATGAAAATGTTGAAAAATTTACGGAACGAGATGGAAATGATCGAATAGATACAAATTTTTTTTATGGTGGTTTGAAAGCGACGACCGTACAATTTTTATAGTTGTTATTGCTGTTATTCTTGTGTCCGTAATTTTCGGTTCAAAACCCAGGTCATCAAAAATTGAAGTCATGATGTCCGGAAAACCACGCAGAAATGTGTTGAAATTGTGAATTTTACAGATGCTTCAGATCCTTCATTGTTTGTTTATTTATAAAACTGAAATTAACGAAGTGACGACTTAAACCCCTCCTAATTATCCATGCTCTATGTCATACCGTAATCAGTTTTTAACAAAATCGTCGATATTAACTGGAATAATCTTCAAATAAATTAAATGGAATATGTACCTCCTAAAAGTAACTTCAAAGTCTCGTGTCTTGAGAACTAATTTAAAACAAACGAAGTGGTGACTTGAACTCTCCGTAATTATCCATGACGGACGTAATTAGTTCTTGACAAAATGGTCGACACCGACCGAAAAATGTAGACCATTTAAAATGTCGCATCAGCAGAAACGTTTACGAATTTTTATAGCAATACTTTAAAGTTCTGGATATTTTAAACTAATCGAAAATCGACGAAGCGATAACTTAAACCTCCTCTAATTCCCCCCCACTCTTCACACCATAACAGTTCATTTCGATTAGATCCATATACCGCCCTCAGAAACTGTCAATATCGATCGCACTTCACATTTCAACTCGAAAACGGCCCGAACTGTAACGACCGTACTTGCAATCAAAGTGAAAGTTGAAACGATCAGTGTTATAGCTTCCTCGCCATTCGATTAGGAAGATTTCGGTGCCACTTAGCTGTAGACATTCGCATAAACCTCGGGCACAATAGAAGGCAAGACACTTAGACGAGAACATGGAAATTGTGCGACCTGTAAAATAAATTTTTTCCAAATCTTCAAGAATTTTGGAAAATTATGTACGTACACATATCCAGAAAAAAATTATTCCACTTTTTTCTGAGGTCAGTTTGAATTTCTTAGCTTTTGTACTTCACACGTGGCAGACGATTTTCGGAAGACAAATGCGGTTTTTATGTGGGGGGTTGGAGGCTGAGTTTCACGAAAAATCGCGGATAATTTTTCTTCGGAAATTGGCCAGGTTGTTTGCTTCCCCTTCCCTTTAATCCGATATCCGCGAACTGAGACGAAGCTGCTGGCCACGAAGAAATTAAGCGAGGGAAGAACGAAAGAGCCGAAGTTTGGTTGACCTAATCAAAAGTGGCTGCGAGCGGAGTCGGCTAATTGTAAGTAAGCATCGAGGATCCTAGCCCGGCTCGGACGATATACACTGCCAATAAAGCAGTTAAACTGAGTAACTTGCTGGACACGGAATCTTAAACTATCCAATTACCGTTCAAAGATTCAAATTACGCGCACTTGTACGGAAACGGAAATTCGTTCTACTAGTCGAGTCTACGGTATAGATGTAGCTCTTATTAGGCTGCCTTTGATTAGAAACTGCGGTACTTCAGCCTCGTAATAGCTTTTTGGAAAGTTGGAAATGAACTGCAGAATTTTTAATACATTTTCAGGCGGTTAATAATAAAATATACCGAAAAATACTGGATGGAATATTGTGTATACTTATATACCATTACGAATACAGCTAGGAGCATAACTGATCACACGCACTTTAAATCAGAATAACTTTTTTATGAATGGACCAAATGATCTCAGTTTTTCTGTAAGGCTAGAAAAATTAGTTTAGCGAATGACGTCTAATAAATACATGTTGAAAAAATGCATTTGGTCGGAATTGTGAAAAACAATAGTAAAAATTGATTTTTATAACTTTTCTAGCTGGGACAATAACGAATATTTAAAAGATGTGTTTTGTCAACTTGTATAAATTATATACATACGTTCTGAAAATTTCATCGAAATTGGTTAATTGGTTTACGAGTTATAAACGATCAAAAGTGGTAAAAAGCAAGAAATTTTGAAAACTTGCAATTTCTACCACTTTTGTTCGTTTATAACTGGTAAACCAATTAACCAATTTCAATGAAATTTTCGGAGATATAATTTAACAAGTTGACCAAACACATCTTTTAAATTTTTGTTATAGGCCCAGCTAAAAAGGTTGTAAAAATCAATTTTTACTATGGTTTTTCACAATTCCGATCAAATGCATTTTTTCAACATATTTCGTAGACGTTGTTTACTAAACTAATTCTTCTAGCCTTACAGAGAAATTGAATTCTTTTGATCCATTCATGAAAAAGTTATTCTGGTGTAAGCAACAGCTTTGAAGTGTGTGTGATCAGTTATGCTCGTAACTGTAATACTGTTATAGACTGCGGATTGTAGTATTTAAATTAATGAGAACGTTTAACGACCAAAAACAATAGAATTCAACAGGCAACTCACTATTATAATGTCACTGTGTACACCATGTCTTATTCAAATTACCGATTAAATTCAGATTATATTGAACAGGCTAGTGAAGCGACATATGGAAATTTCATGCTTCATGACTTATGAATCACAATTGATAAATTCGTATATTATTGTAACAAGAACCGAATAGAATAAAGTATGCTAAATATGGAGAAAATGTGTAATGTATTCAGTTATTTGTCTTTCATGTGATATATGTAAAACATATGCAATATTGAATTTATTTGCATTACAATCTGCAGTCCAGTTATAAAACAAATGAGAAGTTTTGAAATAATCTCGTATTAAAAGTTTTAATATATGTATAGTTGTATTGTCGAGTGGGTTCTTGTAGATTTTGTTTAAATACAATCCTCAGAATATTATTTTAATGTAGTCGTTGTTTTTTAAGATATTCAAATTTTCAAGGAACAGGTACATTTCCGATTTTGAGAATTTTTGATTAATTACACCAAGTACGACAATTTTTCTTACATGAAATTAAAGGCCCTCCAGAATACAATGATTTATTTCCCAATAACAACATAAACATTTAAACGCGTTCATGTGCAATGAAAAAGAGAAATGTACAAAACATAATAGCTTCACTTCGAACAATTTTTGTACCCCAACCATAAAAGCTACAAGAACTTTTCTTACGCAAAAAATATAATGTTAAATATGATATTTAATGTCGCTATAAGCCTTTAAACACATCCACTTTGCAAGGAAAATGTGCGAGGACTGACTTTGTTAAAGTTATAAACAAGCAGCCAATTCAGAACGACTCTTCAGATTCTGTCAAAGAAAACGAAGCCAATTTTTTCCAGTATTGGAACCACGTTCGAGTATCTATCCCCCAGAATGTTTGCCGCAGCTCCTCGAAGGATTAACGTGTCCTAAATTCGAGCTCCTCGGACGAAGTGAGGACAGGAAAAGGGTCGGGAAGAGAGCCGGTAATTCCGGGGCCGGTGCTCCCAGGGGAATAAAAAGCGACCTGATTATCCTTTGTTTTATCCCCGGGGACCCCAGGAGCCACGAAAAACTTTTTAAAGACCGGCGGCCGCCTCGTTCCGTGACCTGTTTCCCCGAGCAGAAACTTTTCGAATTTCATTCCCGGGCTCTCTCGACTTTCGCAACCGAGCCGTCCACGCGATCAACCGTCACGGATCGAGGAAGCCCCATGGATCCTCCTGGATCCTTGTGTTTACCATAAGGGCCTCGGCACAAGGGCCACGCACCAACCGAGCACGTGGGATCACCTGGATCCCATGGGGATCACGGATTCGGAATAACTTCCAAGAAGGATAAGGACACTTCCGCACAGGATTCTACAGAGATTCTATTATGTGTGTGTGTGTACTGTCGGTATTGCTTGATGGATCGCTGATCGGTATGTGATCCAGACTTGGATTCTTTTTTGGAAAGGTACAGTGAATTCCAAAAGTATTTGCACGCTAAATTTTTGGTTTTCACCAAATTGTTGTCAAAGAACTTTGATCTTCAAAATTGAATAACTTTGTAATTTCAAACAATTCCCGCTTAGAAAAAATTGCAAACTGAGGCTGAGACCTGCATTTTCAAGTGCCCAAATTGCATTTATCGATCACAATTTGAATAATTTTTATCGTCAATGAAACCTCTGTTCATCACAAACTGTAGGAACTTTGATTTTAAAACTGGAATAACTTCGTTAAATCGGAGAATTTTCTCTTGGAAAAAATTGCAAACTGAAGTTGAGACTTGCATTTTTATGTGTCCAAGAAGCGGAGAGACTTTTCGTTTGTTTTCGTGTACCAGAAACATTCGTGGAGTGTACATTTTCGAGCGTTCCGATCGCGTCGTCTGTTTTCATGAAAAAGTTTGACGACGTGCCGCGTCCGCTTTGACGCGAGCGGTTTTCCGATCGATTTCATTTGCACACTCGACTAGGCGGATGGTTCTATCAAGAAAAGTAACTTTTAATTACTCGGCAGAAGTGTATTGACCGAGCGGAAACCAGTCTCCATCAAATTCCGTTAAAATACGGCCGGCGATTCGCGAATTGGGACATGCGACTGAACGGACGCGATACGATTCTGTGTCCCATACTCTTCCTCTCCCTCTCTTTTGCTCTTTCTCTCCTCTCTTCTCTCCTCGCCCTACCTTTCCCTCTTTCACAAAGTGCAAAGAACGAACAATAGTTTTATCGTCTGCGAGTGAATCAAAGGGTGCGTCAAACACTGATAACGGATGTATCATTTTTTCAACCGCAATACGTCGACCCCGATATAGGAAATCTCGTTTCTTGTAACGTATCGATATTTCTGCACATACTCGGTGGGCCAAAGAAATCATTAATGATTGGACTGCGAGGTTGAATGCAAAATTAGATGCTTTCCGATATCACCAAATCGGAAATATCAAATTTATAGTATTTTTATACATTTTTTAAAATACAAATAGTTTAATATGACCGAGTTATTGGATATTACAGGTAGGAGCATATCCGTTCCAAAATTAGCCCTATATATCAAGAAAAGAAGGAATATTAAATTACAAATCAATAGACCAATAATTAAAATCTTTTTGGATCACAAACTTGCAAGTCTCAGCTTTATAGTCCACATGTTTCTAAAATAAAAATTGTTCAAAATGGCGGAGTTATTAACATTAAAGGTAGAAGCATCTCCGTCTCACAATGAGCGTTTTACGTCGACGAAAAGTATTAAATATAAATTAAAATCAATAGACCAATAATTAAAATCTTTTTGGATCACAAACTTGCAAGTCTCAGCTTTATAGTCCACATGTTTCTAAAATAAAAATTGTTCAAAATGGCGGAGTTATTCAACATTCAACATTAAACATTGAACCGGCCCCGTTTCAAAACAACAATTTTTTCCCATAAACTTGATAGTTTCCAGAGAGAAAAGTCTCAAATGCCAAGCTTATGTCTTAGACACATTGTGTAAGTATGTCGTGAAAAATTCAGCGAACATATCGACGAGAAAGTTGATAAATTTGAAAGAAATGTTTCGCAACTGTCTCTAATTTCGCGAGAATTCGATTTATCAGGGACATGTTGCTCGGCGACTACTGCAGCCGGTATTAAGAGGCACTTCGAAGCAAGTTAAATTTCCCGTCGTCACTGAAAAGTTAAATAAGTTCCGGTGTAATCCAGTTTCGCGAAAATGCACGACAGAACCGTCCTTGCCTTGCGCAATGTAATCCTGCCGGATCGCGTGCCGTTCCTTCTCCGAGGAGTGTTCCAAAGCGGGCGATGATAATTAAATCAGAATAATTAAATGGACGAGGCTGTTGTCACGACAAATAACAATACCTTCGCGCTCCTCTACACCGTCGAATATTAACTGCGCACTAATCAACTGTGAACAACGGCCGGCACCGGCGAAATGTAATTAATTCTTCCCATTAATTAATTCGTTTAACTTTCCATTAATCCCAGCCATTTTCATGCTGTGCCAAATGTCTCGTCACGAAAATATGGGATTCCTCATAGAAATTTTCTGCGGGGATTAATCCTTGTCACTCGAGCGTAGACTCCGAAAGAGAGAGAGAGACAGAGAGAGAGAGAGAGAGAGAGAGAGAGAGAGAGAGAGAGATTCAAAATATTGTTTGCGAATTTTGAAATGAAATTGTAAAATCAGTCATTTTGACTGGTCTGGTAGTTCTAGTGTTACATATGTTAGTATTTAACCAAGTACTAAACATTTATATAATAAAATGAAGAAATCATTTACATAGAATGAAATTATTCTAGGTTGGAAGAAATGTTCAATTTCCCAGTTAATATAGCTCCGACGGTATAGGGTTAAATAATATATTATTAACAAAATTAGAAGTTGTTTGTTCGTTTTATTGTAATGTCATTTCAAAGAATCAATATAAGGATTACCGGTGTAAGCCTTTCAATCTTTCTTATGGGATTAAATGCAAATTCAAGATTATACCGAGCTACTTCCCGCGATATTTTTGTCCCACAATGCTCCTGTATCACGAAAGGATCTACCCCATAAAGCTGTACTCACTTATTCTCAGTTCTCTTCTTTTTGCTCGAATACTATGGGGTGCAGCGCGAATTGCATTAGCGGAGGACAACACTGTGTTCTTTGTGAATTATTCCTGAGATGTGAAAATTCCGTTAATAGCAGGTTGGAGACTAGATTGCATTTGAACTATATTTCAGAATTTTATCGTCGCAAAATGTATACGTTTCACCAAATTACAGAAGTTTAGAGCATGGGTTATTTTATAATATCTGACGATCGAAACACATTTCTTGCGAATTTTTTCTGACACTCACAGACTTCGTAGAAACTTTGTCGACACAGGGTTCGAAAGTATACACATTCGACTATGTTCGAGAATTTTATCGCTGCAAAATATTTATAAGCGGGAACATTGTCAAAAATCTGACGATCGAGACAGGGTTCTTTGCAAATTTCTTTTTAAACTCGCAGACTTCGTTGAAATTTTGTCGACATAGAGGGCATGAAAATATATATGTACAGTTAGGAGCAAAACTGATCACACAAATTTTAAATCAGAATAACTATTTTATGAATGGACCAAACGACTTCAATTTATCTGTAAGGCTAGATGAATTAGTTTAGTGAATGACATCTAATTGATTTTTACGACTTTTTTAGCTGGGCCAATAACGAAAATTTAAAAGATGTGTTTGGTCAACTTGTTAAATTATATCTCTCGAAAATTTCATTGAAATTGGTTAATCGGTTTACGAGTTTTTTCGCTCCGAAGACGCATGCATTGCAGAGGTTTCATGCGAGTCTCCAAGTTGATTAACTCAAGGGTGCCCGCGTATTTAATATATTTACTTTGAATCGGCGTGGTTTCCGGCTATATCTCCTTCCCGCTAGAAACGTCTAAGTGTTCCCCGAGATTTAGACTTTTGTTTTCTCTGTCGGTCGATCTCGCGGATGGCTCGGTTCACTAGAAAACGAGTGATAAAACGATTCCCAGCGAAGAGTCCGCGTAGTTCTGGTTATTTTAAGCTAAGTGTTAAGTGGCCCCCCGGCTCCAACGAAGACACGTTTACACGGTTACCGTCTCTCAACACCAATGATTCACTGACGCCTTACAACTGTTGACCAACTAGCCAGCCATCAAGCATGGTCAATATTAATATCAACATTGAAGTACTAGCAATTTGTTCCACAAGTACGAGCTCGAATTAATTACTGTTTCCGGTGGATTTCAGCCACTTTCTTCAAACTCAACTATTGCATTGCGTAGAGTACTCTAAATTAGGGGGGTTTAAGTCATCACTTTGTCGATTTTTAATTAGTTTGGAAGATACAGGGCTTCGAAGTTATTTTATAAAATTTCTTTTTCTTTTTCTATAGAAAATACAAGTATGGCCGAATAAGATGCTGTAAAGGGGCCCCAAACCAAATCGATTTTTGGTCAGCCCATTCGATAGGGTTTCTACAGAAAACCCTCTGTGGCAAGTTTCAAGTCGGTACCAACTACCACAAGGGTAGTTATAGGGTGAACACGGTTTAATGAATTATGCTCTATTTCTTCTGTTCTGCTCAACAAAAAACTACGAAAAAATTCATGAACATTCTGCCTAATGGCACACATGACCGTGAATTATTTCACAATCTTTGGTTGTGTATCGATTAAAAAAAAAAAATTGTTCGTACTGTCGAACAATGTCGAAGACTTTGTTTGAAATAATGATTGTGTATAACGTAAATCATACTAAATTAGCAGGGGTTTAAGTCATCATTTTGCTAGATTCGAATTCGTTTATAAAATACAGACCTTTGAAGTTACCCGTCCATTGCCAAAAAATTTCCTTCACTCGCAAAGTTCCTTATTTTCATTTGTACTTCAAAAACCGTACATGTAATCGACATTTAATTTTTTTACATTAATCTAGAATGTTCACGCTGTCGTCACGATTTTTATTTCATGAAAAATTCATTGTAAGGGTGTAAAGAAATGTTTGGCTGCCAAAGGCGTACTCTACATCTTCAGATCCACAAAAGATCTGTGAAAAAAGATGCCGCAAAATTGTCATTGACCTTGAAATTTAATGTCAAATTTTTTAATTGTGTTATGTTCTACGCATAATGCAATAAAAAATTTTACCTTAAAATTCAAGACCACGAACAATTTTGCAGCAACTGTTTTCACAGATCTTCATTTCTTTACACCCTGTACAATCGTCAAGATTGCAAATACTCTAGACCCCTATTTATTTTACAATAACGCATTCAATACTTCTCGTGCGAGCTCGCAAATCGCGTAATCGCGATGCAGGTGTACCGATAATTCCGGCAACGTAAAAAAAGACACGTTCGATTCAACGTCGCCGGATCGCTTTATCGCGAACTGGAGTAGGGAACAACAAATAACGTCCCGCGTATTCTACATATAAAAGTTGTAGATTTCGCTCGTATCATAAAAGGGCGTCCAACCCGAAGCGTCCAGATTGGATCTACGGCTCTTCTATTTTATATTCGACATCTGAAATGCGGCGCTGTAAATCTCGCTTCGCCCTGGGGTCAGTATTTATTGCAAACTACCCCAATTTCCACCGTGGAAACCGTACGCGCGTGCGCTCGCGCACACTCTGGAACCCGTAGGAACTCTTGCAATTCCTTGTTTCCTAAACCACCCTATATTCAGCAAAAAAATCGTGCTTTTACGGTCCATGATCCACAATCACCGAAAACTTTAATAAGTTCAGTAGTAATCCCGTTTTCATGAAAGCCTCGGCGAAAAGTGCGCTTTTGTTCGCATAATCCTGTATTATGCTGCAATGGCGGTTTCTGCGGAGACTTTAAAACTGCTGAAAACCTCGAAGAAAATGTATTTGAAAGCCGTTCCCCTCTATCATCCTGAATTTTCGAAATATTTAATTTTTCACGAAAAATCGTGTATCAAGTTTCTCGAAAACCCATGAATTTTTTGCGCTTTAAGTTCGAAAGCTGTGGAAACATTTCTTACGTAAGAGGATTCTGTAGACTCTCCTGAATGCAATAATATTTTTTAAGTATGTTCAAATTCAATTTGAAAAAGGATAACAGAGAGAAAACCCAGATAACACATGACGTATTACAAGCGTCCATTTTACGTCTATTTTACAATAGGTCTGAAAGTCTTACGTCCTAAAAAGTCATCTTTAAGACCATAAACAGTGTGGTGTTTATATTATACCCATAATCTAGCATTATTAGCATTGGTATTATTTGCTCGAGTTAGTGTTTTTGCTTCAATTTCAATTTTAATTCCAATTCCAATTACAATTTCAAAATTTCAATTTCAATTTCAACTTGAATTTCAATGTAAATTCTTTATTGTGATTTTAATTGCAATTGTTATTTTTATTACACTTTTCATGTCAATTCCACATGCGTTCTTCTAATAAAACTATTTGTTTAGTTTACTTCAGCTACTGGTTTAACTGTAAACTCGTTTTTGTCGAAATCTATTTTTACTCTTCCCTTATTTTATTTTAATTAACATTTATGCACCTTTAAGACTTCTTAGGGACGTCTTAAAGACCTCCAGAATGTCCTATGAACGTCTCCTGAACGTCTGTTAGATGTGAAACCGCCTTAGACGTAAGGACGTCTCTAAGATGTACCGTTGTCTCTAAGACGTACCGTTTTATAACACAAAATGCTCAGGAGTCGTTCGGAAGACGTTCGTAGAACATTCGGGACATCTTCAAAACGTCTGAAAATCATCTTTCACATTTGGGAATGTTCTGCGTTCGATTTTTATAAACATTTATACATCTTTAAAAAATATTTAAATCAACTACCACTGGTTCTTCTCAAGTGGTATTGTAAGTCATTGTTTTCGTAGAAACGATTTTTGCAGGTAGTATACCGATGAAAACTGGATTCGAGGGTACAGTCCGCGTAGAACGAGCCTTAACTGAACTTATTAAACGCGTTTCGGTTCCTTTGTGCTGCGAATCCCGCCCGCATCCTAACGAACAAATGAATATTTCAGTCGCTTTGGAAGTCAAGTATATCGGCGAGCAAATCAATTAATCGGCAAACAAGCGATGCTTTAATGATGCCTTAAGCTCCGGGGGGGCTCTTGTGAAATTCATTCGCTAGTCAATAGAAAATAATGGAATCAATTACCATTGCCGGAGCGGTTCTTACGTATCCCGACCAATATTTCCACGATTGCTCGAAACGTTTCACGGCGAAATTCCCTGGCAAAAGCCTACGCTGAATTTATCGTTTCGTCGATATTTCTATTTGCATAGTCTTCGTCGTGGTTTATTTAGTTAAAAACGTTTGCATCGAAGAAATATATCGCGTGGCTGCGCCCGGCAGATAGCATAGCTAATCATTTAAATCAAACACCTTGAAAATTGTGATCTTTTCGTATTTTGTCCCGTCGTTTAAAGTTTGGTATAATTTGAAAAAAGAAATGATATTCGTCGGTGGTTCTGTCATAAGCGAAGCGTATAGAAAAGCTGGGCATCTGTTCGTACCATCGAAAATAATCTCAGTGCATAATTCACATAAAAAGTCCAATAAATTCTTCAAACGCTATGTCAATCGTGTTAACTTCTTTTTAGATTAAAAAATTATTGTCTATGGAATAGTTCGATATAAATGTGTACCAATTGTCGCCATTATATTTTCTTGAAGGTATTTTCTTAAACGCTACGACAACCACTGGTATAATATCCCAAAATTTCTCATTGCAATAGTTTGTGGTCTTTTTCAATATAGCAAACTCGAGATACAGAGACAGTCATAATAGATGTCCAGCATTTCTATGCACTTCACATATATAACGCGGACATCTATTCTGACTACGAACCCACCCCCGTTCAAAAATCACTTAAAAAAGTCGTACAATGATACAGAATGGAAAAGAATCTCAATCTACGTCTTACCCTAGAAGAATTACAGTATTCACTGCACCCGTCTCCCTTCGTGCAACTAAATGAAAAATGAAATCCTTTTAATAGAATAATCGTTATTAAAGGAGCACAACTCCTCGAGGAGCACTCGTACGTAATTCGATTTCGAGGCTCTCTTCGGGGAGCTCGTCTTCATTGCAGTGAGTCATCTGGGGCGGTATTTTTCTTGCAAATTTTCCGGCGGCATAATTAAAATAGATCCCCGGGGTCCGGTTGGATTTGCGTTCTCGCAACCCGTAGTAGAGAGTAGGAGAGTAAGAGAGAGAGAGAGAGAGAGAGAGAGAGAGAGAGAGAGAGAGAGAGAGATCCGTGTCGAGAGACGCGTTTCCGCCGTTTGTCGCGGTGTTTCCTCGCCGTCACGTGTACCGATTTAAATTCAGCCCTCGCCGGACCCAGCCACCCTGCTAATAAGTGTTTTCTTTCCAAACAGACAGCGCGCCCGGTGTCTTCCTTGCTCCCGGCTTCATTACCGTCGCGGCAATAACTCCTCCCATACCGGCTCTCGATCATCGAGCATCCCTACGCCCCTCTCTACCGTCACCCCAGACTGTCTTTTTTATCTTCCAGGGCGTCTGGCGTCATTCACCAACCGAGACCATGTATAATTTCACTCGAAACGGTGAAACGAAGTTGTCCTTTTCAATCGAGTGGTTCGCCGGAATTTTTGCTCAGGCTCGTCGATGCCAGCACGGTGCACAGTAATGTCTCGATGTGCTTGAAAGAGACGTGCACGATATTTGTGAATTTGTCCCCATTAATTCTATCTCTGGCTACAACTTGAACGCGTGCAAATGTTCATGATAATGTAAAAAAATATCGTTGAACTCGGTAGAGTCTGTGGAATCGTTTTGTGCAACAGAAATCTGCGTAGCTCCTATCGTTGAAGCGCAAAATATTCTCGAAGTGGAAAATTTGATTTTTTCTCTTCTCTTTTTCTTCAATTTGATTTGAATACGATGAAATGTTCGTAAAAACATTGCTTTCAGAAGAGTCTGTAGATTCGTTATACACCCTTTACAGTGGACAATGTTTCACAAACAAATGTTTAAAGACAAGTTGAGAATTACTTATCGGACGGAGTGATTAAAGTACATTATACACCGGCTGTCGCAAGACAATCTGTCAAAACGGTCGGCTCAACAAACGTCAAAAGGGACGACGCTTCGATTCTCCCTTCAGGCCAGTCTCAACCCTCCGTCTCGAGGAACACGTTAAGCCCGCGAAAACTCGAAGGTTTTTGCGAGACACTCTTCAATTTATTATTACCCTGCCTCTTCCCTCTTTCAAGCTCTCTCTCCTCTCTCCTCTCGTCTCCTTTCCTCGCGATTTTCCGGATACAGTGACGACGATCTTCCCTCCTTTTTATCGTTACGACAACTTGCGCTACAGTTACAAGACAACGTAGTTCAGTACTGTGGAAATAAATCGACCAGTGAAACGCTCCAAAATATGCTCACGTGAATTCTAAAGATTCTTATCATGCAGCTTTACATAGACAATTGAATATCGTTCAGAATAAAAATTAATGCGAGTGGATAATTAAAAAATATATAAAAGAAAACTTTTTAAAAACCACGCTTATATTAAAATGCACCAAAAAGGAGAAAATAATTTTTTTAGATATCAGTGACTATAAATAAAAGCATGGAGCGCCCACGAAGATTACGTCAATATAGTTTAGCGCTCCACGCTTTTATTTATAGTCACTAATGTCTAAAAAAATTATTTTCTCCTTTTTAATGCATTTTAATATAAGCGTGGTTCTTAAAAAGTTTTTTTATTGTATATTTTGTTATTTTCTACTTTTTTTAGTCTTTTTTGGATGGAACATAAGATGTAGTAATACTGCTATGAAATAGTAAGATATAGAAACGCAAAATATGGAAATACGCGAATAGAATGAGGGGTGACTCTGAGAGACGAAGCGACGCGGCGTCTCCTGATGGAGTCCGAAATTGTCTGAAGTGGAACCGAATGAACGGAACACTACACTGACTCAGCTCCTTCGGTGCGAAATGGGTCAATGGAGTGGGGTTGAGTCGGAGTGGGAACAACGCGTAGTGGAGTAGGGAGCGCTGGCGCGCGGAGTGGGGATCGCTAAACGCGATGACGTACTATCGGGCGTCGCGTGACGAGGTGTGACGGTTAACATTAAAATTTCTTTTTTCTCCTGAACGCACAGTTTTTTAAAAATTTGTTTTTCAATATTGCATTGTCATCCAGTTCTTAGCTATGTTTAAAGTTTCAAGTCTCTAGCTCATCGGAAAGTGGTTTAAAATTTGATTACAAGATTTGACGCATACAACAGCAACAACGACAACTCAGCAAGCTAATACAAGCGTGTTAAAAATAGAGAAGAAGGAAATTTTTCTTAACGATAACGACCAGATCACCGTTCGAAACAATCGTAAAAAATTATAATGGTCAAGTCAAGGACTATTAGGCCCCAAAAGTCTTCCTAAAAATTTAATTCAGACACCTGTATTAGAATAATTGAATTAATTTAATTTAACGATTAAATTAATTTTGAGGGGTGGAAAAATTTGCAATAATTCGCGCGATGAAACCGGAAATACGAAATGGATTCTGAGGCTATCTGAAGGGCTGGCGTCCTCGGCTCTTCCTTTTAGGAGGAGGTGAAAAGGGTCTAGAGCCCCAGCGTGGCATCAATCACCATTATCGGGTTCCTTATCTCGCCGGACGTCACAATTAAACGAATCGAGGGACATTTTTCTCCTCCCCAGGCACCTAATGCAGCCTTTTGTATCGCCGGAGGTATAAAGAGGCCGGGACAAGGGCAAAGCAACAACGCAGCCGGAAGAGGGATGCCCAGGAATCCGAGACGGCGAGTCCTAGCTAATTTCTGTAGGAGGAATCGTCCTGTAGAATAGAGGAACGTACCGAACACGCCGAAAAATTGTTCACGGAAGAAGAAATCGAAGGTGTTTTTCGGAGAAACGCGTTTTATTCGGCTTGGGGGAGAAGATTGACCATGGAGGAGCATGGTGGAAGCTTATGGGAAGGATGAGGTGGCTGATGAGTGTGTAGAGAAAGGATTATAGTTCGTTAAGTACGTGTTGGGAGTCGTTGGAGAAAAGACTGCGGGATATCAAGGATAAAAGCTTTAATATTTATGTGATGGATTGCAATGTTGTAATAAACAAGAATGGATACGTTAGAGTTCAAGACGTTCAGTGTGAATTTAGAAATGGCTTCAAGATATCAGTTCTAGGTTCTGCGATATTCCGCTTTGTGTTTTTGGTACGTTAAGTTGTACATGAAAAGTAACAATTTTCTGCATTAATGAAAGCGATTGGAGGTAGGGACATATTTAATTCCTGAATAATTTTAACACGTTAAAATACACGTTACAATTAGAGAAGAGAAGAGAAGACGCTAATACTTTTCCGGAGATTCGAAGGCCTGTACCTACTAAACAAATTGAAAACCAGCAAAGTGATGACTTAAACTCCCCTTAATTTAGGATACACTATGTCGTACAGTGATTAATTTTGAGCAAAAATACCTCTTTAATGGCTAGTACTCGGTCAGAAGCTCTTTCGCGGATGTTGGGACCCTTTCGAATTATTTCAGTGCCCCGAGAGTGCCGGCAAAATCGATTTTTTCTTCGCACAGTGTCAGCGCAAGAAATCGTCTCCGGGGGTCGCAGAAAGGCGCGAGGCTTGTTCTCATTGTGCCGGGACCAGCGGCAATCTCTCGAAATTGCGGAGAAGTGCTCCGGCCGTTGTATCGACTTCTTTGTATATTAAAGGTGAAAGGCGGCGAAACATTTTCCGGGCGCTTTTATCCCCGACGCGCGTTGATCGCCGCTCTCTCTCTCTCTCTCTCTCTCTCTCTCGTCTTTTTTGTGCCATCGACTTTTCGGGATTACTCGCGGCCGATTGTACCGCGAGAACGCCCGCACGATTAAACCTAACGATCCTCTATTCCAGCCAAGAATAATACAGGGGGCCCGGTCTTAGCGGGGAAGAGTTACAAGCCAGCGGAAACTAACGAGGCCTCGCATCCACTTTATCCGCGGAAAACGAGAGATTATTTCACGCGTTCCAACGCCGAGACATCTTTCACCCCGGAGACACCCTTGGTGAGCCGATGCGACACCCTCGACTACCGCTATCTCAGATACACGAGACCTTATGTCGCTGCTGCTTTTTACGGGCTCGTCCGAACGAATTTTATATCAGATCGGTCTACGACGCGCTTCAAAAAACGTCGGAGGCTGTCGGACACGCTTTTACCTAGTGAAGACTGAAGGTTCTGGTTAACGTGCAATTAAAGCTACATGCCTTTGGTGAAGTTGGAAAAAGCGATTTTTCGAAAATAACACGTCTCGTTGGTATAATCCCTCCGATATCCTTCCCGAATGTTTTACAGTAATGTCTCGAGATACTAATTCCGTGCTAAACATTTGTTGCATTTAATCATTTATTAGTGATACTTTTACTAACATATCCTTGACATTCATCTGATTAAAACGAGTCCAAACACGATACTATTCGGGTCGTATTTACTTGTTTAATTCGCAATTTAGTGGAACCTCCAGTATCCGAATGTTTCTTATCTGAACTTTTTACTTTGAATTATGGTCTGAACATGTGTAAATATTTGTTGGAACATTTTTTCATATCAATCTAGAAGATTCGGTCTATATTTACAATTTAAATAAAAATTTCATACATATTAATTTTATTTTGCAAGCCATTCGTTTTCTGTATAAATCTAGAAAGTTAATCACCATAATATTTCATCAAGAAACCAATATTACGATATCGAAAGTACATTAATGTTTATAGCAATAACCCGACTCATCTCCGCCTCTTTATCTGTTAGTATCTCGAGACCGGTCAAAAGCCTCGCGACCTAACCTCGCCGGATTGTTTCAATAGCCACACGCCCACTAGAAAAAAATCATTACGAAAATAGCATGATCGTGTGGTCCGCGGGCCGGCAGCGCGCTTGTTAGTGTCATCGCGTTGCGGCATCCGTGTTATCGGAGTCGCGTGATTAATTGTATCAACGTATTGTAATTATCAAATTTATGGCGGAGTGTTGTAGACACAGATTGGGCTCGGCAGTTTATTAGCCGTCGATAATTGAATGAATCGACATATCCGCGGGGCCGAGCTTGAAATTGAGTTGGTTTCGGTTTACTGTGGCACCGCGGAGAGAGCATTCATCGATTTTGTATACGATGCAATAATGAAATGCAAAATATTCGCGACGTAACGACAGCCGCCCCGATCATCGGGTAGAGGACACCGTTCGTTCCGAGATAGGCGATATACATATATCGATTTGGCAATCTCGCTTTCGCCGATCGCGATTCTTTATCCGAAAGGAGAATCGAACGATTGTACAGCGCGGGAGAAGCTTAAACGGATCCCGCATTATTATATGGAAATAAAAATGTTAAATCGTTCCGGTGAAAATTGAATTTCGCTGATTCCGATGAACCACCTGATCTGATTGCACGGAGATTGCTTTCTACCCAATCGAGACTTCCGCTGCAGTTCTGCGGTCCAAGAACTGCGAAAATCGTCGGATCGATGGGAACGACGTTAATCAATAGACATCAACGATTTCAACTGTTCGAAGGGTGCGAGGTATTTTTAAAACGATCTCTGAAGAGTCCAGTATCGATTCTGCACAGTATGTACTGATATCGTTTCTCGTTCATTTCTCAAAAGAGATTCAGTGTCCTAGCAATTCCATTGAGAGACGTCATTTTAAATTTCGCGCTATTTCTTATTTCTGGTGATTAGGGGAGGGAGCACGAATTCTCAGGGGGGAAAAGTTTCTCTCTCTCTCTCTCTCTCTCTCTCTCTCTCTGCCAGTAACGGATTAGTCACGTGACATTGTGACGCACGCGCGACAGAGAAGGAAAGCCTTGGTGGAAGTGTAGGGATAGCGTCGTAGAAGGGGAAGGTAGAGTAGGGACACAACTCTTTTAGTTTTTTATAATTTAAAGCGTTTGACAAAATCATTCGAAAATTCGACAAAGGTTTTTGAAAGTTGTGACTAGTTTTAAAACAATCTCCATACTCTCTATTGTCAAATAGAGATTCGATTCTAAGAAAAATCCTCTTCATTATCCTCTTGCGTCCTGTCATGTCATCTCAGTGATTTTGTCTGAAATACGAATCGCTCGACAATGTCGCTTAAAAAATAATTCAACAAATAAAAAAATGTTGGAAGGACGTAGATGTTTTAAAAAATATCTGTATGATGGAGCATCCCTCGCCCTTCATGTAATTCCCGAAAATGGAGTTATCAGTCCCTATACAAAATTTCTGTTCGAAATATGCGAACCGCTCGTTTAAAAAAGTCAGTATAACGTGCAGTTATGTCCTTTTCAGGGACACAGTGGTCCTTCCTGCGGCTCGTTCGAGGGTGCACAAAGCTGGAATCCATTTTTCGAGATCGCCTCGTTACCCCGATCTCGGCTGATTGCGTATTCTTCCGAAATAAACGCGCGCTCGTCGTTATTTTGAATTAGCCCGGATACGAGGAAAAGCTCGTTCTCCAGCGATTTATCGAAATAGAATGAGCGTAACGAAGAGCTTACTACCGGGCCCGGGAAATTGCCGCGAGTTCCTTGGCAAAGACAATTCAACCCTCCACCCCTTCTGTCGCCAGCCCCCCCCCCCCGTAAATAACAAATAAATATCCTGCGCGGAATTGTCCTGGCTGCGTCGTTGCAGTTCGACAATGGGAACGGCGCCCGGAATTCCCTTGGAAACAAATTCGGATTTCCCCGGAAATGATTTTTTTCCGGCAATAACACAAGTTGAAAATTCGAGTTTTGTTTATCCGTTTCGCGGGGCCGGCTTCTTGTGTTCTCAACGAGGATTTTAAGTGAAGAGCTAATTACCTAATGGCCAGATGAAGGAAATCCTATAATCTGCTCGACGGGACAACCAAAAAATGCCGAGAAAACCTCGGACAGACTCGCTAGAGACGAGAAACGGTGGACTGTATTATTCTCTGTTTTATTTCGTTTCGTAAGTTGTTAAAATATCAAATGCTTTTTCGTTTCAGAAGCTACTGTTATTGTTTGTTGCGAGTCTTCCCTGTGAATGCTATGGGTTATGCAAAATTGAATGTTATAGGACACTCTTAATTAAATGGAAGTTAAATGGAGTTTGATGGACCTGAATTTATTAAAAATATACAGGTCCTTGAATCGTGATATTTCTTGATAGAAAAAAAGTAGGGCGGGTTTAAGTCATCAATTTGTTGTTCTTCATTGTTCTTCAATTTGTTCATAAATTTTAGGCCTCTGAATTTTGTACCTTTATCCCCGTGAAAACAGTGTTTCAAGAATTTTCATCTAAAAAACTAGTTGTCGGATCGGGTTTCTTCTTTTTTTATTTTACTCAGAAAGATTTTACATGTATCATGAGATTTTTTCTATAATATGAAAAATTTTAAACAAATTCATATAAATTCCTAGGCACACATTTCTCGCAACAAATATTGAACTCTACAAATCCGAGCTGTTTGCAATAAATGTTTGAAAAACCAAAAATTTGCAAATAAACATCGCTGTCTTTATTTAAAATATTTTCGACCCGCGGAAAAGCTGAGCAGACAAAAAAGATGAATTAAACGTCAGGGCTTGTCAGACGAGTTTGAATTCGCAAATTTTGTCTTTGATGTCCTCCGATTGGAGGAGAGGGCTCCAATCAAGGTCGGTGAAACTGCATGGGACTTTATATTATCGCGTAAACCCACAGCTAAGCAGAAAAGTTTCGGAACAATTGAATCCTTCGCGATTAATCGAATAAACGAAATCGACTCCGTCCGAGGAAGGATCGGGAACGATTAGGGGCTCCGTGGAGCTTAATTATTTTACAGTTGAGAGCGTCCTTCACTATTGTGCACCCTCTTCCAAATCCTGTGGGCTCCTCTTATCGAATTCTCCAAGCCAGTTCGGCTCGCAGTCCTATGAGAATCCTTTGGAAACAACGAAATCTTAAGCTGTGCCGATTTCATTATCCACCTGCGATTAGTCGAAAGTATCGGCTACTTTCTGCCCCTCGAAAATTAGTCGAATCGTTCAATTTTAACCCTTTGCAACTTCCAAAGAATATTCGTAGTTTAATTATTGCGTTACAAGAGAAAAGGCACACAAATATCATAACTAGACTCCGGATTTTATACATTTACAACAAAAATGAACAAGTGCAATTTAAAACAGTGAAAATATTAAAAGATTTTAAGAGTATTAATATTATATATTATTTTCATTAAAATTATTAATGAAGAATATAAACTTATATTCAGCTCCTGCGTCTTGCAGTTGATGCACAAACTTTTTATTTTGCACAAACATCCGTAGTCTAATCATAACCATCAATCTGCGCAAGTTTTGCCGGCTTGCAGACTAGTGGTGCAATCGGAGCGTTGTCTTCGTGGTAAAAAAGATGGAGGACGATTGTAACATGTGTCGTTGGATTCCGGAGTGTCTACAAAATTATTCTGTGCAAGAAACACGCTCACAGCTTCTACGGATGCAGCGCAAAAAATTCGCAAAGTTGGAATGTTTGTATGCAGCAAAAAGTGTTGACTGCTCTCAGTGGACCGAAAGATAGATGGAATTAAGTTCAAACGTTTATAACGACGTAAACAAAATATATATGTAGTTGCATTTTGGAGAGTCTGCAGAATCGTTGTATGCAAGAAACATTTGTGTAGCTCTTATGGTTGAATCATCAAAAATTCTCGAAGTCGAGGATCCGATTTTTTCTGTGCATAATAAGTTTCAGTTATACTACATTGAAATCTGAACTTGTTAGAATGATTATGACTAGGGATGGGATCAAGTTCAATATGTACTCACGAATCCGAGTCAATTTCAATAACCAAGTTCCATTTCATGGGTTTCGATTACTACTTAAAAGCAATAATGTTTCAATGATTATATTTGAAAAGTATCCATTTTATACAAACTTATATCGAACCGCGGAATGAGTACTTACAAGTTACGAGAAGATACTTATAAGTGCTTCGATGTTGAATGGAATCGAATCCTTCACAAGTAGCACTCGAATCTTGGAAATCAGGACTGCATAGTAGGTTTTAAGCACTTTCTTGGTTAGATTCGTAACTATTTAAGAATAATATGTCCGATAGATTATGAAATTATAGTTATACATGTTGAATTAAATTATGCATCAGAGGAAAACATAATTGGTTTCAAAGGTAAAGAAAATAATGATTAGAAAAAGCAGAGAATTTCCGGTACGATATTCATAAAAGTTTCGAATCTGTTCGACCAAGATTCGAATATACTTGCAAGTATTATTTCCGTTTGCCAAAGTACTTGTGAAAGGTTCGAAGCTGTCTAACATAGGTTCGAGTATACTTGGGAGTACTATTTTTGTTTCTCGAAGTACTTCTAGAGAGTTCGAATTCCATCAATCAAGAGAAAAAATATCGTTGTAATCGAAGTATAGAGAATCGTTCTGTGTGAGAAACGTATTCGTAGCTGCTACGGAAAGCTGATGAATAGCAAAAAGTGTCGAAAATTTCTACGCCCGGCGCGGCGGATCGGAAGTTGCTGCCAACTAATTAGCCAATCAAACAGCTTATTAATTAGCGTCCATGTGTCCCACGCGATGACTGAGTAGTTATTAGCAGACGTTCGTGTTACCAATACCCTCGGGTGACACGAAATTCGACGTATTGCCTGGCACGCATCGATTTTACGCGTATTGATGCACGCCGGGCCAGATTACCGGCTCCCCTGTCGCCGTGCATTAGTTCGATCGATTGAAATTACGGCTTAATACTTTCATTGTTGCACATTCATTACCGAAAAATCAATTCTGACATGTTCCCCGATAATAAAGCGAAATACATATTTCCTATTTTAAACTTTAACAGATAATTGAATCTCGGAATGATACCGATAGGACGCGTTGATAGCTACTATGTGCCAAATATGAGGCGATTAACGCGTTCCATTTAATACAGGAAAATTGGTAACACTTATTTGTGTAACAATATTTAATGAAAGCATTAGTACTAGCATATCCGCGACATTCTTCTGATTAAAATGAGTACAAACACGATACAGTTTGGAGTATAAGTACTTGTCTTGTCCACGACACAAAAAAAATCTCTATTATCCGAACATTGTGCTAGATTGAATACATATAGATCTAAATCTCTACTGATTTAAATTTAACTGCGTGCAAATGAAGAATTAAAAAATTATCAGCACGGATAATCAAGGTTCTTATTGAATTGCGGATTAAAGGAGAAAATATAATCCAAATTGTATCCTGTTTGTACTCATTTTAACCAGGGAAATGTCACCAATATGTTGGTCAAAGTTTCATGAAACAATGATTAAACATAGAAACGTTTTGTTATTGAATTAGTATTATAATATTAATCTCGTATCATCCCAGTGCTGCGGTACTGGGGATAGATTTCTCACAAATATTCTGTACATATTTCTCGCATATCGAGACTCGTATATTTCACCTTTTGACGTGCTTGTGAAAATATAGTAATTATAATTTAAATAGTATTTTCATAATGTTTCGATTGCAATTAGGACTGTGAGTGGTTCGGCGTGTGTTGTATGGTGAAATTTGAAAGGCAAAAACGTGAATTGAATGAATATTAACTGAGATTGTTGCGTGAGTAGTTGGAGTCGCATTACGCCGGTAACACGCGGAATATTTCAGCACTGCCGCAGAAGACCTGAAATATTTAACTCGCAATTAGCGCTCCTAATTGCCCGCTATTAGCCGAACAGAATGCCCGAGCGTTTACGCGTTAATGCCAAGTCGGTGCAACCAAAAACGCGCTTCCGTTTTCACCTTTATCTCAATTGCTTTTCCAGATATTTCATCTTTGAGGAAAAATTGGATTTTCAACTGAGCGAATATTTTCTGCTTCAATCGTCAAAGCTGTGCAAATTTTTCTTGCATAGAACGATTCTATAGACCCTCCGAAATGCAACTGTATATTTTGTACACCATTGTAAACATTTAATCGCATTCAAATTAAAGTGAATCCAACACAACTTTAAAGAGAAGAATTGAATTTTCATCTTTGAGAATTTTTTCTGCGACGATTATATAAAAGCTGCATTCAAACTTCTTACACAGAACGATTTTGTAGACTCTCTAGAATGCAACTATATATTTTTTATATTATTGTAAACATTTAATCGCATTCGAATTAAATTCAATCCAACACAATTTCAAGAGAAGAATTGAATTTCCAGCTTTGAGAATTTTTTCTGTGACGATTATATATAAAAGCTGCAATCACATTTCTTACACAGAACGATTTTGTAGACTCTCTAGAATGCAACTATATATTTTTTATATTATTGTAAACATTTAATCGCATTCGAATCAAATTTAATTCAACACATTTTCAAGAGAAGAATTGAATATCCAACTTTGAGAACTTATTTCCGACAATTATAAAAGCTGCAATCAAATATCTTGTTGTGTATGTTCCAAGGACATATGCTAGAATTGTCCTATATCTTCTTTACGACGGAGGCAACCCTCCAAAAGTACCGCTGCATTCGGCAAGCCAGCGGAATCTGAGCGAATTGATTGATAGTCCTATTTGTTTGCTGTTTTTCGGGTTTTAGTATACGGCCAGCGATCTGTAGAGCTATTCTAACCAGGATAACGATCTACATAGATATTCCGGGACACGTTCCGAAACTCGTACGAGTGACAACACGTCGTGCGATGAAATTGTAAATGGTCTCGTGGGACGAGCCGCGAGACTCGAGACTTTAAGTACCGTGCGATATAGTTACCGGGGGAAAGTTGTTCGTGACCGTGGAGCACCGGCACTCCACCGGGGGTAAAAATACACCCCTCGCTCGCTATAGTGCGCTGCGCTGCGAGAAAGTAATCAGAGTTGCGAAAATGAGACCTATTGATCCTTAGAAAAGGCTCTAGAGAGTTTGAGAATCGTCTACCAGAGCGGGAAAAATTGTTGCAATGTTTGACATGACTATCCGGAAACTTTCGAAACTGTCGAAGTTTCAGGTCGGTACGAGCGAAATTGACGGAGATGTTCGAGTTATTAATAGAGATGTTCTCTCTGGAGTTAATAGTTCGTCTGGAATACATTTTTTGAAAATGTCTTTATCGAAAATTAATTTATCACGTACAGTTGTTTACATATTCTTACGAAATTTTTTAAAAATAATCTACAAGATATCCTCTTGGTTATGAAAAAAAATTGGAAGTCGATCCATTCAGTTGTCCCTCTAGAATACATTTTTGAGAATGCTATAATTTCATGATGAGACAAGCACGGGTATGGTACGATGGCGTATACAAATTAATTTTGTAGCCGTGTTGGTCCTTATAGAATTTGAAGAATTTTTAAAAATATGGCACAAGGTACCCTCTCTCGTATAAAACAAATTATAAGTTGATCGACCTAATAGTTTGCATAGTATAAATTTTTGAAAACGTTGTTTACACAAGGAAGAAATTGTGGAGCAATGGTGTACAAAAAATTAATTTGGCGGCCATGTTGCTTTATGTCTCCTCAACAAATTTTGTATGTAGGCAACATGACTCATAAATTATTTTTTATACGAAAAATTGTTCAAACAAATGTTACGAGACCCGCCTACATTTTTAGAAGGTGTGTGCTCCCCGATGAATCAAGATCGAACTCAATCGATCTCGTACTTTTTGCGCAATAAATTCTCAGAAGAACCCCTTTTCCGCATCCCTCTAAAATCAGCTCCCGCGACCCGGCACCGGCCGCAACCACCAAAAACCCCGATTTATCGATCCCATTTGCTCAGCGACAGATATACGAGCGTTTAAACCGCTCGGCCATGCGGACACCGCTGTTTACCCTTGAAACGGGGTCGTAGTCACGACTCGCGGGATTTGCCCCATTCATCCCGCCGTTACAAATATGTTAGTCATGCATAATTGCGCGCTGCGAGGCCTGTGTTCAATGAGAGACGCCGAGGCCGCGGAATATCGGAATCCAATTCGTCCCAGGAAATATTAAACTGCTCCGTAATCCGCGAATCGCGCCGAATTCATTATTTCCCGGTGGCCTTACGCTAAATATAAATCCCGCGGCAAATCCCCGTGATCGATGGATCACTGGAATGCGCTGCGCTCCCCTCCATGCACCCTCTTCCACAAATTTTGACGTTACAGAGCTGCAGTTCGAATTTTAAGAATTTTCAACGAGAGCATTGATATTCTGAGAATTTATCTCACATTCTTCCAATATGATTATTTGCAAACTTTACTCTTAATGCTCCTCTTCTCTTAACGCTGTTCCTCAAAATTTTGATATCAGAAAGCTGCATTTCGGATTTTAAGAATTTTCAATGGAAGCGTTTTAAGAATTTATCAACACTTTATCAGCTTATTTGCAAAAATTATTATTTTGAATGCTCCTCCTCTTGCTCTCTCTCTTTTAAAAATTTTAACGCCTTGAAACTGCTTTTTTTACTCCTTCACAGTTTGTATAGAAAATAGTTTCCAATTTGTTTGCTTGTAAAAAATAACTGAATTTTGAATGCTCCTCCTTTTTCTTGTATTCTTCTTCGTATTTGTATAGGAAACGTTAAACTGTACTGAAAATATTCCCAATTTAAATGCTTCCCTTCTTACCCCCTCTCCCGAAAATTTGATTGCTTCGTATTTTGAAACTACTCCTTACTTTTTAGGAACCTTCAAACGAAATATTTTATTAAAAAATGTACTAAAAGTGTTTCCAACATTTTTGTTTGCAGAAAATAATTAATATTTACGACTGCTAAATTTTCGTAGAAATTGATAATTTGAAGAATTGAGAATGTGGTTTGCGCAGTATGTTCTTTTAAATCTGCGACTCTAACGTTGAGAAGGTTTTGAAAGAGAGCTTAGGATTGTGCCTGGCTCAGTGTAAGTCGATGTTATTTCGCGGGAATTGAACGAGAGATCGTTTTTCCTTATTTTCTCGGGTGAGAAAGTATCGAGAAAGACGTCGCGAGAGGATCACCGTTTCGGATGAAGAATCGCGGATTTCGTAGGATTCTACCAACAGGTGTGCTAGTTTCTGAGAATGCGCTTTGTGTATTTTTACTGTGTGGCCTCGTTGTGCGATTAAGTAAACTACGATTTCATTTGAAAATCTTTGAATTTACGATTTCTAAAACGAGAAACAGTTCTAATTCAAAATTGTTACGAAGGCAATTTTGTGGGGATGAAAGTAAAATATTGAAGCTACAAAATGAGCTCAGGTACATTATGTTCTACGATGTTTTTCAAAGAAGCCACAATAGAACCAATTCTTCAAATAATTAGACGATGCATGTTTGGGGTCGAGAAACATCTCTGCATTCTCATCTGTGTTTTACTAGGAAATTATTACAAAGAAAAAAGAGAATTTAGTGGGGATGAAGGTGGAACATTCAAGCTTCAAAATGAGCGTATATACAATATTTTATATATTTTAAAAAAAAAAGATACAGTGAGGAAAATTTCTGAAAGTGGAATATAAAAATGGAATAAAAGTGGAATATATATTCGAACTCAAAAATGAGCCCAGATACAAGGCTCTACGATATTTGTAATCAAAGATATAGTAGGATAAATTCTTGAAATAATTATGGAGAGGATTTTTGAGAGGATTAATACCTCCACATTCTCGCCTGTATTCCACTAGAAAATTGTTATAAAAATAAATAATTTAGTGGAGATAACAGTGGAAGGTTCGAGCTTCAAAATGAGCACAGGTACATTGCTCTACGATATTTTTAAACAAAGATATAGTACGATAAATTCGTTAAATAATTGCGAGGAGGATTTTTGAGAGGATTAATACCTCCACATTCTCGTCTGTATACCACTAAAAAATTGTTATAAAAATAAACCATTTAGTGAAGATAAGAGTGGAATGTTCGAGCTTCAAAATGAGCATAGGTACATTGCTCTACGATATTTTTAAACAAAGATATAGTACGATAAATTCTTCAAATAATTACAGAGCGGATTAATACCTCTACATTCTCGCCTGTATTCCACTAGAAAATTGTTATAAACATAAATAATTTAGTGGAGATGAGAGTAAAACAGTCGAGCTCAAAAACGAGCTTAGATACAAGGCTCTACGACATTTTTTGAGGAAGCTATAGCACGCGCGGTAAACTGGTCAAATGATTATATTTAGGGTGGCCTGAGCGGGCAAAGTGCATTTCACTATAATTTTCGTGAAACGTCAGCTAACCGTTCCAATGCCTCTATCCACGTCGACGGATCGTATAAATTTCGTCTCCGACACCGTGTCGCAGACAAAGCGGGTCCCCTCGGACAAAAACAAAGCGGAGAAGAAAAGAAAAGAAAAGCAGGTTCACGAATCATTCTAAGTTTAGCTACGGACCGCGAGTGAATCAAGCCGGATCGAAGTCCGAGATCGCCGTGGCTGCCACGTGCTCCCCGCGCTAAGTGCATCAGCAGTGCATCAACTGCTCCTTAACATTCAAATTGCATTGGCGTCACCTGTCGCTCTCTGGCCGTGCGCGCGCTCGCGGCCCAGAAAGAATCTTCGACGACTCAATTTGAATAAATTTTGCCCGCAACGAAACTTTCTCGAGCATAAAATTAGCAACCGTGCTGGCCGGTTCGCGGCTTACCTCCTCAGATCCGACACCATAAATTCTCTCCTCGGCGCACTTTCCTAACGAGATCCCCGTCGATCGTCCTCTGGGACCGCAATCTCCAAACTTCTCCGAGAGGGATCCACTTCGAGCCTCGATCAAGACGTTTTCGTTCTGGACTATTGACGATATCTAGCTGGAAGTTACTATGGCCCTTTGTTGTAGGTAGTGGCTCTTAAAAGTTAAGGTTACAGCTAGATTGGTACTTGCTGATTCATTGCATCAGTGTCTTCTAGGTCCCTAGGCTTTTAGGATGTTATATCCTCCAATTGAATTCAGCAATAGAATTAGCTTTCTAGATCCCTGGACCTCTGGATCCTCTAAAAAGATCAGTCCTAGAGTCCACTACAGTCTTCGCACCGTTGTATTCTGGATCTTCAGACCTCTAGATACTATCTTTAGTCTTCTAGGCCCCAGGACTCTTGTATCCCCTAAGTGATAATCAGGACTCTTGAGAACTTTCTATTGCCGTTTGAACGGAGGATGCTAGCTCAAAGCTCTACCCCAGCAATTGCAATCTGGTCTTTTAAGTTTCCTGGCTTTTGGACTCCTCTACTTTTGAAAAAAGTTAAGTCTCCAGGCTTTAGTAATCTGTTCTTTTAACTTTCTAGACCCTCTATCCTCTAAAACAATTGACTTTCTAGGTCTTGGTGTTGTTACTGGCTCCTACACAGAGTCGTCCCACAAGAAACAAGCAAAGAACACTGGCTGGAGCTCAATTATATTGACAGCACCCTGCTTCTCTAACTTTCTAGAGCTATGGACCACTCTGTCCTCTACATGATCAGTTTTGGACACCGAGACACAGTTTGTATTCTGGTCTTAGCTTTCTATGTCCTCGGATCACTGAATCCTCTAAGTAGATCAATTTTGAGATTCACCACAGTTTTATACACCCTGGTCTTTCGATTTTCCAGCTTCTGGACCCCTCTATTTTGAAGAAAGCTGACTTTCCAGGGTTTCACGCTGTTGCCAGGTGTTCCTCTCACACGAAAACTCACAAAAGTCACTGTCAGTCTGTCTCCGTCACACTGTTCGCGCCCTCTTCGAGCGTGCTAGGTCTAGCACTCTTCAATCTTCTTAGAAGTCGAGTGTCGTGGATTTAGAACTGTAGGTTACCACTCTGGCGTCTCGGAAGTGTATGCTGTGTTGCCACTCGAGTGAGACTGTCCAGGGAAAAAGTTTTTCCACGGGTGGTAGATGGGGTGTGTTAGCACGTGACAGTTTTTTATCGGGGAATCACACGTGTCACGGGAGATTATTGGGCTTTGTGAGCGGCTTGACAAATGGTCCACCGCATATGGCGCGTCGCGCACGACTGAAGCCAGATTTCGCCGCCACCATCCGCTCCCGAGGATCTGCCCCCACCCCGTCGATCATCCTCGATCCCCTCGATCCTCCCCCGTGTGCTTGCTTGCTTCCTCGCCCCGTTTCCACGAGTGGCGTTCCTCTAGCACGCAGACTCCGTTTCCACGACGCTTTTTGGTGCGAGATCACGGTACTTCTGACTCAGGTGTGCTCTTTCCTCTCCCTCCGCGACCAAGTACTCCGGGTCTCGTCCGTTTCATTTGGGTAATTAACGACGGTGAATTTTATTGTTTCGCTCGAATATCGACGGCATTTTCACACGGTCCGGGTGACGTGGCAGTTTTCTTGATGCGCTGCCAGCGACGACAATTTACTTTCTGATAAATAGACTGCGGATCTTTATGCATTTATGGCGTATGAATATTTTCAAAAAATATTAGAACACGAAATTCAATAGAATTTGGTACGATTGTTATCAATTTGACAATAAGATTTTATTTGATTTCATTTTCTTAAAATTCGTCAACAGAAATTGCAAATTGCATAAACATCCGCAGTCTACTGATAAACAAAGGTGCACAAAAATTAATTTGGGAGCTGTGTGTGTTGATCTCCATTTTTTGTATTAATCCACAAGCTACCCACGTTCTAATAAAACAATTATTTATAGAGCATAGCGCTTTAAAATGCACGCTATGAGATCAGGAAATTTCCTCGTGCTCAACGTGATGCTCCACGAAAATCGACGCGAACTATCGAATGAAAAAAATACTTTCGAATACTTCAATATATGTAGATGGACCACGTATAGTTGTTTAAGTCTCTGCAATATTGCTTGTCCACAAAAAAATTATTCGAGGAGGCCCAAAATGTACTTATGAAGACTTATGCTCGATGCTGTACGAACACAAACATGAACTTTCCAAGGAAAAAAATGGTCTCCAATCCTCAATAGACGCAGTTGAATAATGTGCGGAGTCGTGTCAGTCGCCAGCAATATTGCATTTCAACAAGAAATTCCAGAAACACGCATTGGTGCCTCGACCGCGAGAGCTCAGCTGACAAATTACGGCATCTTCGACGCTTGGCGCCAAGATAAATTCCGATGCCGCAGATATAACTGATCAGATAACATTTTACATTCGTTATCACTCTCCTCCGAGCGTCCCCAATCTCTCCAGTACCGTTCAGCGCGTCGAATCGTCGAAAACGACAAGACGGAGAGGCATTGAATTAATTATACGACGATCCCTCGTGGAATCCAGGTGTATCTTTTTATGACAACGATTGAGTCGGACAAGTGCGTTTAAGCCGGCAGTCTCGCGTGTAATGGAGACGCTCGGACATTCTTCTTTCTCTCGTTTCTTGTGGGTGTTGTAAATTTGTCGAGCTTTATCGCGTTCCACGTCTCTGTCGCATCTAATACTGGAACTTTATGTCCCCAGGGCTTCAGCGCGGGCTTGTAGATGCTCGAACTCTCAGATAACCGACTGTCGGGAGCTCTGGGAAGATCGTCTATCGATTTGATTCATTCAAAAGTCAATGCTTTCATCGTTTCATCTCCTCGAGGCTCCTAAAACGAGTGGCGGAAAACCGCAACTTTGTTGTTCATAGGAATTCTATGTGAATAATCAGCACTAGAATCATTACAGTATCAGATAGCGCAAGGAAACCTTGATTTTGTTAACTATTGTTTTTATAGTGATTTTAGAGCTCAAGAATAATGATAAATTGCAACGAAACGCGTGTACGTCATCTTTAGACATTTATTGCGGGAGAAGTAAGCGAGATACAGTCAAACATCTGTTTGCAATATCTTCAGGCATGATTGAATAGTATATGCAAATTTGTATGCTTGCTATACTTTACGATAACGGACGTATTAATTATGAAACGAGTTTTTCATCTAGTCTTGTCACTCAGTTGATCAACTCTATTTATACTAAAATCCACGCTATGCAGGATGTAACAAAAATTCATGAACAATACCGTGTCATGACTGAATACATTGTAAAAAGTTTTTCCGTCCTGAGTTGTTTAGTTCTCCCGTAATAAATTCCCGAAAACGACCCATGTGTGTTTTAATCAGAGATCCCCGTCAAAGAAAATTCGCCGCGCGATCCACGGTGTTTTACATGGGCCGGAAACGGTGGATCCAGCGAAAGAGTGTCACGTGACCAGCAACGAGGGAGAGGATTTTCTTGTTGCACTCGGATTTCCCGGCGCTTCATTCCGAGAATAAAAGAGCCCGAGATATAAAGCCGCTCGACAAGAGATTCCACGGGGCAAAAATTACACGTGGCGCTATCAACTAAAATGAAAACCATTTTCCCGAGGTTGTAGCAGGTGCAAGCACGGCGGGCACGCAGGCACGCAGGATAAGATCTACAAATTTCATGCGAGTTCCGCGCCGCGCCATCTTTTCCCCGAGATTGACTATGCTTGTTTCGCGAGGATTAGCGAGCACAACGCCGCCTTTCCAGATTGCCCCTGTCACGAAATTCCGTTTGTGACACCCTCGCGCAGTGTATTAGTCCACGGCCCGTCCCGCAGGAGCAGTTTTCCTCCAAGTTTCATCCAAGTTTGGATCCTGTTAGACCGTTTCTCCCCGGCCCGTCCGATAGAAGTCCCGGGACGAGTCTGAACGACCAGCGAACCTCGCGATACAACGGCCCTCTGCGATTATCCTTCGGCACACCGAGTTATCTGCGACCCACCTGATGCGACCCGCCACGCAATTAGAACGCTTCAACTCGCTCTCGAGCTGTCCGATTGCACGCAAATCAATTTTTCCGCCCTAAAACAACGCGAACTTGAGGACGTGTCTTGTGGAAATTCTAGGAATTTTTTCAGAGAAACTATCGAATCTTTCGCATTGGGATTTTGCACACGTATCTATTGCTATTCGAAGTATACGTATGATTTTTGAAAGCAAAAATAATCATAATTACGCGAGTTATATATTTTTGGATTTAGAACATGATTTCTAATTATATTTTGTGGAACTTTCGCCAACATACTTATTACATTTTTCTTATTAAAGTGAGTACAAACGCGGTACAATTTGGACCACATTTACTTGTTTAATCCACGATACAGTAGAGCCTCGATTATACGAACTGACGATATCCGAATTCTCCATTCAAAGCGGTCATATCAAAAATTTAATCTAACACACTCCAATGATTAGTTCGGATAATCAAGATTGTATTTCATTGTGGATTAAACAAACAGATGTGTTTCAAATTGTACATAATAGTGTTTGGTGTCGTTTAAATCAGAGAATTGAATAGTTTATTTCACATATTGGAGACCTAACGTTCAGCAGCTTTAGAAATTGTTCCCAACTCAATACTTAAAAGTATCGTTATAAAGGAAAGTACTGGGATGTCCTTTAACCTTCGTTTGAACAAGGAAAAATGTTTTTATACAAAAATTGAGGAGTTAGGCTAGCCACAAAAATTGTTGAATTGTCCCATTCCCTGAAGAAACTGAATATAAAAATGTTTCTCAACTTAGCAATCGAAAATATCGTTGCAAAAAAAAAATACAGTAGTATTCTACAAGTTTGGTTTAACCCTCGCAGTCCTGCGAATTCGAGGCCTTTGCCGGAGTCATTTCTGACCCACACCAATATTTCACTAATCTTATTGACTGTCGCTCGAGCTTGGCCTCACCGCTACTGCGACGGATCACGAATGACTCCGGCATAGCATACGGAGGGTTAAACAGAGAAAAATAGATTCGTCCAAAAAACTGAGGAATTGGATAGTGGGAATAATGTTTGAAGTACCCTATTCCCTGAACACAACAGAAGCCGAACATAAGAAAATTTAGAATTTGTTCTGCTGAACACTTGAAGGTATCGTTCCAAAAGAAAAATACAGCGATGTTCTCCAGGCCTCTATTGAATGAGGAAAAATATTTTCCTACGGAAAACTGCGAAAGTGTCTAATAAAAACATGAGTTAGCGTTCACTAGGCAACAATGGCAGGTAAAATGTTAAAAAGGCGGGCATTCTGGTGGATTTCACGGGTCGCCGATGTTGAAGACGCAGCTGGCGAATAGGGGATCGTAACAATGATCGAGGATTCGGGAAAACCCATCGGAAGTCCCGTCGTGCGAAAAGAGATCGGCATTTGCGCGCGCGCGCGCGCAGGAGCCTCTTATTAACGGCGTGGACCGAGCCGAGTCCGAATAATCTGCAGGAACGATCTTCTCGACAGCCTATAGATCGTATCTGGAGGGTGGTATATGTGGCAGCACCTACGAGAACACTTACGGTCCTAATTATACGAGGAGGCACAGAATCCCGGCTTAAAAGCTTTATATATATAGAGCGGCTTGATGTATCGCGGGAACGTTTAGCGGCAACCGCATTTACAAACACCGGCCGAGAGACGCCAAAGATAATCGTCCTGCATTTAGCTTGCCCGAGAATTATAGTTAACCCTGAAACACCCAACGCGAAACGCAAATAAACATTTTACACACGATTCTCTGCGTTTCACAGCTTCGATCGACGAACATTCGCGTGCAGAGTTGCTACAAGATATTTAAACAATCATTCAACTCCTTCATTTCTGGTGGATAAAAAACTGCCATCGTTTAACCAAAGGCTGACGAACATCCTCGAATTTTTTGGCAACGATCCTCTCGATTCTCAAGTAGAAAAAAATTCTTAAAGTCGCTGACGACCTAATGTAATACTCTGAAATTGTCTTTATTGTGTTCGACTATAGCAATTTCTAAAAGGGAAATATTTGTGTCTATTTAAACGCAGTTCAAAGAACATCACTGTTAACTATTCCTTGTATATTTCTTTTTCTGCTTATTACCTCATTCAAGTGAACTGGAAAAAATCTATTTTTTTTATCAACATTTCTAACCGCCTCTAACTGTCCCACAAGACCGTAGAATACCAAGTAATTCGAGATAAAGGTATCATACGACTAATTCCCAGTTTGATATTAAGGAGAGGGGACTTTAAATTTGAGCAGGGCGGTACAAGTCAACTGGAGGATCACTGTGACTCGGTGATATAGTTCTCCGGGCTCTCCAGTTCGCCTGAACCCGCGAACTTCGCGGGAAACGCCTCGGAACAATCCAAACTCTTATCATACGATTGCGAGCGAAAGTTTCCGTCTGACGGCGGCGAAATAAACGCGCCGCTCGGAAATAAAGTTAACCCGCCTTCGACCCGCTCCAACCCACCCCCCCAGCTACCCTCTGCACCCGCCATCTTGTGTATCGCGACCGTCCGAAATTCAGAAGCAGCTACAGAACGTGGGAAACAATTCTCATGCGGCGAACTTTTCTGGCATGCGACTGAAGCATTGGGTCATCCGATAAGCAATGCGGTTTTTCCAGCGGTACACTCTCTGCTGAAACCCTTGGACTACTACATCCGTGCCAAAAAAATATTTTTGCGGAGGTCTCGAAGTACGATATTTAATTTTGTTTGAAATATTTACGGGTTTCTATGAGATTACTACTTTTATTGCGAATGCAATCATGAACGACGCATTTTTATTAAAAATAAAGTTTTGTATCATGTAAAAGACCCTAAATTAGGGTGGGTTTATGTAGTTCAATCATTTTTAATAGAGAAAAATGTACATGTTCTCTTTGGAAGGGGCACTTGTGTTGCGAATCTAACCATGAAGGACGCATTGTTATTAAAAATAAAGTTTTGTATCCTGTAAAGCACCCTAGATTAGGGTGGGTTTATGTCATCACTTCGTATAATTCCAATTTGTTTAAAAAATATAGAGCTTTGTAGTTCAATCATTTTTAATAGAGAAAAATGTACATGTTCTCTTTGGAAGGGGCACTTGTGTTGCGAATCTAACCATGAAGGACGCATTTTTATTAAAAATGAAGTTTTGTATCGTGTAAAGCACCCTAAATTAGGGGTGGTTTAAGTCATCACTTTCCAAGCTTTGAATTTATTTAAACGCTACACGCCTCTGAATACTGATAAATTTCAACAGAAAATCCATACACGTTTCCTGATGAATAGAAACTGGAGTTTGCCACCATTACTGACGCAGCAGAAGATTAATTCTGGTTTCGTTTGAAACTACATAGGTGTAGCCTACCGTAAATAAATAATTTGATTAAATTTTCTGAAATTTGTATGACATTAACGAATTTATTTCATATAAATTTTATAATATTTCGTGTGAAGTGTTTCGTATAAATCCGTCGTAGTTGCTTCATCGCAGAGGATTTTCCTTTAGTAACGTCACAAAGCGTTTTTCCAGCAAAAAGCAGATTCTATCTCTGCAACACGGGATGTTTTTCAATCTGTTGATACCCCGTAGCGTGTTTAGTCGAAAATATTTCCTGAAATAGTTGTATCTCTTCTTTGTCCATCAGAGAGCACTGCGTTTCTACTTTTCGTTTTATTTATGCATCAAAAAAAGTTCGTACGGTTTTAAGTCTGTAACAAAAGTCATGTTTGTTATGAAACGCGTCAAATTCTTGATCTAATCCGTTAATCTCCAAAGAATTGCTTGTAATGATCTCTCGTGGAGGGGTTCACTTGCTAGATAATCATTTATTTAGTAGCTGAGCTCTTCGGAGCAGAACGTGAAATGCCGATCACGGGTCCCCATTGTGCGACGTCTCCGAATTCCATGCTGGTACACCATGGATAATCCGTGTATCGTGGGGAAGAATAATGTTTCCGAGATTCTCAGCGCTTGGGACACCATTACAAGTCACTATTGTCGTCACTACCGCACAGCACCGTCCTTTTATTATCCGAGCGACAGTTCATGGAGCCCCATCGGTCGTTGTGGTCGATTAACCCCCCATGGATCGCGTTCTTCCGAGGAGAATAACGCAAACGCGCCGATAAATCAACAATCGACGCTTCCCGCGTCCATAAACTATCACTTTTCACGAGTCATTTGCAATCTGCTAACGAAGCCATAAGTTCGACTCGCTATATCGACCTGCTGGAACCCAAGATGGTGTCAGTTTTATCAATCATGGCGATTTCAACGAAGATACGGAGCTTTCCTCCTTTCGGATGAAATTTGAAAAATAATATAAAAATAAAATGAAATAAAAATTCCAAATGAAAAATATTGCTATGGTAGGGTGAATGTTGCTGGTTATAATAAAAGAACTCGATCGCACAAGTAGTTCTCAAGAAAAAAATTCCTGAGTGTATGTAGCAGTATGTTTTTCACGAGGATAAACATAAATTAAAACATTGGACTCGTTTTTTTTTATAACTAATTTAAAATTGTCAAAATGATGACCTAAACGTTACCTTATTTAGGGTGCTTTATATCACACAATACTTAAATTTCCATTAGCACACGCCCTTATGGTTACAAGCTAAATCAAAGTTGTGGGCCAAAGAAAGGGTATACATTTTTCTGTATTAAAAATTATTGAAATGGAAAGCCCTATATTTTTTAAACAAATTCGATTTCGCCAAAGTGATGACATAAACCCACTCTAATTTAGAATAGTTCACATGATAAAAGATTAAGGTGCAATAAAAATAATCATGGTTGGACTCGCAATGAATGTAACAGTTCGAAAACGTGTACATTTTTCTCTACTAAAAATCATTTTTATTCAAAGCTGTGTTTCTTACAATCAAATTCGATTTCGCCAATAAAATGATGACATAAACCCACCCTAATTTAGAATGCTTTACATGATAAAATTTTAACGTGCAATGAAAATCATAGTCGGACTCGCAGTGAAAGTAACAGTTCGAAAACGTGTACATTTTTCTCTACTAAAAATCATGGAAATCCAAAGCTGTGTATCTTACAAACAAATTCGATTTCGCCAAAGTGATAAACCCACCCTAATTTAGAATGCTTCACATGATAAAATGTTGAGGTGCAATAAAAATCATCGTGGTCGGACTCGCAGTGAAAGTAACAGTTCGAAAGCGTGTACATTTTTTCTCTACAAAAAATCATGGAATTTCAAAGCTGCGTTTCTTACAAACGAATTCGATTTCGCCAATAAAATGATGACATAAACCCACCCTAATTTAGAATGCTCACCAGTGAAAGTAACAGCTCGAAAACGTGTACATTTTTCTCCATTAAAAACCATTTTAATTCAAAGCTGTCTTACAATCAAATTCGATTGCACTAATTCGGTGTGCACTATACGTCATGTGGTATTAAATTTTCGATAAAAATGCGTCCTTATTAGTCGCGCGCGCGATGGAAGTTACAGTTCCAAAAAAGACTCGTCCACTTTCGGTTATCATATTTATCGATGTCCGGGATTCGATTGAACGAGGTATCAGGTGCGTTCCCATCGGCGTCCGTCATTTTTCGAGTCGTCTAGCTGCGACGTGGCTCTCGGTCTCCACCCTTGGAAGCCGGAAGATTACATCCTCGGCGGTACATTCCCTCTTACGGCCTCAAGGACACGCGTAACGACCGGAGATCCTCTCTCAGGATGAGGGACTCTCTCTCTCACACACGAACACCACACTCGTCCCGTCCTCTAGAATACGTCCTCCGGCCCCGGCAGCTACGTGTCGCACTTGGAAATCGCGGTCCAATAATTCGGATCTCGTATTTTGCCATTTTCCCGAAACCGCCCCCGTCTGCGCGTCCCTTTCCACCCACCCACACACACACATACGCGCGCACACGCAAACCCCCCACGGTTCCCCAAAACAACCGCGTACAAGTACGTGACCGAACTGAGCAAACGTGCTATCGCGGCTCAAGGAAAGCATGACGAAGTTTTCAGACCGAGATCGCGCCGAGAACTCGACAAACAGTTTCTTTCTTCCTCCGGGCGCCGCTCGAGCGTAATTTCGCCGGTGTGTCCTCTCACCGCGAGCTCCGCTAACGACAGAACCCGAGACGCCATTCTTCAGGGTCTCTCTCTCACAGCCTCCCTCGGATCAGTTCCTCTGAACTGTCGTATTGTAAACCTTCTACCGGGGACGCGTAAACGAGCCATTGTCACAGTTTTCGCGTCGATAGAGCCACAATGCGGCTCTTCATTTCTGCTACTGTGCTATCTTCGGTGATTGGGGTTTATCTTGTCCACCTTGGGGTCTTTCAACAGTGTCCTAATGGCCATCGTATTAATTCTGGGTTGAAATGGCTTTTCACGTTTCAGTCCAGAAAGTGTACAAGCCGGTTTTCGACTTTTAACATGAGAGGGGCGAGGGAAAACATTTTTTCTGGTCGACGGTAGCAATTTTGATCGAATTAGAGGTGGTATAGTATAATACACGAGAAATTAGGGGGAGTTTCTGTCATCACTTTGCTGAATTCAAATTTGTTTGTAAAGTACAAGTCATTTATTTCTCGATTTCTGTTCAGCTATTTAAACAAAGAGGTCGTGTTTGCGAATTTTTATTTCGAGAACTGTTTGCCGGATTGAGCTGATTCCTTTTTTATTGTGAGCATAGCGGTATGATCATAATATTTAAAAATATATACACATTTTTTATTGCTGCGATCCTGTACAGATACATGCAGGACCATCGACACTTCTTTTGAAAGATTTGAAAGATTTGTTTATAATGGAACAAACCTCCTGAATTCACATAAAAAAATAACCATACTGTTTCAACATACATTGTCCAAGATCATTAAGGTTCGATGGCTTCTACTATTTAAACAAATTCGAAGCCAGCAAAGTGATGTTCACCCTCCTAGTTTTCCTTGTAGAACACAACGCTTGATGTCGATCAAAATCCTCGACACCATCCGGAAAAACGGCAGAAAATTCGTGGAAACCTGGTAAATGATTTTTGAGCAGATCCTCTCTTATACCGTCGTCATTGTTACAATGATTAATGTTCTTTTTATTGGAGGGATATCGAGTGACTTATAAGAAGGATGGAAGGGCCTGGGGCGCGGGCTATTCTTCTAGTACAATAGCCCTCGAAGGAAGGTTACTGGTTTCACACTCAAGGAATTCATATATTAGATTCAACGTCGCCATTAATCCGCGGCTTATAAGCACTCGAGAAATTGAATTGTTGCGCAAGAGGTTGTTTAAGTGCCACTTTCACACGAGTCGATCCTTGAAAAATCATAAGTCAAACAATTCATTTCAATTCTAATACAGCCCTTCTCCATATCAAATTATTAACCTTGAATACACTACACGTTTTCAATAATAGAAAAAAATTTTACGGAAGGATATTACTAGATTTGAACGAGGGAATATCATCAAAAAATTTCTCAAGGTCATACACTTCACGCTTCTAAGGTTATCAATGATTTTTAATTAGACATATATATTTTTATCGTCATGATGTGACCAAACCAAAACACTTCGTATAAAGGTTGACCAAGTTCCCCGGCCCATCCACTTCAGTGATATGAAGGATGGACCAAGTTCCCCTCGCCTATCAAAGTTGTGATACGATGGATGGACCAAGTTCCTCTTGCCTATAAGGCTGTGATATCGGGAAAGACCAATTCCCAGAGGACAATGATTGTTGCACTTACCTAATTCAAACTTTACAACCTAGGGAACTTGGCGTCTGCGTGGCACTATATTTTGACTTGATATAGAGAAAAATTTTATCCGATCCCAGGAAGAATTTAAAGCAGCATTTCAGATCGTTCTTGCCTTGGTCCGGATAACATTTTCTCTATATCAGTCAAAATATAGTGCACGCAGACGCAATTCCCTATTGTAAAGTTTGAATTAGTAAGCAACAATCATTGCCTCTGGGAATTGGTCTTTCCCGATATCACAGCCCTTATAGGCAAGAGGAACTTGGTCCATCCATCATATCATAACTTTGATAGGTGAGAGGAACTTGGTCCATCCTTCATATCACTGAAGTGGATGGGCCGGGGAACTTGGTCAACCTTTACACGAAATGTTTTGGTTTGGATATCATGTTATTTTTGTAAGAAATGGCAAGATATTCGGAGGATTCAAAGACGAAAGTTAATTTTGAAGAAAATAGCATGATGCATCTCACTTAAAACACGCACGTGGCTGTATCTCGGGAACGGTGCGTCCTACCGCAAAAATAACGAAATTTTTATAATATTAATATTTTGATTTAAAGAAAAAAAAAATTTTTTTCGGTTTTTTCGAAAAAAAATTTTTTTTCGGGATTTTCGATTTTTCCTGTTGGTTTGGATATAAAAGACACCTGATGCCAAAATTTCAAGTTTCTAGCTTGTCTGGAAGTGGGTTAGAATTAACATGATCATCATCCTATATATATTCCAAGAATTATGCGTTTTTGGGGTATTTTTATCTCAGGTTCCAGGCTAGGTAGAAAGTTGCTTTTTCCATGAGAGTTAGTTGATATTATATCTAGCTCAAATAAAAATTTTGGTTGACCTCGGTTACCGGGGAGAGCGGCAGAGGCGGTGGTAATATGGCTAAAAAGCGCAAAACTATCGTACGAGAATAACTACTCGGCAGCTTAGAGGTGGCGGGAGGGGAACTTGGTGCGCGCGCTGCCGCGCGCGTTGATAACAGTTGTCGGTATGAATTCAATAACTGATACGATACCAGGACCTTCACGTGATCTTGAGTCTGATTTAGTAAATGGATAGTATAGGTCACAATCTTGACAGCAATTATCGCATTATGATGATAATAATGTACCATTTGAAAACCCATCGATAACCTCGAAATCTCGAGAAATGTGACCTCGAAAAAAATTTCACAGTTACCATAGTATGTGTCCTGTTAAAAGTTAAAATATGTTTTGAGAAACAAAATTAATCTATTATTCAACACAAGGAACGATCGATTCAATATCAGTTTATTTCAGTTTATTTATCAAACCGTTGCTTGTTTGTTCATAATATCGTTCAATTTTCTAACCCGAATGATCCTCACTTGACGTGTTACATTCTAAACGTAAAGACGCGTTTTGCTTTTGCTGCCTTTCGTGTTATTGAATAAATTCCGTTGAGTTAATTTGTATAAAGTGTGCGGATTATTGAATTACATAATCATAACGTCCCTTCAAATAGAACGATCTTTTCCTTCAACATGTTTCCATGTTATTAAAAAACAAATGAGATATTCAAGACGATCAATGTCCACCCGGTGTACGCTAAAGGGAGTTGAATTTTTGACAAAAAAACGTGGTAAAATGGTCCCGATCGATGTTTACAATGCAAATTGGCTAACCACCCGTTCGACTGAGCGGGAAATATTGTCCTTTCGATCACCGTCGGCCTAATAAAGCTTATTGTGAGCGTAGAGCAAGATAAAATGCGCGCCATTAGGGGCTTGCAAAATGTCAGCGCAAGGGCGGCTGAAGCTACAACAGAAGTTACACCATCGGCTATCAGAACTTAAGGGTTGTTACCGCGCCCTGTTCAACCGAGAGGGTCCACGGGACCCCACAGAATCCTAACAGCGATAAATTATATTCGGGGCACGCTCCAGTCCTAAGGGCGAACCTTGTACACCACGTGTGCCGCGCCAAATGCTACTTTCATTGCACTTGCCCGACGGCTTTTGCATTACGCCACGGCCTCCGCTGTCGATTTATCGTTCTTCTTTCCATGAATTTACCGGAGTATGCCTTTTTTTACTTCTACGGCGAATAGTACAGATTTACGGAACGTCTCCTTGAGAAACGGTTGCTTAAACCCCCCTTAAACTTTGCACACGTAGTATAGACAAATACATAGATAGTTTACTTTTATAGATTTTATATATACGAAATTCATATCAATTTGTTTGGATTTATACATATAATAAGCCAATCAATATTTTTATATAATAGGTCAAAAAGTTTATGGAACTTTCACCAACATATTCGTGGCATTGTGTAATGCAAAATGACACCAAATATGATATAATTCCGATGATATTTTCTTGTGTAATGAACGATGAAACTTTTCGACGCAAAGAGAAGGACAGCGTGTGGGAAAGAAAGAGATGCAGAGAGTCGCAGCGCGCCGGCACAGTTCAAAGAATTTCCCATACGCTGTTCCTCCTTGCGTTCGAAACTTTCATCGTCCATTACACAAGTAAATATCATCGAAATTATATCATATTTGGTATCATTTTGCATTAGAAAACTGCCACGAATATGTTGGTGAAAGTTCCATAAAAAAATAATGAAAAACAAAGGAGTTGTGACATTCTGATTAGTGTGGTCTCACCGATATACCCGAGCCGTACGATGTCATACATCTCGGCGACCGATGCCTCTCGAGCTTCATGTCCCCTCAAGGGAATACACCTCGCAGTAGTGGGGATAGTTCTGGGACACTTATAGGCCAGACATTTGGGACTGTACTACAGAATTAACTCGTCGACAAAACAAAAATCATTTACGACAGACCAATGCTTCCAGAACGAAACAAACAAAGGATCAACTCAGCCTGATATAAATAATTTCCGACATAAATATTCCTAAACATGAATTAAAATTCAATGTTGATCTAGAAAATACTAGCAGTTCGAGGACACCATGAAAATAGAGATAGAAGACCAAGGGGCGTGTGTTAGTAACGGTGCGTATTTCGCTGGGAAACAACGGATACAACCGGATCCGTGCATAAATTAAAATAAAACGTGAACCAGGAATTTTTGGCGGCGACATCGTCGACATCGTAATTCTCGCTGGTCTGGGTTAGATGTCATTCGTTATAGTTCATCGCGGCCGTGTAGTCCGTGTCGGTGAGACTCGTTCAAACCAGCCGCGGCTGGTTTATTTACGCGAGCGTGTGTACGTTATCGTTAAAGTGTGAAATGATGTATCTTTGTTGACAGCTTCCGTCCCCTCATTCCCCACGCGTGCGGACAGCCTTCCGTAGGCGGACCCCATCGTTCCGCTTGATAATTGGGTTACGCGCGAAAAGCATTACCCCCCTTCGATTCGGAATAGTAATCTTTTTGCCGTGATAACGGCTGATGGAGAGATAGTTGATCGGCGCGAGTGCCGAAGCTCTGGGGGCGAACGTTGTCCTCCGCGGTCAGAATACCATCCAAACGGAATGTGATACAGCGGAATGACTGTACCATAGTGTAGATCATAAGAAATTAGGGGGGGGGGTTATGTCATCAGATCAGCAAATTTTAATTTGTTTATAAAATATAGACTTTCAAAGTTTGCAAACTCTGACTCGTTTTCACGAACATCAGCGCACTCGTGAATTTTTATCTGGGAAACTATTCGGCGGATCGAGTTGATTCTTTTTTTTATTTGAACGTAGAAGCTTTTTTCTACCGTGAGCAATTTTTTTAGGTGGCAACGTTGATCTGGTAACGTGGAAAATTGTAAGCAAACTCGTATGAATTTTTAAATCGGTATTTTCGATACTGGTTGGAAAATTCGAGATTTTTCTGATGGATGGCGCAAATGTTGTTTAAAATTGAATATCATATGACGTGATGCACCACAAATTACAGGCGGTTTAAGTCATCACTTCGCCTAATTTCACTTCCTTTATAATCTTCACCTAGCTCACACTTCTAGACTGTTACTTCCCAAATTTCACCTCTAGAACTCATTCTAGAACTGAGAAAAAAATACGCACACATTCCTCGAAGTCTCCTCCACAACCTAAGCTTCGATTCGCCTAAGTTTAGACCAACGATTAATGCGTAGACCTGCTCTTCGAGGCGTCAGGTCTCACGATTGCGATTCCAAACTAATCCGAAACAATCATTAATTCTCTCTTTCAGGGAAATCTTTCGACAGGATTTGGAGGGTCGCGAATCGCCCTAAGTAGAGCCGTGATTATACCCAAGAAGGTAAGAGAGACAGAGAGAGAGAGAGAGAGAGAGAGAGAGAGAGAGAGAGAGAGAGAGAGAGAGAGAGAGAGCTATCGTTCTAACAACCGTAATCTAGAGAATAATAGAGAGAGAGAGAGAGAGAGAGAAAGGGAGAGAATGAGTTCAGGAGGTCGGTAATTTGAAGAAATCAGGCCCGCCATTTCTCGAAATTAAGACAAATGCGAAAGGGCTGTCTCCACAGCTGTCGACCACGAAAATACCTCGAAGAAGAACTCCGGAATGGATTCCATTTCCGTTAAACGTGCACACGTGACCCGAAGCCTGAATAATTTATGTCCGATTTGGTCGATGCACTCGTTCGACCGAACGAAAGGCCGTCGAATTCGGCGCTGTTTGAACTTTACGAGGGAACATCGTGCTTCTCTATGGGTCTCAGATGCGTTTAGTACACCCGTAGTCAGAGTCACATGCAAGGGGATTGCTCCTAACGAGTTATAGTTCTCGTTAAACTGCGATAAGGAGCCCTAATGTGCCTCGAGTTTTTGTCTTAGGGGACGGGACGTAAACGGTTTGATATTTACGTTTGGAGGTAACAGACATTGTAATCCTACGGTTATGTAAATCTTTATTGTTAATTACCTATTATTAAGTATTTTGCATCAATTGTCAGAGAGTGAAATTAAACGAAATTCAAATGTTTTTACTTAATTATAACATGCTTGATATATTTACAATAATTCGAATATTTACAACTCTATATATTTTATCACATTTATGTCATATTTAAATGCAATATAAATTCAACACAGTTTTATTTAACCGTCATCTAGGACATACACGTTTAATTATGACTTGTTTCAGTAATTCTAACGAATGAAAAATAATGTAACAGTATTACTAAATTCTCTTATGTTTGATCTGATTCTTTTTAATTAATTTACGGGTACACGAAATCCACAGCGGTGCTGATTAATAATTTTGAGGTATAATGGTTGTAAAATTTTTGGATTTATTGGGTAGAAAAATGTAGAAAATTTTCGACGTTAATAAAATGAAGGTATGGAGATAAAAGGATTCAGATTCGCTGATGAAAATTTCATAATTGTGTTCCTGCTCGATTCGGAACGCAATCAATATATCGTATAATGAACAACGTCATTACCCCACCCATTTCCATTAAAAATTTTCCAGCCGGACAATAGGCGAGAGCGAGCAGGCTCCCGTGATAGTATTAACTCTGGAAAAATGTTAATAACTATAGAAGTGCGCCGGTGAACAATGTTGAAAGCCGGCCGGGCCTCCATTTAGACGCGTTGCGAACGGTTCGCCAGGTAATTCATCGATTAATGCGTTCTATAAAACAAATGGAAGATCTGATAAAACTAATCCACAATGAAAAATTCTGTTCAATGCCTCGGATAGCTATCATTGTGAGTTAATTAACGGAATAACTTGTGCTCGAGTTTCAAGTCAATATTTAAAGAAACGTTGTAAGCAATGGTGAACATCCATTGGCAAGCATGAAATTGTATCAAATAAATGTTGTTGTGAACGACGAAAACAAAAGTACCTGGCAGTAGTAAAAAGCAGGCGTTTCGTCTTTCAAAATGAGCCTAATTAGATGATTCTCCGATTTTTTTCCACAGAACTATAAAATTTTAAAGGTTTGAACATCTTCACTCTCCGGCTCGAGCATTCTTCAGAAAGGACGCATCGCTCCATTGACGACTTCCGACAATATAAATTTCAAACAATAGCAAAAAAGCTTGTGGGTGCAAGAAGCTAGACACTTTTCTGTTTAAAATGTGCCCGGTTAGACCATTCTCCAATTTTCTTCATCGAAGCTACAAGAGGTTGAACGTCTCCAATCTCCGACCGTTCTTCGGCAAGAACGCATCGATTCGATGCAATTACGATCTCCGCGAGATCGGCGACAAGGATCGACGACGTTCAGGAGGATCATGCTATCTCCGAGACACCGATCCCAAGTCAGAAAAGCCGTGAATCACGAAATCGTAGCCGTAAACGTCGGAAGAAAGTCGCCGGAGCAATATCGAGTAGTCGATACCGAAAGAGATGGGGGAGATGGCGCGTCTAGATTTTGTCTTCGCTGTTAGATATATTGTGGGGGTGGATCCGAGAATGGGAGAGTCTCCACTATGCAAGGGATGCGCGCAAGAGAGCCAAATTCCGGTCCTCGGATAGGTTAAGTAGAAATTTATGTCCGTCGCAAGACGAGAACCAAATAAATCGCCCATGTTTTAACGCTGCGACCATAAATTACGAATTCATCGCGGATTCCGCAAAATTTGCCACGCGTTCACACCAGGGGAGAATTCACTGTACACCCCTGTGCTAGAACTCGCCACCGTTGGCCCTTCAAAACTTCAGAACGGAGACAAAAACGTCTTCGCAGAGACGTGGGTTCAGAAAGTTACGTGAGCTTCCATATTCTATGTTCTATATTCTATATTGTTAAATTAATTGTTTGATTTTGTAAAATTTTTTATAGCAGTTCAGACGTTTTTGATTGACACATTATCGAGATGTACATTTTTAAAGGGAATCTTGCATTGAGAGGGATGAATAGAATTGACACAATTCAGAGTCTATATTAAATTTTGCGTCGAAAGAAATGATAAATTAAACCACCTTTAATTTTGTACAACGATTTTGTCTGGAACGATCCGTTGAATGAAATAACGGGCTTCAGAATTTTTCCAAATTTGTTTATAATATCCTATAATACAGCAATGTAAATTTTGCGACAAAACAAAAATTGTTTACCATAAATCAAACCTTCTAAGTTATAATAAAAAAGGAATTTGGTCTATTCGAAAAGAAATTTTCAAGATAACAATGCATTAACACAGCCTCCTATTTTACGAGGAAAGAGAATAATCGAAAAATTTCGAAGCGTATATTTTATAAACAAATTCGAACCGAGAGAAGCGAGGGCCTAAACTGCCCCTAATTTCGCATGAATTTCGCCATGGAATAGTTGATTTTGGACAAATTGCCGGCATTGATCGCGTAATGCTGGATTTTGGACGACCTAACCCAGAGCTCTGGGCGAAAATACGTGGTTTGGAGATCGCACGATTTTATGTAAAATTCTGAATACTACAAAATGAATTTTGCGGTGAAACGAACATTGTTTACCGCGAATCGAACCATCGAAATTATATGAAAAAAGGAATCAGGTCGATCCGAAAAGAAATGTCCAAGATAAAAATTCATTAACACAATCTCCTACCAGTGTGACTTCACTGCCAGATTGAGGCTTGTGTCCCCACTGTATCTTCCCCATCTCCGACGTCACGTGATGCGTTACCCCTCAAATCGTGCTCCCTCCTTTCATCTAACGACATTGTCTCCTACTTTACGAAGATAAGGAATAATCGAAAAATTCTAAAGCTTATATTTTATAAAGCAATTCGAGCTGAGCAAAGTGATGACATAAACCCTGGTCAATTTCGCGCGAACTGCACTATACCATAGTTCATTCGGACTCGAATCGCTGTCACCGGCCGCAGAATTGGCGAATACGGTGTTCCGGTCGAAAGAAAATTCCTGGACCGAGAGGACAGTGCGTGGGCGAGCTTTTCGAGGGTTGCGGGGGTGGCTGGGGGTCTCGGTGGTCGATACGGGAGCCCGTTAGGGTGTAACTGGTCTATTACCGGGTTTATTGAGATTGGGAATCAGCCGACGATTACACTGCCGGGAAAATACACCGGCTATCGGCCGGCCTCGATTTCCATACGCGGAAAACAGCCGCGAAAGAGTCGTTATTACTCTGACACGACGGCAATGTGTACCCATTAGAGCAGCGGCGGTGGACCCGTTCACCTGGTCGTTAACGTAATAGCTAGCGCCGAATTTTCCCCTCCGTTTCTATGGCTAATGCCATGGCGTGTCTGACTGGCTGGGTCCGGCGAAATACAGGTGCGAACTCCGAGATTACGGGTATCGATCATCGGCTCGCGCCCCTGGATCTCGTGATGGACGTCCTGCTACGACAGAGAGAACAAACAGCGAGAAAACGGAAAAAATAGTGTGATAGCTTTAGCTGTCTCGCCGTTACACGCAGGAAGGATCTTTATCAATCGTGAAATACAGCCGCGGCTGGTGTCTTTGGACCGGTTTTACTGCTACGAGCGGACGCTCTGTGGTTAAATTAGTTACACGGTGTTTAATTGGTCGTTTCACAGAAAATTACATCGAAACTCGACCGGGAAGAATAGGATAGAACGATGTTCAACAACGATGCTGATGTTCACACTTTGGGAGATATGATTCGGGATGGTTAATACATCTTTGTTTTAGGCTGGAACGCCTCTAAATTGCTGTTGTGTTATAGTAATGTGTTCTTAATTAGGATGGAGATGTTCAAGATGTTGCAACTTTGTGGGAAAAAATCTGAGAATGATCTGATTAGGCTCATTTTGCACCTATAAGTTTATCTTGACTATTGCTATTTGTTTCGAACAGGTATTTCTTCGATGATGGTCGAAATTAGATCGATGAATTTAGGGTTGGAAATGGATGATGTTCAAGCTGATGTAACTTCGAGGGAATAAATTGGAGGATGATCTAAGTTTGTTTAGAAAAAGTTTTTTTTTGTTGATACTCGAAGTTAGATCGACGACTCTAGGGGCTGAAAATTGATGATGTTCGAGCTGATGTAAGTTCGAGAGAAAAAATTAGATGATGCTCTAATTAGTCTCGTTTTGAAGAGCAGAATAACCAGTTTCTACACCCTAAGCATCACTACCCTAAGTAGCATACTTCCTCTGCTAGTAAATTATAGATTCGAACTGTCCTCTCGACGCTCGAGCTTAATCAACGATTTCCATGCAACGAGTGAGCCATTCAAACAAATCACTGGCACTGTAATTGACTCGGAGAAGTCAGTTTGCTCCGTGGTGGACTGGAAAATTTAGCGACACCGTTGACCCTGCTGTTAGAACGACAACAATCCAGTGCACAATGCATCCCGTGCAATAGTGCTTGCAATTAGCGACGCCACATTACACAAACGACCGCCATTGTTTCAGTGTCACACTATCATACGCGAAAGAACGTTCGTAGTTCCAACAACACGTTCGACACGAGGCGTTTACGCTTCTTTTTCGAAGTTAGCGGGACTGAAAGAAATCGGAATTTCCCACGTGTCGGTTTCGCGCGTTAAATGATATATGTTTCGATCAGATCGCGATACGAGGGTTTTTCGGATGAAATCCTGCGTCCAACTTTTCACCCCCGACTGTTCAAACGACTGACACGCGCCCGCCACGCTCTCTACGTGGAATACTTAATAAAACGCCGCCTGTAGGGAGAGTTTTTCCGATGGATTATACGCCGTAAACCGAATAACATCCACAAACTCCCCGGATGGGTATCACCGGTCGAATATTAACACGACCATGGTTGTTTCCTACAATTCCTATCCTCCATTGTATTCTGCTAGATCGTAAATCATCGATCTTGCACCTTTTCTTACACTGTGCCCTAGTTTTTGTCGTTTGCTAGTTGAATTCTTCGAGAAAATGGATTGCAAACTTCCAAGGCATTCAGATGTGACTGTTTGAAATATTCAATCTTACGTATTGCAGTTTTCGATAAAACAAAAATTGTTTTAAATAGCCTGATCATTCTAGTTTCGAATAAGAAAAGGATCATTATGATCCGGCAGATAGTTCCCGAAATAAAAATTCATAAGTACAGCCATGTTCGCGAAAAAGATCTCGTAAGGATTGCAAATTTTGAAGGCTTGTTTTTTATAAATAAATTTGAAACCAACAAAGTGCTGAGTTAGTTTTGTTACAAAATGGGCGTCATCGATCGGAAAAGTCCTAATTTGGTGAAGATGACTTCTTAGGAAGACAGGTATATAATAATTTATGAACAAATTGGAAACAAACAAAGTGATGACATAAATCCCCCCCTAAAACCCCCCCCCCCCCCCAATTTTGCATGCGCTTCACTGTGCCATAACTGATTTTCACGGAAACGGCCGACATCAGGTGGAAAACTGACGAGTTCAGTCGACGATTTTAAGTAAAATTTTAAATAAACACGTCTGCTTGGATTCCGATTCACAGGGTTCAACTCGAGCTAAGCTCAACGAGATTTCTCGATCCGGTAGGATAGTAATCGCATTATTCCGATTATAAAATTGTCCGTACTCGACGCGTTCGATTATAAAAGATACACACACGGTCCGATTAGCCGTGAAAAAAGGAGGACGCTGCGCAGGTGAGGAATTCCTTTCTCCGTTGGACAATGGGGGACACAGTTTTAAAATTCACCGCGGCTACAATAGAATTCATCCCCGGCTGCGCTCATTCAAATCAAGGAAAATCACGCGATCCATCGTGTTGCCTCGAATTCCCCAAGTAATCTCAGTAGGGCGACGCAACGGAGGGACGGAGAGATAGAGTGGGAGAGAGAGAAAGAGAGCTGGTCTGGGCCATCGTTGGACCATCGCCGAGCAGAAATTCACGTTTCATCGGGCCGAATCTGCGGAGACAAAACCACTCACGTCCACCGAGCGACGTCAAAACGAGAAAGACCGATAATTTCCGAATAAAAAGGTAACGTGGCTGCGCACTGCAGCCTCCACATCTCTCCACCATCTCCAGGGAGAGGCTATTTTACAAATTCACGACGCGACATCGCGTTTTCCGACGGAACTTCCGCCCTCGAACATTTGAATTTGTGAAAATTTCAAGAAAACCGTCCTTCGAAAGGGTCCCCACCGTCTCGCCTTTTCCCCAGAATGAAAACATCCACCGAGGAAGCGACTAAGGAGGATTGAAATGAGGCTGGCTGGATTGTGGCCCGAGTCTTTCTCGTGAAATTGGTACAGGGTTAACTTCGTCAACCCCGCATGTTTTCGTGACATTTTTGACAGAAGCAATCTTTGATAAGCCTTTAATCTTGATGAGAGATTGTCCTAAGATTTTTAATAACAATGTTACAACAGATTGAATAATCACAATTTTTAACTTACAGTTAGTAATTCCTTAATTCGAAGATTTCGTGTATGACACGTTAGTGTAATGTTTGTACTGTAGGAGCAATACGATAAAATCTTTTAGCAGTGTTAAAAGTTGAAGAATCAGGCTTTAAAATGAGCTTGGGTAGATTATTCTACGATTTTTTTTGGCGAAGTTACAATAAAATTCATTTTTGAACCCCCCCAGAGACGTTCGAATCTAAAATTTTGGTCTTTTTTGCTGTACCTCCCGTTTTGTATTGGAAACATACTTTTCAAAATATCTCCATTTATGAATATTAAGAATAGTGATTGAACTCTTTCAAATGAGCCTAACTACATGGTCCTAAGATTTTTAATAACGAAGTTACAATAGATTGAATAATAACCACAATTTTAAACCCTTCAGTTAATTTTAAGCTTAGAGTTTCTAGTGCAAAAGTAATAATATAAAATAATTTAGGATTACTAAAAGTAGTAGATTCAGCCTGTAAAATGATCTTGGGTGGATTATTCTTCGATCTTTTTCGGAGAAGCTGGAATGGGCTGAAGTTTTCAACCCCCTGGAGACGTTTAAATTTAAACTTTCGACATTTCGATCAACCTCCCCCGAAGATCCATTAATCCAATTTTTATCTGACCTTACTAGTTTTATCTCACATCTAACCGGACCATTTTTAATCATCGTGTCGACAACAGGAAACTATGTTCCACCTTCCCACACGCAAAAATCGCGTTCCCCGGACGATAACAATCCGTTATCTCGACTTAAGGAGAAATATGTTTCACAGTGGCGAGCACAAGATGTATAATAATCTGAGAACTTATGCTCGGAATATTTCTCCTTGAATTGCCGCGTACAGCGATAGTCGACGAGAGTCATCAGCAAAGTCAAGATCGTCTGCGAACAGGGCGTTTCATGTTGCCTGTTGTGTCGTGCGGTTGGCGTTTAATTCAAAATCTTGTGTGTCTTCTGTCTCTGGCCGCGACTTAAGCTCGCTCTCGGCTCCCATAAATCTTAGAAAACTTGGGGGTGGCAAAATAGGGTTCAACGGCAGCCAACCACTTCCAATTAGCATCCTCGACAACTTTCAACAGCCCCATGGATCCATGGAAACAGTCGAAACAAACGCAAAACTTTGCGATCGCGAACAACACGATTGCCTCCACCGTTCCGAAATTGAATTTCACAAAAACCACGCTGTTACAGCCAACCACGCATTCCGGATTCGTATTCGGCACACCGAAATCCATGAGAAAAAATTTTCGTTTATTGCATAGTGGAATTATTAACCTCCGCAAGGTAATGTGGGGTCTCGGAGACCCCAATTAGAGATTTTTGAAATGAAGTTTTATACGAATAAAATTAAATCTGTTTGTTTACTTTTTATCCTATATTATTACCACGCTTATATTAACTTGTCGTGTTGTTGTTGTATGCGTCAAATCCTGTAAACGAATTTTAAACCTCTTCACATAGTCCAATTTTGCTGAAATTTTGTATACGCACGTGCTTCCGATGACAATATTTGCCGACATACTCGTAGGTCAAAAATAACTAACTTCTCCCCATAGGAATATCCAAATTGAATAGGATATTTATTTATTGGCTATAAAAACGGGATAATAAATTATCTAATCATGACACAATATTTTCCCTTTTACAAAAGATCTTGGTTAAAGTGGTAATTAATATCGATTACAAGATATTATAAAGACTACATAGTAGAAAATAAAATATATAAAAAAATCTTTTTAAAAACCACGCTTATATTAAAATGCACTGAAAGGGAGAAAATAATTTTTTTCTTGGTTCTCCATAAAATACCGTATTTTTCCCCAAAATTTTAAGCAATTAGTTCAAAATTTCTTCTGTTATAAAATTAGTTTCGGAATAGACAGAAAAATTTAATACAAATTTAAATAAAATCATGACATTGATTTTTGCTTGTCAGAATTTATCGAGAAAATTGCGTACACACGCGTGGATAATTACTAGAATGAACGTCGAAAGGAGATTATCGGTTCCGTGGTGTTTTTCGAGGTCTATTGACCCATCTATTTTTTCCAGGTCATTTCCGATGGTTCTATTATCCGAGGACAAGGAGTTAGAGCCTTGGGGTGTTGTTTCCAATCAAGGATTACAGCTAATAAAGGAAAACCGATGATTTAGGGGCGAAATAATAAGAATTTTTGTTAGGGCGCCGATGAAATTAAGCTTTCGAGCCGTTCGCTGCCGGCAGGGCTGCGCGAAATCTCGAAGGGCCGCCCTTTTTTATTGCTCCTTCGACCCACTGGTTCCAGACAGCATGAAAAACGGTTTCTTATCGTTCGTGGGACATTGCACTTCTCCTTCGAGTGGTTAGATAAATTACGGACACCCGATAGAAACTGGAAAACTTGGACCGGAGGGTCCGACAGCTTCGAACTGGAAAAAAATCGCTGAAGGACCGACCGAAATCGACAATTGTGCACGCCATCGTGTTCATCAGACGTTCCCCTGTCGTTCCATGTTGATCTCAACTTTGTAGCATTTTCGGGTCAGGCGTGGTACTTCATTTTTCCCGAGAAAGTTAAATTGCGTGGAACTTCCTGTGAAAATCGGAATTTTAAAGAACATAGAAGCAACGTCGCAATTTTTTCTTATATTCGGAGGATCTCTTTGGGACTCCGAAATTGGTTGTGTAAATTCAAATTCGCGAATTACGATGCTATCAATTTTTATTGAAAGATTATTTTGTTCTTATTTTGAATATATTTTTCGTTCAAGTGATTTTATTTGATTTATGGATTTTGCTAAGATTTTGTATGGGGCTCTTTCGATGATAAACGGTTACGGTGGTGCAGAACGATTGTTTGAATGGTAAACAGTGGTGTTTGGTTTCGTTCACTAGATCGTTAGCGTGAGAACAGTACCGTGAACGAAAATTGTATACATTGTAGTCAACTGGTGCTTTTATATATCGATTGTTATTAATGTAGTGAGCAATTTCATGGGATTATGGTGTAGAAACATGACTAGTCTGCAGATTACAACAGATTACATCGTACAGTTCACTTTCAGCAACCGGGAATCAAAGCTCGAAGGAAAAACGTCGCAGGAAATCTATTATTCGCCAGTTCGATTTCGAGAGGGACGCTGAGAAATCAGATTACACGAATTTATGGGGTTCTAACCCTCCCATCTGCAGAAAACACACACACACAACCGCATCATCATAAAGCCTGCACTAACACCTACAACCTTGTTACTATCATTCCCAATCGTTAAAACAAAGTTACCCTCAAATTTGACGGTAGATCTGACAAATTCATAGGGAAACGTTGCTGAAGCATAGGAATTCATAGTGCATCCCTTATAGGGGTAGAAAAGCGATGCAAAATTCAGCTCTATAAAGCTTCTACGAACACCTTCAAACGCGTCATTATCACACATTTTCAATTATTAACACACATTATCTTCAAATTTGGAACTGAAATGCTGTTTATTTAATAAATGGTAACAAAGCGCAAGAGTTCATAGTTTATCTTTCATGAGGGAGAAATACGACAAAAGATTCAACTTCATACGTCCTAAAACTTTCACTAATACTTTCAAACAGGTTACTGTAATTTCCAATGATTAAAACATACTTATCTTCAACAGACTAAAAAGGTGATCAATCTATTTAAAAAATGGTATTAACCCTTTGCACTCCTTTGTTGAGTGTGACTCGACATCGGCGAAAGAAAATGTAACGACAAGAGGTTCAACTCCATAAGTCATAAAGCTTTCATTAACACTTTCAAACTCGTTACTAATATTTCCGATTATGAAAACACAATTATCTTCAAATTTTAGATTGAAAAGCTGATGAATCTATTAAAAAACGACAAAAGGTTCAACTCCGTATGTCATAAAGCATTTACTAACACTGTCAAACTTGTTACTATCGTTTTGAAATTGTATAAAAAAAGGGATTGCCTTAAAATTTGAAGCTGAAGCTGACAGATTCGTAGAGAGACGATACTAAAGCACGGGAACTCGAAGTTTATTGTTCGCGGGGGGGTCGAAAAGCGTGGAAAAATTCGGCAGGATGGCTCCGTGGACAGCGTAGGGTAGGAATCGTCCGTCAGAGTCGATTGATAGACTCGACAAGCATGAAATATGTAAACCGCTTAGCGGAGGCCGTTTTTCGAGCGGCTTAAAACATGGCGGCCGCGGAGAAATAATTACCAAGTTGCCAGAAAGTTTTCCCGATAGGCCCAGGAGTATCGTTCCCATCAGACGGATTGCTATAGCTGGTGTCGGGAGGGTCTTTCGAGAAGTAAAGCGGGTCCAAGTGCTCTTTACACGCATATTGCCCTTCCTCGAGCAGGCGGACGGCCGTTTGTTTGATCCGCGTCGAGGATTTCGATCGTGGAAACGAGAACTCTTCGCATTTCATGGTACATTTAACTCCGGGATCGATCCAACGGCCTCGTGGATCCCGGGAGAGGGAAATGTTTGGCGAGAAAGGTGCGAAGGAATTCGCTGGTTAAATATTTTCTAGCGAGTTTTCCTTGACGGTTCTTTAGCAGAGATTGTAATTTAAGACACATGGGCCTCGAAAGTATGCGATGTTGACCACTTTATTGGAAAATCAGTCACTGTATATTCAAGTACACGCAAAATTAGAGGCAGTTTAAGTCACCACTTTGTTAGTTTTGCATTTGTTTATAGCCTCGAAGCCTTCAACTTTGCAATCTTCGCGACATTCTTTTTACCAACTTTCTCTCGCGAACACGACTGCACTTATTATTAGATTCTTTTCTTATGTGATGCTGGAAGATTTGTTCTACTGTAAACCATTTTTTTTATTGACAAAATTAATTTGTTAACATGGAAGAAGTGCGAACAAACTCATATGAATTCGTAAACCAATGTTTTCTCTAGCAAGATCTGCAAAATCTTCATCAGTTTGGAAAACACAGGACTATGTCAATACTTGGTAAGATAAACGAAAAGAACATCTAGGGACAATTTCGTTCGATAATTAATAATGGACGACAAGCGCAGGCCATAGACCCGATCAGAAACTATTAGCCGCCCCAAAAACGGGACGACCCTCTGGCAACGGAAGAAATTGGCATTGTACGGTGCCTCGAATAGGCGTATTCCGCTCTAAATTGGATCGTTCTCCGTCTTGTCCTCCACTTTTATTTCCCAGCATTGTTCTTTCCTGCAATCTTCCCGGGACCGTTTCAAGAAACCGAGCAGCGGCAGGCTCGCTGAACAGATAACGATTCGGGAGCTTAATTCGATTACTTTTCAATCCGTTTTACTTGCAGCCACTTACTACCTACGAAACACGTCTATTTTCGATCTGTTATTTTAATAGATTTTCTGCTTTTCGATCTGCTGCAGTTGTTTGTTCTGAACAAGTACGCTTAAAAACTGTACGTTTAGCTTTGGCAAATGTTGAAAGACATACTTTTTATTTGTAATTTACAAAGCATTTTTTAAGCGATAGATATAATCCTTCGGCCAGAAATATGAAGGGAATTATTGATTAAACGAGAGTATAGCTTTTAAACAAACTTGCATAACAGGGACGAAGCCAGAAAATATTGAAAAATAATTTACTGCAAGTTATGTTATTTTGTTCGAAATATTCGAGTATCAAGAAATTGTTAAAAATTAAATTTCCTTGCAGTGAATTGATAAAAATTGAATTACCTTTTAGTAAAACTTACGAAAATTAGAATTTTACAATGTATGTATACTACTAGGAATTGTCGTTTTTCGTTATGAGAGTGAGAAAGGGTCCGAAGGTTTCCAATTTCAATAAATTATGGTTTCAGTTATTTCTTTTAGGCCATTCACAAGAAATGTTCCAAGCTTAAAGTGAACAGATCGGAATTGATGGGTTGTAATGTGTCTTATGGGGATTTTCCTGCGATTGATATCACACGAAACGTGTTATACGATTTCCTAAATCCCTGTAATATTAGCAATTTGAATTAATTTATACGTGAATTGCTGAATACGATTTTTGAAGTAATAAACAATTTTATTTCGTATGTATTCGTGATATTTCTATTAATATGTATTCATTATTTTGAAATACTTCTTCATTTTTTCTTTTGTAGATTATAATAGAATGTGATATTTAATATTTTCTTGTTCTTCTTAATGCTTGAAATAGCCAAAATTTGAATTAATTTATTAACAGAATGATCAGAATTTTGAAATTTGATACTTCAAGTAATTAACATTATTTCGTATTCGTTATTATTTTTGTTAATATTAAAAGTGTACGTGTGAAATCTGTGAATACGTGATATTAGTTACCATTTTCGACACTAGATGGCTAATTAAGTTTCCACTTTCTCGCAAGTGGTTGCTACTCGTGTGCTTTGATATATAAGAGAGTTTTTACAGAAATGTGGCATTAGGAAGTGAAGAGTACTATTTCAAGATTAACAAATGACTGATATTATTTATAATATGGACGTAATTCTGATCCTATTTTTTATCCGATGCATTCTAAATGTAATTTATACTAGACAATTTTTTATAAAATGTGTTCTTGAGTAACACAACCTATTCATACTGTACCACATACTTGTTACATTATCGACTGTTAATATAGTTATCAAATTCTTTATTACCAACCCTATATCAGTTACTGTTTTATCAACACGTGTTAATTTCTGTTTTGGATCTTTACTTTAATAGTATCTCAGTTCGAACAATGTATTGTTTTAATCAACGGTATCAATATAATTTCTTATTGTATTAATATTTATTCAATGAAATATATATACACCTACATGTAGGAAGCAATATGATATATATATATATATATATACTGGTCAATTTAATATTATATTTATTGATGTTAACAATAGAGTACTCTCATTAATTTTGACGACTGAATAAGATAAAAATAAAGTACACCTGAATAAAAATTCAATGCAATTAATAAATTTAATAGCATTAATTGATGGCAGATATTATTATATATCAACTTTACTTCAAAGATTGACCTTTACAGTTATTTAAAAAACCAAACGAATTAAATATTGGAGAAACATGAATATAAACAAAGATCTACTTTTCCGCTCCAACTTTTATTTACGCAAATCTCTCGGACACTGAAACTGACTGTTAGCAATTCTTATCAGTATGGTATCAAATTCATGCGAGAAATATGCAGCACATTGAGATTCTACTTGTGACCTGAACAGGGACTGAAGGGCGCCAGGTGCGAAAGAGACAACAAAACAGACCAACAAAGAACAAAAAACTTATAGAATCACTTCGCTCGAAAAGATCCAGATAGTCTCAGAAATCGATGCGTAGTGGATGGATTGTCTCTAGATCGTTCTCAGAATTTTTCCCTCAAACTCTTTCGATTTCTAACATTTTTAATTTTGTAAATAATTTCGTTAGTGTAATGTATGCACGGTTTAAAACATGCAGTGCGCTCAAGTGTAAGAGAATAGTGTACAGGCGATTTTATTGTGGTAGTCTTGTAGAGGGCAGGGCTGCACCAAGTGAGGGCCCTCCGAGGCCCTTCAGGGACGTCCCTGGGCCAAAATCTTTGCCTGTTATTGGGACTTTGTATAAATATTTGCCAGTCATTGGTACGTCTAATTTAATAACATTAAATATTATTTAACTAAACAAGATTAATATTCTTTTAAATTTATGATTTTCAAATATATTTTTATTAATTTTTATGTATTCATTTTATTGTTATGTTAAACGATTTGTTAAAATTTTTTCAGGTGAATATAGTTTTACTAAGCTGTATGATAGTGGACTGAAAAAAATTGAAACGATTTGGACCGCTGGTTCGCGAAGAAATTGTGCCGAATGTGAATGTTGTATGGATTTATAAACCAGAAGACATTGCCGAAATTTTTAAAGCTGAATCTGGTTTGCATCCAGAAAGAAGAAGTCATTTGGCACTTTCGAAATACAGGAAGGATAGGCCTGATTTGTACAGCACTGGGGGCCTCTTACCTACGTAATATTACTTCGTTTTATTTTCTATTTTGAAACATTAGAATTTTTATTGAAAATATTGAATTTTTAACAAAACTCTGATACAAGTACTTTCCCAGAGTTTTAATATAATTTTAGTGAAAATATTCTCTTGAATTTTCAATATAATCTCGATTAAAATACATTCTTGGACTTTTAGATAATTTTTAATAAAATACGTAAACGTTTTATTGTTTTATACAAATTATATTTCCTTTTGAAATTATAGGAATGGACCAGAATGGTGGAGACTTCGAAAAGAATTCCAGAAAGTCTCTAGCAAACCCCAAAATATAATAAATTACATAGAAGAAACCGACATTGTTGTAAAAGAATTTGTTGAACTATGCGCAAAAGAAAAATTTGAAGATCTTTTACCAATTTTATCGCGTTTATATCTCGAATGTAATTGTCTACTATCATCCTCAATTCAAATCAGAAACTAGCTAATTATAAATTTCTTTTTTTCAGTAACATGTTTAGTTGTATTCGATGTAACCCTAAACTGTTTCTCAAAAGAAGAAAGACTCAAAGACTCGAGAAGCTCAAAGTTAATAGATGCTGCTATTGCAACTAACAATGCAATTTTAAAATTGGACAATAGTCTCCAATTATGGCAATTTTTTGAAACACCCCTATATCGAAAATTGCGCAAAGCACAAGCATACATGGAATCGTAAGAACGATCATAGAAACTGCATTGCTAAATTTTTCAAATTTAAGTTTTGCTTATATTTATATTTAGTTATTAGACGAAACATTCAAATTACATTTTTCAATTGAATTAAAATTTCTCATTCATCATATTCAGTATTTAATTATTAAATTTATTTATTAGAGTTGCATTAGAGCTAATATCCCAAAGAAAGAACAACGAATCTCATAAAAACAAATCATTCCTAAACGCCTATTTCGAAAACTCTGCTTTGGACATCAAGGACATTGTAGGCATGGCTTGCGACATGCTACTAGCTGGTATAGACACTGTAAATATTTCTATTAATCAATACATAGGTAAAAATAATTGATTAAGTACTAAATGTCAGCTGTAACACATTTGAAAATACTTTCAGACCTCCTATAGCACAGCTTTCACTCTCTATCATCTAGCAAAAAATCAAAATGCCCAAGAAAAACTGAGAGCAGAAGCTGTGCTATTATTGTCTGACCCTAATCAACCAATTACAGCAGAAGTTTTACGAAATGCTTCTTTCACAAAGGCTGTTGTGAAAGAAAGTTTGAGATTGAACCCTATCTCTGTTGGAATTGGTCGCATTTTGCAAACTGATGTTGTTCTTAGTGGCTATGAAGTACCTAAAGGAGTGAGTTTTCAACAATATATTTACAGGGTGTCCCAAATAGCTTGCTTATTATTTTTTTTAACTTTTGGAGTTACATAAAATACAAGAATCACATATATATATATATATATATATATATATATAAATATTGTAGTATGCAAGATATTTAAGGTAAGACACCCTGTATAATAAATGTAATAGAAATATAGCAAATTCTCCCACTTACATTTTACAGACAGTGGTAGTGACACAAAACCAGATAATCTGCAGGCTCCCAGAATACTTTGATAGTCCAGACTCGTTTGTCCCAGAAAGATGGCTTCGCGAAAGCAAAATTGGCAGTGGGAAGTCTGTGCACCCATATGTGGTGCTGCCATTTGGCCATGGACCTCGTTCTTGCATTGCCAGACGGTTTGCTGAGCAGAATATGCAAGTATTACTGTTACGAGTAAGTTATATCTCCTTAATTGAAATAATTGAAGCACAAAGCGATTTCAATCCTCTTTATTCTTATAAATGCAATGAAAATCATTATAAAATCATCCTACTTTAGATGTGCCGGCAGCTCAAGTTCACCTGGCAAGGTGGCCAACTCGGTGTATTGTCTCTACTAATTAACAAACCCAATGCACCAATAAAACTTAACTTTTATACCACTTAAAACGCTACAAAGAATAAAATACTGAGAAAAGAACACATTCCACTTTATTGCGTAGCTATAATTAACAGTTAAATTAAATCGGTAATACAATATTCTCGATGGGTAGAATATTTAGTTGTAAGTCATGTATTTCGGAGTGGCCGAGAACTTGGCGTAGGACTTAATGACTTTGTTCACTGCCTCCAGGAAGTCTTTCTCCGTGGCCACTTTGCGACGGGCTCGAATGGCGAACATGCCAGCCTCTGTGCACACAGAGCGAATCTCTGCGCCTGTGCTATTCGGGCAGAGACGAGCTAACAATTCGAATCTGATGTCCCTTTCTACACTCATGGAACGCGCATGGATCTTGAAAATATGAGTTCGGCCCTCCAGGTCTGGCAAACCGAATTCCACTTTCCTGTCCAAACGACCTGGTCGCATCAGCGCAGGGTCTAATGTGTCTGGTCTGTTTGTTGCCATTAGCACTTTGATATTTCCCCTTGGATCGAATCTATAAAGCATCACAACTAATGATTATGTATCCAGTAAGATTAACGACATTTCTAACATACCCATCGAGTTGGTTGATCAATTCCAACATTGTGCGCTGCACTTCGTTGTCCCCTCCAGCTCCATCATCGAACCGAGCTCCTCCAATAGCGTCAATCTCATCAAAGAATATCAAACACGCTTTCTTGCTACGAGCCATTTCAAACAGCTCTCTCACCATACGAGCTCCCTGATATTAAAAACATCAGGATACTAAATATCTTCATCATCGAATTACAGTTTGTTTTACGTACCTCTCCGACATATTTCTGAACCAATTCTGAGCCAATCACACGAATGAAACAGGCATCCGTTCTGTTGGCTACAGCCCTGGCGCACAATGTTTTTCCTGTACCTGGAGGACCGAACAATAGCACACCTTTTGGTGGCTCGATTCCTAAATTAACAAACTTCTCTGGCTATAACAGAAATTTATATCTTCGTAAAAAGTCTGGTAATTATTGTAAAGGAGTCTAATTATAAAATACTGACGTGCAGAAGAGGAGTTTCTACAACTTCTCTCAGCTTCTCGATCTGCTCCTTACAGCCACCAACATCGCTATACGTAACATCAGGTTTTTCTTCGACTTGCATCATTGTTACGCTTGGATCGATTTTAGGTGGCAATGGAATGTGAATTTGGTACTTGTTACGATCAACACCAACTCTCATGCCCTCCTCGATGTCGGTAGGAGCAACAGATTCGGCTAGATCGACCACAAATTTTGCAAACTGCTTCACATTTATAATGTATTTGGGGTCAATAGAGTCTGCGTTGATTATTTTAGTGCAGCGAGCAACTTGCAATGGCTGCTCATTCTGCAATGTCTGCTTATCCGCTGCAAGATCCCATAGTGCTGGTGGTGCCAAACCAGTATCGGACTCTTTAATCCCTGTTAATTCGTTAACACGTTTAATTATCGTTTGGATGTCTTCTTCGACTACTTTGATGCTTTTCGTGTATTGTCCTTGGCCCTGTTTAAAAATTAATAGACGTAATTCACATTTTTAGCGGTGATAATCGTTAGTAAAATTAATTAATAATCACTAACAAAGCAAATCCGTGATTGTTGTTTTATGTTTTATTAGGTTAACAAACTCATTTACTTACGTAGATTTTTAATAAAGCAATATCGCCTTCGTCCAAAGCTAAAATAAAGAAAAGTATTAAATCAATTGTGCACATGACTTTGACATAAGATGATGTTTATAGACAGTATAATTTACATTTTATTTCCTTTTCTTCTTTCTCATCTTCACTTTTTATTTTCCTCATGTCTTCTCCTAAATGGTCCGGCATTCTTCTAGTTGAATAATTTACCTAAACACTCGAGGAAACAATTTATTTCACTTCGTGAACAGAGTACGCCGCGGATTGATTTTGTGGTTAGGTTCTCGTTCCATTACCTGCAAAATCACTTTTGTTAGCGACATCTACATGTAGATTGTAAACTAATGATATTTTTATCCGAATACTGTGTGAGTAAAATAGGACACTGTATCATCGACCATTGAAAATTGTAAATTTTTAATTTTGAACGATCTAATAATGCCTTTTTGAAAATAATTGTTTTGTGTATACAAATGGGAAGACACGTAAATTTTCTTGCATTTTTGTGATATAAATTAAAATATTATTGTTTCAACATATAAATATTTATGACACCAATAAAATTCGATGATTAAGTATGGCTCTTATTAAAAGAATAATAAAATATCAAAAACAAATTACAGGTTAAAAGGAACACAATTTTATTTTTTGGAAACTGAAGAATTTTTTCACTGAAAAAGATGTAATAATTCAATAAAATTATAGTTCGATAAATCTTTAGTTTGGGATTATCAGAGCCAGTTGTAGGTGTACCTAGATATATGGTGTTATGAAAAATGTAGATCTATCGTGAGGAGAATAAGTATGGTGTAAGGTGAATGGAATGACAAAATTACAAACTAATGTACACAAATGAATGACCATTAAGCCTAACTGCGCAGATTACTATCTGTTCGCCACACCCCCTTGCCATTTCACTCCAACGTGCATCTTCCCTTCAGGATTACTAGGTCAATCACTATAATTTGCCTTTAAACGTTTCCTTCTAAGTGGTCGAATACTATTTTAATACAAAGTAGGAGAAACAGGTGATTTAATCGTAGCTTATTCAATAATTCATGCTGTAGCATAGTACTTGTTCACTCTTCTTGGATACTTTTTATAAAAATCTGTTTCCGGAGCTTCTTTAAGGATTTTTAACAACTAAACGGCTAATAATAAATTGATAGAACTTTCGGCTATGGTTAGAGAATACCTCGAATAATATATGCACAAAGTTTCATCTCCAAAGATTTATTTATAACACATACAATTTTATTAATTATATATCCTTATATCCTTATATATTGTATAGGAAGAGATAAAAATAGGTGCAATTGTAAATTATGGCTGAAAACAGCAATCCTCTTTGATTTCAGCTAAGCTTTTTTATTGTTTAATTTATATTTTTGCTGTTTAATGGAATTTAAAATGGATTCTTTCCAGATTTTAAGAATTTGTAAGAATAAAGTGGCTGAAGATTTGAAGAATACGTGGAAACATTTTTAGCTCAGCAGGATTCTTTTTTACGAAGATGTAACAATTTGATCAGAAATCCTCTTGGCAATAAAAATGGCAACGTCATGCTTCCACGCCGCGGTTAGGCACCTTTCAAAGGAAATGTACGGACCGCCTAAATTGTACTTCCCATGTCAGTCGGTCCTTGACCGAGATGATCCTTGGAAAAATGCAAGATAATGAAAGATCCAATAGAACAGAACACTTTCACTCGTGTTCATCCCGACCCGCCGATCCTCCTGCAATCGGAGGCGTGGTGCAACCTGAAGATCAACATATTTCCACGTGATATTGAGCTATACTATATTCGTCAGCATCCTATTACCCTTGCAATGGCAGCTCGCACACGTGGGAATATTCTACACGTGTTTCTACACCTTGAATGCCACAAAAAATTGACCCGCAGACATTTTGATAGAATTACTGCACGAATACTTTTTAATGGTAAATAACATTTCTTAAATTTTCAAGTATATTAAATTCATAACTATGGTTATGTAATGTTTCATTACGTTTATTAAGATATAATTTGCGATTGAAATCAAGGCGTCACAAAAATTTGATTTTCGAACATTTTGACAGAATTACTGAATGAATACGACTTTTTGATGGTATAATATTTTTTAAAATTTTCAAAAATGCTTATAATTAAATTATCGTTATTTTCAGTAATATCATTTTTTATTACGTTTTCTTAGTCCTAATTTTCAATTCGTGTCAATCTTTGTCCACTTGGAAAGGACTTTTGATAAAATTTATATATCTTGGTAAAAAATAATAATTTTGAACGGAAACTTTATGCACATATCCTTTGAACTATCTTTTAACCGTATTAACCCTTTGTACTCGGAGTTATTTATCTGGAAAATTAAACATTTCTTCCGATCTAGAATATTTCCATCCGCTATGATTTTTGAAATTTTATGGATATGAAATTGGTATAATAGCTCATACAATACTTAAATGTTTAGTAATTGATTAAATACCGATATATTTAATAATGGAAACAATATTCTGAATAATGGTACAGCAATTTTTAGTGGTGCCTCAGAGGGGCAACCGAGTGCAAAGGGTTAAATGATTTCATCAATTTATTTTCGGCCGTTTAGTAGCTAAAAATTCTTAAATGAGACTCTGCTCAAAGGTATAAAAGAAATGAATTAACAATTTAAAATACAAATTAAGGAACCAAACAAATTAGCTGGGATCAAAGAGGACATTGCGTAGAATATTTGTATAAAATTTTTAACGAATCGGTTTCATAGTTTCGAAGCTATCATATGAAATATATTAAAATAACTCTTGCTTCGAAAAATTGTGAAACTAATGCTATTTAAATATTTATTGCAATTTATTACTGCTTACAATAGTATTATTCATTATTTGCCATACTGTTTAAGTGTAAGGGATCGTGTTAACCACGCTCATATTGGCAAATACATAAGAAACAACTCGAGACAAATTCATTCTACAGGTAAAATCAATATTAAACAAGAAATAATCTCGAGAAAAAATACAAAATAATTATACTATAGTCGATGATAAATAGTTGATAAATGATTGATCACAGGGTGATAATTGACAATTCTTTTTTTATTTCCTGGTATACATAATATGTACAAACATCGCGTCCAGTTACAAGATAATAACGATTTAATTCAAGCCTCGTTCAAAAGTCATTCGATCATCGAATTTTGATTAAAATCTCTGGAAAGGATTCGAGTTGTAGGGTTGTCTATAATCGGAATTGTCGGGTCCTGGTGGGTTGGCAGCCAAAGCTCGTCTAATTGCTTCTGGAATTGGGGGTGGAGTTGGTAAATGCGCGCCTTGGGGGTGGAAGCCATTTTCGTCAGCAGTATACTCGACTGTGATTGGTGTACCGTCTGGCGCGGAATATGAAAATCGTCCTTGAACCACCTGCAAACAGATATTTTAATTTTTAAAGATTTTTTAATATTATTTTCTTATGTTAGGATTATATCTTTCGATCTCATACGATCAAATTATACTTGATTTTAACGAGCCTCTGTGTGCAAAATGAAATTGTTTAAGGTCCTTTTATCTACGAAATAAATTATAAACAAAATTTTTTAAAAATTTCGTTATGTTGTAGTTTAAAAAGTAGTTAAAAATTATTTTTAGTACAGACTAAGCTAGAAACAATTTCTAGTTCATTTAATTCGAACCCAGAGACTTTTATCTATTGATCTTGGACAAGCGAATTTTGTTTTTAACATATTTTATAGATGAAAACGTAGTCCTTGAATAAGGAACTTTTTATTCTAGTTTCTTGTCAATGAGGCCGTGTGTTCCAAATTAAACGAACAGGTTGCGAAACTTTGTGATGAGTTTTTATTATATATGAAAGTGCGAGGAGGTATTTGCGCAATAAGTATGCAAAGTGGAGAAACGGATCGTGAAATTAATTTCGTTAAATAAATTTATTACCTCGCTTTGACCTTGCCCAGTACCCTGGGGACGTCCGCTTTCGGATACTGAAATTCCATTCTCGGTATCGTAGCTAAACGTGTAGGATCCATCCGGATAAGTATCTTTCTGCTGGCTGCGAATTCCTATAAACCTTCCAGGTGAGCTGCAATTAAATTATAATGTTCCTATTCGATCCCTGAAATCATCTCTTAAATCTCTACATCATTAAAAATGAAAAGAACAACTCCACACTAACTTTATTCAATTTTTATACAGAAATGTATTCTTTTTAATTTTCACTTTTTAAATTTCACTTTTTAATTTTTAATTATCATTATAAATTTTAACAATTTTATCCAATTCTTAAATTGAATTTTTAAGACTGGATCTTTAAACCTAATTTTTAATATTGAAATAGAAAAATACTTTTGAATGCATACTTATATTGTAACTATTTTTTACATTTTTTAACATGGAAATAGCAGATTTTTCAGTGTATACTTGTACTGTGGCCATTTCTGGAAATTGAAGTAGAAAAATGTTTTTCTTACTTATATTATGACTGTTTTTTAAAATTGAAGTAGCAAATGATTTTTAAATGCATGCGTCGCATTTTTAACCGCATACTTATATTGTGGCGTGTTGTACTGAGGTTGTTGCACTTGAGGTTGATACGCAGGTCTGGGGGTTGTTCTAAATGCATTTTGACTGGGAAAACCGCGGAAAGTCCCAAATTGTCCTACAGCACAGCAGACCAAAGCGAATAGAAAAAACTGAAATCATACATTGTTAAATTGTTTTAATCTCAATAACAGTTTCAAACAATTTGCAATAGATACCATCAGTTAAAAAACCACTTGCATAAACTACGATTCAAATAAAGAATTTGACAATTTCTTTCCAATTTAAACAATAGTAAAACAAAACATCTAAGACTTCAATTTGAATAGAAGTGCATTTTTACAAATTTTGAGATGGGTCACTTATTAACCCGCCCAATACTTCTATCATCAAAAATCGATATAAGAATCAGATTTATATAGCACGTTTGTTAACCCTTTGCAATCCGAATTATTTTTCAATGTTGTTGCCAACAATTCCCTACTATTTTAAGTGTTTTATTTAAAATTTACTTCAAGGGACAGTTCCTTGACTGCTACTTATCTGTAAACAATTTTGTTTACTAATTACATTAAATATAGCTCTCAAACTTTGTTGTAATTTATATTTGTGGAACTTATATTTGGTTTTCACTAAAAAATAAGACAAATAAATAAAGGATGATTCAAATACATATAAAAACCCGTTCTATTTACATTTATTTTTCTCTAATTTCGAGTCACACTCGACAAAGGAGTGCAAAGGGTTAATAGTCGAGGACCGAACAATAAAAAATGCACCAATTTTGATAGCATTTTGTTTTGTGCTGTTAGTGTTGGTTCACTTAGGTCCCGTGTCACTCGAGGGTTGACTATCGGCAAACACTCACTAAACGTTGCATGGTGTCCGTTTCAGTGGCACGACGTCGATCGAACAAGACTTCAAACCTGCGGTACCAGATGCAGCTGCTGGCAGCATTTATATGAAGACGAGCCTGAAGATTTTCCCTTTCCCTGATCTTGCATTTGACACCACTCTCCTCATAATTTCTAGTCGCCCTCACGTCCGCGCCCCACCTCAACCCCAGCCGCGACAAATGGACTGTGCAATCAGATGCATTTTTCTGCAGTGACCTCCGAAAAATTGTGCAATTGAAAATTGTGTCCACACACAGCATTCGACTGCCTAAAATTATTAATTAATTTTTTTTCGTGAGTTTCAACACGATATTTGATGTTGTCGTTTATGGCCCTGTTCGGTGGCAAAGTGTTGCGTGCAACCAGTCATTTTTTTTTGAGTGATCGTCGAATAATTATGCAATTGAAAATTATGACAGAATTTTATTATATCTAAGATTGTAAATTAATTTGCAAGTTCTGCAAGAATCTAGGAAATTTAAACTGAGCTAAAGAAATTTTGAAATTCCTTATGAAGGAAAGTTACGAAAAAATTTATTCTAGCGATTTTGTCGGTGGGAAATGTTGTGTGCAGCTGGATGCGTTTCTTGCAAGAATTTTTAGAGTTTTAAATTGATTTTATTAGAAAATGTAGAAAATTTTAATTTACTTGTGAACTAAAATTAGAAATAATTGATTTGGTAATTTGAAAGTGCATATTTAATGTTTATATTTAATAACACTAAGGAGTTAGATGCACTTCTCTGCACAAGTCTTCAAACTATAGGATTAACATAGCAAAAATTATTTTGTTTCAAAAGTAGCAGAGAATTTGGTATTATTTGCAATAAAAAGTTTATTTGATGTGTTATTAAGATCTTTTGATGATTTTGAATCTAAATTATTAAGAAATTCAAATTTTTTTCGTTTTTTGGGCTTCTGATAAGAATGTTTCAAAAGTTTTTGCCATGGAATGGTTAAAAATTTTGGTTAATTTAAAAGTGGATTGAAAATAAGAAAAAAAGGAATTTCGACTGGTTGCGAGAGCAGTTTATTGTTGCCTCAGCAGTCTTGATTGATGAGATCAGGGCTCAGTTTCAATCGCCCATCATTAAAGTAAAGTCTTCATAGCTGTGAGTGGCACCTCGCATTTCACCGCCTTCTATTGTTTCTCCTATCAATACTGATATCATAAATACGCCTTCTACCTCTGATGTTGCTCCTTCTGTTTCCCATTGCATGCATCGCCCTCGAAATCGACAGCTGTGATAAGGTTAGTCCTAATTTTGTGACAAGTGTCACTCGAGCTATCTTCAAAATTATTTTCTGTGTTCAAGGCAAAATCCAAAATTTCGTAAAAATTCCACAAGGCAGCTTTAATGTGCACTCGTTAATTGCTCTCAGTAAAAGATTAAAATATTTGCAACTTTGACTAGAATAAATTGCAATGTTCATTATACATTTTTCGGAGGTATTATTGAAAGTATTCAACAATTTTGTTTGCCCTACATATGAAGTCTAGAATTTTGAAAATATTACACACGATATAGACCACATATGCATTTATTAATTGCTATTAGTAAAAGATTAAGAAATCGTGATGTCAATCCTATTTCATCATTGGATATTATTCAAGGGATGCAATATCGAATAAATTTGTTATATCATTGATTCATAGCCTAAAATTTTGGGAAAATTCTTAGGGTGGAGGTAATAACGTACTTATTGTTTACCGTGGAAAACAGGGATGACAAATGCGTGGATAAATGAAAAACTTGAATGAAGTTAGGGGTTCTCGCCTGAGACGGTTCTAGACCTCGCCATCTAACAACCAGGTTGCGAGCGTTACCTGGATCTAGTTTGACCTTTCTCGTTTTATTAACCACGTCAGCTTAGGTATGCCCCATCATCACAGCAACGCTCCGGCTCTCATAAAGAAACGGATAGAGCGCATACCTTAGGGATCCTCCCAACGAGCCACGTACCTAGAAATTATGTAAACTGATCCTGCTCGCAGTTTTGAATCCGGTTCAACATATCTTCCGAATTATTTCATCGGGTGAGTAATCGATTATTATTAGTTATTGAAAATTCATCATTGCATTCAGGAGAATCTGCAGAATCGTTCCGTGTGAGAATCATTTGCATAGTTTTTATTGTTGCGACACAAAAAAATGCCAAAGTTGAAAATTTGATTTTTCTTGACTGCTTCCTTCTAATTCAATTAAACATGTTTAAACGTATATAATTTTAGTTTTAAAAATACCATTGTATTCGGGAGAGCCTGTAGATTCGTTTAATTTCAAAATCATTTTTATAGTTTCAATGGCTGAACCATAAAAAATTCCTGAAGTTGAAAATTCGATTTTTCTTGCCTGCTTCTTTTTAATTTACTTAAAGATGTTGAATTGTATATAATTTTATAAAGTAACATATCATTGTATTTGGAAGAGTCTGTAGATTCGTTTTGTGTAATACTTGTTTTCATAACTTTCATAGGTGAACCACAAAAAAGTTGTCAAATAAAAAAAATACGTTATTGTTTTCGGGAGCGTCCACAGAATCAGCCTATACAAATATTATTCGCACAACTCCTATAAATAACCGATGAAATATTCCCAAAGTTAAAGATGGGTTTTACTAATAACAATTATCGACCATTTTCACAATATCATTAATCAAAGTGCTTTCGTGTTACCCGGTTTAAAAAATCGTGTTTTTGCGGACAGTAAACTAGAAGCACGATATAATTATGGTTATAAAGTTCAATGTGGCAGCGGGGATGAACAGTGGTTACGCAGCATACTCTGTTTCAAGCGAGAAACAGGGCATGGCGGACTCGCCGATCCTGTCTAACCTGTTTAGTTCTGATATATTATCAAGATACGTCTAAATCATAGTAATAGCACTCACACAGACGTATCGACAAATGATCGAGCCGTAAGTCACGCAATTCAACCAAATAGCGCGACTTGATTCGCTGCAACGCTGAATAAAATTCGAATTTCGCGCCACTTTTCTCAAACTACCCTTACGACTGAACTAATCCAATCGGGCGCATCCTCCGCTGTAAAAATTGTTTTAACATAATTAACTGGTTAGAAGAGTATAAAAATATATATCATTGGATTCGGGCGAGTCTGCAGAATTTTTCTAAGTGAAAAACATTTTTATAGCTGTTATGGTTGGACCGCAAATAATTGTCAAAGCTAAGTATCTTCTAACTAATCTTATCGAGCGAATCCTTTGTTTTCAAAATTATTTAAAAATAGCTAAACTGGTCAGGAGGGTATAAAGATATAACTGGGGAGCGCACAAAATTATAAAAAATACTATTTTATCACTATGTTTACATGTTTTTAATATTGCAAAAAAATATGACTGTGTTTATTCGCAAAACATTTTTAAATTTGAAATTCGATTCTTCTTTCTTTTTTCTCGCAAGTTAAATTTGCATTGTTTTATTCATGTCCTTAACCGTTTATAGTGTTATGAAAAAGTATATTAGCATATTCAAAAGAGTTTATAGGATCATCTTATGCAAGGATTGCTTGCATAGCAGGCACGGTTTGGACGCAAAACGTGTTTCCAAAGGTGGAAAGTTCGAAATTTGCTTTTAGATTGCACCGTCTTAAATTCGAAGTCGTTGAGCGATAATATTTTCGAAAATATAAATTGCAAAATAAGTTGTTGGATGCGTGGGCTGCGTTAAAATTCCGTTACCTGTTATCCTGAGGTCGGTGGATGGGTCGATCGTTGCGCAATAGACAAGAAACCGATGATTTGCTTTCACTGACTCACCTTTACCGTGATATTACGATTACCATTAGCATTAATCCGATCGGTACATCGGTCACTTTTCCTAAAATCTCTCACACCTACTTTAATTGTATATATCTGCATCCGTCGAACGATTCTTTCCACATACCGTCATCTTAATAAGCATCATTTCTATGTATATTATCGTATCAATATATTACTACCTGTCGGCCAGTAGAATCTACCATTTTAAAAAGCACTACACAATTTAATCATTATCATCCATTATCATTATCGATCACCCCATAATTTTAAAATTATTTTATCTGGGTCATCTTATCAAGGCAATATCTATAATTATCTTTTTTATTAATCTTTTTAACGATTTTAACAGGTGGAAAGTAAATAAATTAATTAATTAGTGGCTATGACGGCAAAAATTAATTCCAACCATTCTTTAGAACAACAAATTTAACACTTCGGAAAGGTACTCTTTTTTTGTTGAAACATTACAATGTCTTTTCAAAATTTAAATGCAATCTTTAATTCACAGAAATAACATTTGTATTGCTGATTTATTATTTAATCATTGCTTCTCGAAGAACATTCAAATAATTCATATAAGCAGCCATGAAGTTTTCATGAATATATAGTTTAATAGGCACATATTATTATTTATTATAATGAACAGTATAACATTCAATAACAAATCTCGGCTGTACAATCAACAAATTATTCGCGTTCCAATCAAGAAAGCAGAATGTTAATTTAAATGACGCGATCTTATTGATTAATAAATTAATTATTACGTAGGCAGTACAACGTAGAGAAGCTTAAGCGAACAGTTTCCCGATAATTTGTTTACAATTGGATTCCACGTAACATTGAGAATATAGTGTTCCATGGTTGTTTAAACATTCTGCAAGATCAATTACCAGTAAGAATTACTGTACACTTTTTATAATTGATTTTACAATATTTCCAGTAATCATTTTATTTCTCGCTGTGTACGCGAAAGACAATGATAAAAAATTACTGACTAATCCCTGGGGGGATTTTCTAGCAGCTACAAATTTTTTAATTTTCGTTTCACATGATTTTTCGTAAATAAAAAATCATTTTTGTGAACGTCAATTTCATATTTGAAATTTTCACTGACATGAGCTGAGAAGATTTTTTTAAAACAACTATGAAATCCTCAGAAAATTCTCAACTAACTAACATTTCTTAAGTTTTCTCTTCAGTTCTGTTTTTCTAAATAAAAAAAAAACATTTCTTAAAAATAAGCTCATGCCTGAAGATAAACTTTCCCCACTAAATGAACAATTTATGTGTAACGCTTTCGCATTTTACATTGCACTCTGGATTGAACATCAAAAGATGATGCAAACTAATCATGGAACACCATACCGACCACCACAGTCTGCCTCTATCACCTAGCAAACACCAGCTCTCAAAAAAATTTAAGTTACGTGTGCTTTCCAAGATCAAACCCCAATTTCCATGAACAAATTAAGTAATATCCCATCAAGATACGGAGATTATACCACTCCTAAACAATTGCTTAACTATATCAGCGTATTTTTAAGTTCGTCAAAAATCCAAGAGAGGATGAAAGTTTTCCGTTCACTTTGCGAGTCTGCTTCCGAGAAAGAGGATCCTAGAGAACGTTTCTTCGGCTTAGTATCTCCTGTAAGGTTCCTCCTCTTCAGGGTGTGCTGCATTGTGTGCCAGGGCGCGTTGTATTGCAACTGGAATCGGCGGGGGCGTTGGCAAATGTGCACCATTCGGTTGAAAGCCATTCTCATCGGCAGTGTACGTCACCAAAATCGGAGTTCCATCCGGTGCTGTGTAACTATACTGTCCTCTCACCGACTCCACTTGATTAGGCCCAACGAATTTCGGGACTCCTTGCTCTGCTACTGATATACCGTTCTCTGTGTCGTAGCTGAAACAGACAAAATTCATTAGTTAGCGTAGAATATAATGTCCCAATATCTAGGAAAAATTCCAGACCGAAATGTTTCTTATAACTGGACTGCAGATCTTCATGCAAAATAAAAGTTTTATGCATTAATTTTAAGAAGGAAGAGTGCCACGTAAAAAATTCTTTCATCCTTTAATAATCTTAATATGTTGAAAATAGTAGATTCGTGTTTCTAAATTCTCTTAATCTTTATTCTATTTGAAATTGTACCTGCCCATTATTGCCATAATTGCATAAAATCCGCAGTCTACTTATCACCTTCATTTACGAGTAGAGGCAATACTAATCCAGTGACGTTTCTAATTATTTTCTTCAGGAAACGTTTACCGTCATATTCGTGACATTCTTCTGATTAAAATGAGTCCAAACACGATATCATTCGGATAATATTTACGCGTCTAATTCACGATATAGTAGAACCTCTACTATCCGAACTAATCGGATTCAATCCTACTGATTTGTACGTTGAATTTTCTAGTACATGCCCGCTTTTTTTAAATTGTACTGTTCCCATATGAAACGGGGTATCGTCAGTTCGGATAATCGAGGTTCCACCGAATCGTGAATCGAAGCAGCAAATATGCTCTGAAGTATGTCATGTTTTTGGACTCATTTTAATCAGAAAAATGTCACAGATACATTGGTAAATATTTCATACAAGGATAATTACACTTCCAGACCTTGTCCGGACATAATTTCGATCGATGCAATGGTCGAAAAAGAAACAGAGCTACATAAACTACAAACTTCGCTCTTCAAAACGAGCCTAAGCACACCTTCCTCCGATTATTCGTAAGAATGTTACAGCGGTTTGAACATCGGTCACATTTATCAGAACTCACAGCCCCTCAATGTCATTGTTATCGGGTTTGACAGAGAAACAAACAAACTGACAGTGTAACGAACGGTTCAACAGTGTGCAGAATGTGTAGCTGGATCGATTCACGTTACAGGTATAACAGGAGAGGCACCCTCCACACGTAGACGCCGGCTAGGTAGGTCGATCGTAATTATTCTATTGTGTAATGTGTTATTGCTAACTGCGCAACCGCCTAACACGAATGATTAACATCAAAGCTAATTACATATCTTTTCACAGCTGAATATCCTGTGCGACCTCCTCCTCCTCTCTCGTTTCGTTTCCTCTCCCCTCCCGTTTCCTTTGACTCGCACACCTTTAAACCGTTTCTTTGTTAGCTGTGGTAAATTAATTGGCAGCGCGCGCCCGTGGATCACAATCGAGACGATCCACTTCGTATCGCTGGCTTTAACCCTCATCTGCGCACCGTTCATGAATAGTCAATAGACTGTACTACTCTTGTTAGGAATATAAGAAATCATCGCGGAATGGGATAAGTACGGTCTGAGTGTACATTGTATAGACTTTAATTACACGGTGCTGTTAAGATTCGAATCAAATCAGGAAATTGATTATTAAAATGAATTTATCGAGTAATTTATTTGTTCAGCAACAATCATTGTAATTGTGGGAATACGGTCGGTAATAATTATTTTAATATGCTGGGAAACTTATTCATTAAATTTTTTAATTGTGTGTCGAGTAATTTTTATTTAATAATTCACTTTCTTATACACATATGTTCAAGAATTTATTCGTTCAAAATTATACCGGTCATCTGAAGTATTTACCGAGTTATAATTTATCTCACAATAATTAGAAACTATTCCATAGAAATTATACTGGTTTTCGAAAGACTTTCTTCGAGTAATTTGTTTCATAATTCATATTTTATTATTATGGTTCCTTAGAGAATTTATGGAGTAATAATTTATTCCACAACACACACACACACACACACACAATTGTTCTAACATACTGAAGAAATTTATTCTATTAAAATTATTTTATTGGCACTTCTCTAGATTTTATTTGATGATAATTTATTCTATGATGATTATTCTAAACAGTCGAAGAATTTATTCAATGAAAGTTATTTTGATATACTAATGAGAACTATTTAACTAATGATTTATTCTATTATTCAATGTGTTGAGTAAAAATGATTCTGTATTATTCTTCATGTATTTTGTAATAACATTTCTACAGAAAGAAATGTGAGGCATATATCGCGTGCTATTATTCACTGCTAATCGACTGACACGCTTTTAAGCTAATACTATGTTGTAAAACAGACAATAAATTGTAGGATATCTAAGAGTATGATTTGTGAGAACTCATCCTTAGAGGATTGCATGTCAGCCCACTATAAAAGGTGCATTTTAACGCTGTCTGTCTCGAATGGCTACTTCTACTTCCGTAGCCAGACCTCCTGCTCTTTGTCCTACTGTCTCTTATAACGAGGTACATACATCGATAAGTGCTGTTACCGAAATATTATTTGCAAGGCATAATTTATAAAATATGTCTGTATTATTACAGAGCACGTAATGACACTAACTAAATTTATAATGTTTAAATTTTATTAATGCAGGTGATTTTTTTAATTATTATTTACTGTTAATCACTGTTATTTACTGTTATTCATTATTAGCTACCATTATTCTCAAAATTATATACTTTGCAAGCTATTGTTTCGAAATTGGTGGAAAATGTAGAAATATTATCCAATCGACTATTGAAATTCTATCGTTTAGTTAATTGATCTCTATTTAATATGATTATTATTGATTGTTAGTTACTATTATTTACTGTTATTTCATAATCTTTGTTATTATTAACTACTATTTACCACATTATTTGTTATTATTTACTATTTTCTACTATTATTTACCTTTATTTACTACTTTTTTCACTAGTATTTACCAATTTTAGTATATGTACTGCCGAAGCAAGTACCACTAGTATTTACCATTATTTATTATTATTTACTACCTCGTATTTTGATATGCTCAACAATATCCTTGGCATTAAATTTAAAAAAGTGACGAGAAATTTGAAAATATTATCTATTTAATAAACTATTTAATAAATCTGTTTCTGTTTCTATATTTATTATTATTTACTGTCTGCCACTATTGTTCACTGTCATTTACTGTTCCATCATGTTTAACGTTAATTGTCCAAATAGTGCACTTCAAAATTAACAAAACGAACAACAGGATCAAAATCCTTTGCAAGCAAAATCGCGGCCGAGAAACGAATTTTGAAAAACAATCGACAAATCGAATTGACTTTCTGTTAATTTTAGGGTGATTATTAGAAGGTAGAGAGAATTAATAATGGATGGATGATAAGCAACGTGCACGCACACTGACGCGTTTTTCGAGCCGAGAAGCAGCGAGGCTCGTCGAGCGTGTCGAGATCGCGTTTGTGGAAACGTACCTCGACGTCGCTTATTGTTTCGTCGACGGTCAGGACGCCGTAGAAGGACGATCTCACCTGTAGGAATACGATCCATCCGGAGAAGAGTCTTGGGATTGTCGCAATATGGCGAAACGTCGTCCGTAATAATCAGGACTGTACAAGTATCTATTGAATTGGGCGGATGCCATCGCTGACAGCCCTAACAGAACCATCTGTAAAAATAAACGCAGAAACACTGTAGCTAAATTCAATCCCCTCCAATTGAAAATCGAAGTTTACTTGTCACGTGAACAATTCAAGTTTTCAACCCACTACAGATTTATTATAACGAGACTTTATTTATTTGTGACACTAATGAATAGGTGCAATTTAAAACAGTCAGAGCATTAGAAGTATTTAAAAATACTTTTATATTATTCTCAACATATTCAACATATTAAGACAAAAAATGAATTTCTACTTCAGTCTGTTGCACTTGAATCCACTGTCTAATTATATTGGGTTGACAAGAAAGTAATTTCTGGTATTCTAAATTCCAAGGTGAAATAAAACCGAATTTCTTTATTTTCTTATTTATTCTTTTTGGCAAAAGATCATCGCACAAAAGGGAAAATATGTTATTTATTAAAAATCATTGCTTGAATAAAAAAATCGAGCTCTGTTTCACCTTAAAATACCGAAATTACTTTCTTGCCAACCCAATAATTTGCCGAATGTTTAATGCAATGCTTGCCCTCTTGGGACAAGTTATGAAGGTCATCGGAGATCATACAAATTTTTTTAAAAATGACAAGTTTGTTTAAAAAAATTGGGAAACGGTGCACTTACATTTGGAATAGTTAAATCTCTGTTCTTAACTCCCCTAACAATAGAAACTGGACGGTAAAATGAAAATCGTTCTCATTTTTTAGAAAATTTTAGATTTTACTGTTTGGGGAATTTTACTGTATTGTAACTCTGTGAGAAAAAATTGAAGGATGATGTTCATAGACTCATTTTAAAATATTCTGTTTCTACCTTTGACTCCTGTAATCTCCGTGTATATTGTTGTACTAAAAAATAGACGGCAAAGTGAAAATTGTTCTCCTTTTCTAGAAAATTTTAGATAAACTAGCCTTATTTTAAGGGGGAGTGCTTCTAGCACTTCGAATGAACACTGTATCTCCAGTGAAGTAGTAAAAGTAATAAGTTCTTTTGACAAATTCAGTTTTCTAGACCTCAAAAAATTATTTCCTCCACTCAAACTGCCATAGATTCAACGAATCCGTATTTGGTGTACCATTTTTTCGATGCTATTTTATAACATTTTTAATGTCAGTTAACTAAAAATGAAGTTCAGACGTCAGCACAAAATTTCCAAAATTTGAAGATTAAAGCCTCCCCTTCGCAACGAGTTCAAAAAATTTGGTGGTCGATTTTTTCTTACCGTTTTATAGCGCCCCGAATGAAAATCGTTGAACAAGCCACGCATTATCCTGTCTTTCCCATTCATTTTCCAACGCAGAACATTGAAAAAAATTCACTTATATAGGAAATGCAACTAGAATCTCCACCCTTTAAATTGAGCTCCGGTGCACCGTCACACCATTTTGTTCAACAGAGTTACAACGATTTAAAGATCACCAACTTTTCATCTATCACGAAAATAAGCTTAGAATGAGTGTAGAAGTCGTCAAAATATACGAAAAAATCCGTGCAGAAAAGAAGTTTCACAAAAAAGAAATTTCACAGAAAAGAGTAGAAAATATAGTGCACAAGACACGGTAGAAGACACTTACGATGATCTTCATGCTGACGTCGCAGAGTATAATTCCAGTATTGCTGACAGCTCCGATGTCCGACGAAAAATTGCAATAATCTGCGGCGACCACTATTTTCGAAGAAAAGTGAGAAATGACACGCGAGTCTGTACTATCCGGTCGTGTGCAAATGTACGTGATCAAACGAGCCAGGATGAGACTATATAGTCGGCAGTGTACCCTGCTTCTGCCTCCTTCGTGCCCCGCCACTGTTTTGTACGGGTTGAAGGGGAGCATGATGCCTCTTGGATTCGCGTAATTCATGAACGGGGTAACGATTGCATCTAAGATCGTCCGAGGAATCCGCGTAATTGCCGGATTATGCATCTCGACGCATATTTCCTCGAACAAAATGATTCTCCGTGTCAAATAATAACAGAGGCTCGCAATCAACGTCATAACTCCTTCATAGGATTTTTATTTTCATTGACAGATCACTCAAATAATTCGTACAGCGTTTCTAGAACGTCTTTGATTAGTATACTACTCTTAGGATCAATAATTATAATAATTGCAAAAGTAATTATCGAAATATTACATTAATAATGGGATTATTTTCATTGACAGGTCGTTTAAATAGTTCGTACAGGGTTTTCACAAGGTCGTTGATTGCGATACTACTCTTCTAATCAATAATTATAATCATTGCAAAACTAATTATCGAAATATTACATGAATGATGAGTTTATTTTCATTGACAGGTCACTCAAATAATTCCACAGGGTTTCTAGAACGTTTTTGATAAGTATACTACTCTTTCGATTAGTAATTATAATAATTGCAGATGTGACTATCAAAATACTATTTTAATTATGGGATTATTTGACAATTAAGTAGTAACAGCACGGGTTCTTGGAGATTGCATTGTGTTATATGGAGAACCGATCGAGGAAAAATTTTAGAAAAATTCGAGGATGTTGTTAGTGGTTTTGTGTACATTGTGGAATTTTTTCCGATTTTTAGATTGCGGGTGCTGGGCGTGAAAAATGGAATAATGATACGCAGAAGAGACGTTCTGAAACAGAAAAAAAACTAAACAGAAGAAACTAAAGACAGTTTCTGAAAAGAAAAACGGCTCAAGTGGACGAAAGTACATGCTTCACCCTTTGAAATGAGCACGGGTATATTGTTGTACGTTTCTTTTTCACGTGGATACGATTTCTCGAATTTCTCAAACGCCACGTGATGTTCCAAAATTTTTGAAGGAAAGTATCATCTTTATTCTTATTTCTTATTGATGGTATTAAAAACAGAGGGTTCGCCCTTTAAAATGAGCCTAAGCAGAAGATCGTCAAACGATTTTTTTTAAACAAATTTGCAATCAGATGAATTTTAATTTTCTGCGGGAGTGTCATTATTTTTCAAATATTCTTTTGTTAATGTGTCAAAGTAATAGTTTGCAACTCGACGAATATTTTTTCCTATATAAGTGATAAATAAATTTTAATTGAACGTTAGGTTCGACCAGAATTTAATTGAGCAGTAGATGATAACATTTTCCCTGCGGGGGTGTCACCATTTTTCAAATATTCTTTCATTAAAGTGTCAAAAAAAAACACTTTGTACCTCGACGAATATTTTTACTAAAAGAAAACAACAAATTTTAATTGAACGTTAGGCTCATCTGGAATTTAATTGAGCAGTAGATGATGACATTTTCTGCGGGGGTGTCACTATTTTCCAAAAATTCTTTTATTAATGTGTCAAAGAAATAGTTTGCACCACGACGAATATTTTTATCTAAAAAAATAATAAATTTTGATTGAACTTTGTTTGATCAGAATTTAATTAAGCTGTAGAGGATGAGATTTTCTGCGGGGGTGCACGGCTTAAAGTTGCGAATTCCTGCAAACTCGGTGGTGGTAGGTTCAAACGAAGCCACACCTTACCGGCGGCGCGCGCCGCGCCGGGCCCGACACGAAGGAGCATCGTTATACGTGTATTAATGAGACGGTGCATGTGCATAGAGTGCATCGCACACTATACCAGTGTACTGCAGTCGTTAGGTCATGCGCTTTACGGTGTCTCGTAAGATGCGGACCGCGGCGACCTCGCCACAGGATTCAGATCGCCGGATTTGCTACGGATCATCACAGGGCGTATTCCTTTCACTAGCTGTCTATTACGAGCAGGATGCACGGTGCAACGATTCAGTAAGCCGAATCGGCGATCCTTGCGACATCCCCTGCACTGAACATCGGCGCGTTATCGTCCTCCACTGCGTCAATTTCTTTATTTTTTTTTTATTAACACTATCAAATATTAAGAAAGTTCCTGATGTTCGCGGTGATATCACTTCAGAAAAAAATCGGATGGACTTAGGTTTGTTTGAAACAGTGACATCTGTACTTTTCATACAGTGGCATTGCCTTTGAGCATTTTTTATGTAAATTAGACGAGAAGGAGAAGACGGTTCTTCTTGGAAATTTTACTTCTCTATGAACTTGGAAGTTTGTGCAACTCCATGAAAGAAAATTCAAGGGTGGACTACTTAGGCTTGTTTGGAAGGGCGAAGTCTCTGTTTCGTTTCGAAATTGTCACTGAAGAATGTCGAATGAAGACGCCAATTTTCTTGGAGATTGGTACGACGTGCATGACGATATCTGAGATGCTGCAGCTTTGGAATAAAATATAGGATAAGGAACCGCTTGGTTGATTTTAAAGTACTTTTGACATAGTCATCGTTCTCCGCTGCATTGATTTTTAATTGATCAATTAACGCCAGCAGAATCGAAAGACTTCGGTTGAGCAACGTTCTCGCCGTTTGTGATGTTGTAACTTTAGAAAAATTCATTTCAAACAGCGAAATCTGTACCTTTGTGCGGTCTTGTTTTGAAAAATTACAACCCCTTAGAGATCGTCAATTTTTTATCGAAGATTCGTCCACCTAATTTTAATCTTCATAGAGTAACAAAACGTTGCAAGCTAGGGGTATCAAAAAAAGAGACTTCGCCCTTCAAAATAAGCCAAAGTGTATCATCGCCCGATCTTATTTTGTAAAATTACTACAAATTACTACTACACCCCTTGGGAATCGTCAATTTTTCATCGAAAGCTCATCCACCTAATTACAATTTTTATGAAGCTAGTTAGGTGTGTCGAAAGAACAGATTTCGCCCTTCGAAACAAGCCTAAGTGGACCATCCACCACCGTTTTCCAAATTACGGACAGCGTGAACACTTAGGGTAAATATAAATTAAATTTTTGTCCGGAGACGTGATCTTTCCACATTAATCGTCACTGTAAACGGTACAACAATTGATTGAACGATCAAATGATTGTGTTATAGTGAACTATGCACACCTGCATCACAGGTAAATCGGTCATTTAAATAAATAGCTGGCGGGATTTCATTTGCTAAGGGAATACCAGTTTCGTAATAATCGACGCATCGTAGACGAGAATGAAAAATGTTCGATCCCATAGAATTATAATCCGCGTGCCAGTTATGACAGCCGCGTTACTTAAGAACAGTGCGGCATCCGCCCTCGGATTCGCATTCGTCTCTTCTGCCTATTATGAGGAACTATTACGATCATCTTTCATATCTTTCACCTGAAACTATTATACACAGCTTGAACGGTATGCACGCATACCATCGGCGCTAGTTTTATGCATACTTCATGTAACATGATCACAGACTGCCATTTGCGTAGGAAAAACTATTTACGTGTATTTAAGTGCCGATTAATTTCACCATTATTCCGCCCTTTACGACTTCAGCATTCAGAAAAAATAATAACTACTTCTCCCCATTACCCCGGAAAACTTACAACTTGAACCATTCAATATTTAAATGAACACTTAACAATTGATTTTTCAGAACCTTAAACATTAAATTTATTGTTTCAGTTAATATCTCTTCTTATGAAGGGAAAATTTTAATATCATAAACAGTTTGAAAAATGTTGGACTTTACAAGATAAATCGATTATATAATTCAATATTCTTCCTTATAAATTAAAAATTGTACTATTGGGAAATTGTACAAATGACTAAAAATGAATTTTTGGACCTTAAAAAATACATCAATTATGTACAGGGTGTCTCAAAATTCCTTCAACATCTAGAAATGGGAGGTTCCTGAGATCATTTGAAGCAATATTTTCCGTTGCAAAAATGACGTCCGCGGCTTTGTTAAGAAGTTATTAACGAAAAACACGGACCAATCAGAGCGCAACCTAGACGCATGTTGGCACAATCGGCCAGTTGACAGTTGGCACGCTCTGATTGGTCCGTGTTTTTTGTTAATAACTCCTTAACGAAGCCGCGGACGCCACTTTTGCAAAGGAAAATGTTGCTTCAAATGGTATATCTAATATTTCTACTTATAGATTAAAGTTCAAACAGTGAGAAATGGTACACGTTTCAGAAAATGGATTTTTGGATATCAGAAAATTAATCAATGATATAATATAATATTCTTCGTTATTTAAAGATTGAACTATTGAGAAATTGCACAAATCTTGAAAAATCGAATTTTCATCCTTAGAAAATAAATAAATTGTATATACCATGCTATTTCTCCTTATAAATTAAAATTTTGGTTATTGAACAATGGTTCCTGGGACCCTGAAAGTTAATCAACTGTGTGATTCAATATTTCCTTTCTCTGAAATAAAAATGAAGTTATTAAAAGTTGGTATGGATTTGAATAAATGGATTTTTGTATCTCGGGAACTAAATCAATTGTGTGTGATGGCCTGCGTAATTTTTGCACCGGTACGTAAAGGTTTCACAAGGGGCCGAGCACAATGGGTGAGCATTCCGATGGTTCATAATATAATTGCAACGGTTAAAAATATAATAGATTCTGTATGAAAGCATCGTTTCTTGGAGATTCTTTTTTTATGCAAAGTAAATGGTATTACAAAACGGATCGAAGCGATTCACGGCATTATCGATAGTCTGCATTGTTCATCGAATGAAGATGGGTGGGTCGGCCAGCCACAAATCTCGAGTCGAGGCGTAGCATGACCTCTCAGTTATGCTGCGCCGGGATTACCTAAGAAGAGCACGTTGTCATAATCCGCCCTCGGATCGATGATCGTCATCTGGCCAGTGGTAGCCGCGTGTGCGACGCTCGCTCACGCTGACAGAATCACTCCGCTGACAATTCGATTTAACGTGTCCTTGAACGTTGGATGAAAAATTCTTAACCTTCAAAGTACTGCAACTTTCCGGGAAAAAATAGTATTTATAGCGATCTACTAGGTGTAGAAATTAATTCGGTGCCTTTTTAAAACAAACTTAGTATTTATTTATTATGTAATCATACATCTGTTATTTGTCGAAATAGTCTCCATTATTTTCGATGACTTTGGTCTATCTTCCAGGCATCTGTCGAATTCCATGATGGAAAAAAGATGGCGGTTTTGATGTAATGAATTCGTCAATACCTTCTTGCACCTCTTCCAATATTTGAAAATTTGTATCTGCTAAATGATGCTGGAGTGATCGGAATAAACGTGGGAGGATTTCCGATCCCAAAGAACAAATGACATCCTTTGTTGCTTTCGCATCGTTGTTCTCTGTTCTTGCGATATCCACTGACTTTGTTTCCGGATCAATCCTAACTTATTCAGTCGATGGGAAAATGCTTTTTGTGACACCCCAAGTTGTGCACTGCTAGCTCATGTTGTGTTTGTGTGGAATTTTCAGAGAGCAGCTGGGTCAAGTTGTTCGTCTTCAAATTTTCGTGGCTGTGCGTTACGTTCTCGATCAGAAAGATCAATGTCGACGCTTCGAAATCTTTGGTACCACTTTTTAGAGGTTTTATGTGTTACGGCACCATCACCCAAAGCAGAATCAATTAAAGAATTGAAATGAAAAGAGTATACAGTGCCGTATGTGAGTCTTGTCAGACGCCGCTATCTTGCTTACTAATAGTTTTTGTTTTGACGAGATCTCAAATGTTGCATAACTGTAAGTGTTGGTATTTAAACGTTACAAAATGGTAGGCAATTATTGTCATTCAAGCCACTGTTACAAATAATTTAATATCAAGGCACCGAATTAATTTCTACACCTAATAATTAAGAACGTTCTGACGGTTGAATATTTATTTTTCAACAACTTTCGAAACACGTATAGTGTATCGCAGTAGTGTAGAGCAGACTTAACTTGTTTAGCAGTGATTACATTCTCGTAAAAAAATTGATGCTTGTTGAAAGATCAATTTTGCCCTTATCGATTACTATAACGTTAATCTTTCGATTAACGATGACGCCAGAAGGTGTCAGCGTGTGTCTGATCTAACAGCTAGCCGACGGATTGCAGAATAATCCAGGATATGACGAGGTAAAGATAATCTGACGTTTACTCGTGACGTCTGAGATTCTAGAAAACGGAGGTGGAATCGTCCATTCAGATTTTTATCCAACTATCTCTATTCTTTTGTTTACACGGAGCACGAGTGCAGACGTCGACCAGTAGAGCGTAGTGGTCTATCGTGAAAACCGTAATGACGTGTTCCAGAACAGTGAATCTCGCGAGATTAGGTGCGAAAAAAATCAAATTATGTACTTGAAACAAAAACACAGAAAACAGACAGAGCGATCCTTTGCAAATCTTTTCATTTCTCAAAATTTTAAATTGGAATATCTCCAAATTTTTTGTCAAACTTTAAATTCATACATTTCCAAATTGTCAAACTTTCAAGCATTTCAATTGTCAAACCTTCAGTCTCCATATCAACATTCATCAGGCGACAGCGGATCTTTATGCAAAATAAAAATTTTCAAGCTGAATTGCAACAAACTGGAGCGATATAGAAATTCATTTTCTTTCTTAACATATCTAATACACTTCTCAAAAGAATTACGGGATCACTTCTGCAAACCCGAAAAATTGCTACCACTTTACGTGATCATAACTCCTGGCCTAAAAATTTGTTTAAGACCACAGGATTTTGCAATAAATCGATTTTTGTGAACAAAACTAATGTAATAATTTTTTCGTTTAACAGATTTGAAATCAGCGTGAAAAAATCTACGCGAAATGATATATAGCATGTTAAAAAATATTTTTCACGCGTGTGGTACTGGAGAAACCACATTTTCTTGAAATTCTACATGTTTAACGAATTTTCTCAACAATATAAAATGTTCGTACCATAATCTCCCTATTTTTCCCATATTCTGCATAGTTTCAGCTTTAATTAAAAAAAAATTTCATCGCTCTACCTCATTTCTATCGAAAGTTCTTTGATTTTGAATCGAGTTTGGTCCTTTTCCACTGTGGGCCGGCGCGGCGGTAGCGTATTCAGAGATGTCAGGGAGCCGCGAAATATTAACTTCAAACACTGCTGCCATAGGTAAAAAATTGTTGATTCAATCTGACGTTCGGATCATGGTATTACGATCATTTCTCGCCGAGATACACCGCGCTAAAGGAAAAATGGAAATTGTGCATTTTTTAAGCATATTTTCAGAAACACCTGGTATATCAAAATGTTAATGAAATTAAAAAAACAAAAGAAGTGCCTTGAAAAGAAAGAAACGCTCTTTCTATTGCCTTTTCGCACAAGATTCTACGATAATTTTTTCGCTTTCTGGAGTCAGTTAGGAAGCTTATTTTAGTTAAAAGTTAGGAAGCCCATATTTGCTTCAATGTTGAATAACTCGAATAAAAAAAATCGCACAAGAATCAACAACCACAGATTTTACACAGAAAAGATAGCCCTTCCAAATGATATTAACGTGATTTATCAAAAACATTTGTTTTTCCCCGTGTGATGTTCCAAAGTTGCACAAAATTTTTGTTAACCGTCAATGTTGTCTTCATCTCGCTATAACTTTGTAAAAAACCAACATAGTAACAATTTGAAACAGAGCATCTGAAACTAGAGGTTTCAGGCTTTCAAACCATTGTTTAACGATATCGATACAGCAATTTTTGACGGAGTTATGATCACGTAAAGTGGGAGCAATCTTTCGGGTTCGCAGAAGTGATCCCTTAATTCGTTTGAGGAGTGTAGCTTGTGAAAAAATATAATAGTATGTTTAAATTCCTCTATTATTTTTACTGTCTTAAATTGCACCTATTCATTTTTGTCATAAATGCATAAAATCCGCTGTCTATTCATCAGTGTCGAATCAAAAAACAACAAAAACGATGAAGTAAAATATCAAGAAACAATTTTCCACTCATCCAGTATGTACTCCCAAACTTCAAAGCAACAAAAATGTACGGAAAAAATGTATATCTATTGTATACCTACATGTCCTTCAATAACTATACATTGACAAAACCAAAATAGAGTTTCATCTTGGTTTAAAGGAGATTAATAACGTAACATCAACACACGATATTGTAAGGCAAGGGGTTAACAATATACTCCAGCAAATTCAAATTTAAATGTAAATGTCACCTTAGGAAATGAAACAACCGGAAATATTTTTCAGAGATAGTCTTTATTAACTAACTAACAATGCAGTAAGTATGTACAGGGCACGACCATGGGGATTCAGATATCATTTTAAAACGAGTGGCTTTGAGGTTCGACGGGTTGAGGATGAGCCCTGATATATTCAAGGGCTTTTTGAATCAGCGGCGAAATTGGCGGGATGTGCGCGCCCTGTGGTTGGTATCCATTGTGGTCGGCAATGTAGGAAACTGCAACTGGTGTACCATCAGGGGAAGTGTACTGGTATTGCCCCTGACTGACGACAACCGGTGGGCTGGTTGGGTCTACAACAACGGGATTTCCACTTTCGGCATGGTAAATTCCATTTTCTGTTTCATAGGCGTAGGAGTAGGACCCATCTTGCGATATATCGTTCGATTGTTTCAGGATAGCTGTTGGCTGTTGAAGATGAGAAACGTCTGCTACGGCTACGGCCACCATGGCGAAACAGAGAATCTGAAAAAGCATTTCTTTTATTAGTTTCTATGGAATATTCTGGTGTTTCAGTTCGATTATATGAATCGACCCAAAGTGTAAGTATTCAACATTGTAATATAGAATGATTTAAACGATAATTCATTATGACGAAAATTTTTTAGAGATCGTATGATTCATTTGAGCCAGAATCTAAAGATTTTTTGGCAATATTTCACGTCGATATTTAAATCGATGTTAACAGAAAATAAAATAGATTCAATTAAAATTTATCACGTCTATTTAAAATGGATAAAAATTAAAAATATAATGCAATACTAGATATGACAAATTTTGCAGTGTACAGGGTGTAAAGTCAATAGTGGAATAACTCTTTTATTTTTAAAAAATTGTCACTTAATGTTTTATAAATAAATATGAATTATAAATGGTAACTTTTGGGCCACTCTGTGCGTTTACTTTTGAAATTAAAGAAGATACTGGATGATTATTTATGACAAAGTGCAGCATAAAATTCGTAGAAAGAAATATTTCAGTTTAAACACATAGGAATGATATCAACTAACAAAAATTGTGATAATTTATCACTGATAAACAATATTTGAATTACGAGACTAAATACTGTAAAACTTGCATGGTATAATTTTAAGACTATATTCTGTTTAATAAAAATTATATTTTATCCATCTCAAATTCTTAATGTCCTTAAGTTATATTGTAAACATTGTTTACTGTAACTTTATTCATTTAGAGCTATGTTTATTGATTAAAAATTATATTTTATCCATTTGAAATATACTTTTCATGTATGTTTAAAATCCTTATTATATTTAAATTAAATTATTTCCTTCTAGTAATTTTGCTAGCTGTTTTCAGTAATGTTTTTAATGAATGGAATAATGAATTAATTCGGACAGAAGAAGACTCACGAAAAATTTCATTTTGGATTCGAAGTGGTTGGTCAGTCCAATGAAAGAAGCTGCGATTTCGAATATGTTCATATCGGACCGATGATGCGCTTTTATACGAGGCTCGGGCCACAACTTTCCCCAAATACATGCTCACTCACTTATTCACGAAAAGATGAAGTCAGAATTCGGTGAAGGAAAGAGAAAGAAAGGAAGAGACGGTCCCACACGATAAATTTATTCGCCTCTCTTTGACATTTCTACGTTGCCTAAATCAATCGCTTGCATAACCCAAACTTGACCTATGGATATGTATATTATAAGGATGTTAATGAAGAAGAACCGTCCCCCGGTTATTTTCATATTAATTCCTGTCTACGTTGATTATGCACTGCGCAACGTCTTGCAAAAATAACACAGGTTTTTTGCAACGGACAAAAAAATCTCAGGATCATCATTTTTTTAATACATATTTATGTGCCGTATAATTTCACACTTTCAACTCAGTCACTATGTCGAAAACATTGATACGTCGCAACAGGAAAGTCTTACGGGAAAGTTGGTAGAAAATGTTAAAAAATAAACATAAAAATTAATAGAAAAGATCAACAAAATAAGCCAAAAATTTGTTTAAGAAAAATTAATAAAAAAGATCAACAAAATAAGCCAAAAATTTGTTTAAGAAAAATTAATAAAAATGTTCTTGAAAATAATTTAAACTTATTTCAATTAAACATTAAATTAAATTCTGATTTACGATTAATAAATATCAGTATTTTTTTTTTTTTCCTTATAAAATAATATTAGTATACAATTTTTTGTGTGAAAAAGATTTATTCCATAAAATTGTACAATAAACAAAAAATATATATATAATACATTCAAAAATCAGAAAAATAGAAATGAAAAAAGCTAAAAAGAAATTTAAAATATAGAATAATTATCAATTACTTTAATTACTTTAATCTAAACACACAGACTGTGTAAATAATTAATGTGTCTCACGTTAATGTAAAATGTGAGAAGTGAAATAAGGAGTGAGTAATTTATTTTTATTAAAAACTCATGATGTTTGATAAGTAAAGTTGGTTGTATATGTAAATTGTTGACAGAATATTTTTTTGCAGGTGGTATAGCACAGGTGTACAACTATAATTTGTAGGTGAGACTCGAGATGCAAATACTGTGAGATTTCATGGCTGCATTACGACATCATCATCGTCAGTACTTGCGAGATGTATCTGCGGAAGGTCGACTGTTTCCTCAGGTGAAAATAGTAAACTGTTACCGAGATATTTCGTTCTCTATGAGTAGTGCAATTGTATTCTCTTGCTTTTCAGATTTCACTCGAGAAGATAAGGCAGTTTCTGTTTATTGCAACTAAAGAAAAATATTCTGCCAACAAAACGATATTTGATCATTACTTTCTTGAAGAGGACTCATTGAAAAATTCTAGCGATTTTATGCTGTATTGGATGATGATGATGATGATAACACAATTTACACCAGTAGTATGTCGTGTAAACAGTTAGATAAACACTGTCCTCCAGTGTATTCCCGTACCAAACGAAAGGTTAGTGTATTTCTCTTTTCAAATCACCTTAAAATCGTTTTAACAAGTATTTGAAGTTTGAAGGTAATCTCAATACATTTTTAATAATTGTTTTAATGTCAGGGTGCATATTCGGCAAACAATTTTTATAGAAAAATTGAAATAACAGGAATTGATTAACTATTTGAATATTTTGCACAATATTTTTTACAACTGTTTTTCTGTTATAATAAATTTTTAAATAAGGAAAGAATTAGTAGAAAAAAAATGTAAAAATTATCAATTCGGGGACAATTTGTGATCTCACAAAATATTGTTTCTATTCATTTTAATAAATTAGTTTGTTTTTTATACAAATTCATGTGTCGTTCTGGGTCTGTAAATGGAAACTAGAATGCATGATTCATTAATCAGACCTTCGAAGACGCTCTTGGTCAAGAGTGTCGATCTTATCATTTCCCTAATCTCGCCACTGTACAATGTCGACACGTCTTTTACGTCCAATTAGCATTTTTTATCTTATCCCATATCTATAAACACGTGCATTCAATTTTTCTCTGAACTTTCCGAATTATCGTGATCAGACTCGCCGCTGAAGGTTAGCAACGCACACTGTGCTAATAAATGTTTCATATAATTATGATGTTTCATATAATTACAAATATATATTAGTAGATGAGAGAAATTAATATTTACCAACAATATTTTCCAATATCAGCGCAAAAAACTCTATAAGAACCACCCAACAGTAATTATGGAACGGTGTTGGACAATGTTATCACAGTGATCCGAAGTTTTATCAAGATATTGATTTTTCCATAATAAATTTTTATGTGGCAAAAGTAAGTAAAAGTGTCGTTTAATAACACTGTCCAACACCAAATTTGTTTCACAATTACATTGTAATGGTGGTTCTTATAGAGTTGTATGCGCTGATTCCGAATCTGTCCTTAATTTTTCTCCTAGACGAACAGGTTTTGAGAAACATGGCTTTGAAAAAGAAACAACTTTTTCAATTTTAAACAAATATCGTGATGTTGTTATAAAATATATTGAACTGTTCTTTGCAGCAAAAGATTCTGTAGACTTTCCCGAATACAGTGATATCCAATATTAATACATTATGAATGTTTAAACATGTTTAAACAATCATTAAAGACGGAGAGATATCACTTTTGCACCAATTTTTGAGGATATTTTTGAATTTATTTAAAAAAATAAGGGTCCAGCGAAAAATCGAACTATATCACGCGATAGGGCAGTCTTTTATCTTGAGACATCACCCCTTGAAGTTTACAACGTCGACGTTTTTTTCGAACCACAAAAGCAAAATATCTTCGCCCGGCATGAGTTGGCCAATTTATGTTGAGACCGCGCTAGTGATGAGCGCCAATGGCGGCAACTTATGCCGGGCGAAGATATTTTGCTTTTGTGGTTCGAAAAAAACGTCGATGTTGCAAACTTGAAAGGATTTCTCAAGATAAAAGTCTGCTCTATCGCGTGATATAGTTCGATTTTCCGCTCTTATTAATATAAAACTTCAGATCACTGCGATAATCATAATAAATAAATTTTGTTTTCAACATTACCATTAAATATGTAATCAACTGGTTTATTTTTATAAGTGAATAAATATTACTGTTGTCGTGATTTCATTATTGAAAATATGAGTCCTTACTTACTTCTGTTATCCAATGTAAATAGTAAAACAGTTTTTTCCCATTTTTGGGAATAAGAATAATTAATTTTAATATGCTAATTTTAATCGCGGAATTATATGGGAATAAAATAATATCCTCTCATGTGCGGAAGTATATATATGTACACATCTTTATCATTCTGATCGACAATCAATAATGAAGGTCAATCCAGTGACCCAGATACTATAATGACGTTTAATTCGATGCTCTTATCAGTTGAAAACACAAACAGTTTAAGCCGACCATACGGAAGTATTTCTCTTACATTTTTGAGTTCACGTTTATTTTAACCACTATACATTGGTTGTTTAATACCACAGTATTACGATGACACTAACTCGAACTCCAATTTTTTTATATCTATTTCTTTATAAAAATAATGTATGTGTGAAAATACTGAAAACACATGAAATAGATCAAGTAAATTCGTGAATATTTATTTCTACGATTTGTAAAGCCTAAAAAAGCATCAACATTATTAAGTGCAAAGAATTAGAATCACACTAATTAATATTGCAATTTTTATTATGTACGTAGCTGGTTCAAGTAAATGAAACAATTGACTAAATTCAGAAATATTTACATCTAATTTATCTAGGTTTTCAAAGAATTAGCCTATAATTTTGCAAATTAACTGCTGCATCCCGTTGGAGGTTTTTAAACGAATCATTTTAATAAGAAAAATGTGACAAATATCTTGAGAATGATTGTATAAAAAGAACATTGAAAACAAAAAAGTTAGCATCGCATTAGTATTCTTGGACTCACGCGGAGTATGCCCCCAGTGGTAGGGGTAGGCGAACTGGCTCATTGTTAGATCGCGACTTTACTGTATATATTGTTTAAATAAATTAAACGCATCGAGTAAACTCAAAAATTTTTATTTTCAATTCATGTAGCATAAAAAACGTATTAGATTATTGTTTAAGGACAAAGGCTTAAAACTACAATCTCTATTACGTCTATACTATTTAAATAAATCGAATAACTGTACATTTCCATTTCATACAACATAAGAAACATTTCAAATTGTTATCTTATTCCAATTAAAGAAACAGGATAACACTGCCATAGGCATAAATGTTAATTACATCTATAAATAAATTAGAACAGATTGAATCTATATGGCTGAAATAAATAGGAGCAGTCCGAATAGCATTCATAAATTTTTATTTCAAATTTATACGTCTCAAAAGTACATTTTTGGTTATCATTCAACGTGAATTCTAGCCGAATATCTAAAGTAAAAGTCAGGTAATTAGCATTAAATACATCAGCATCTGTTTCGAAATCATGCATCCTCGAAACACCATCGTAATAAATACAAAATTCAAAAAACAGTCGCTCATTCTCTACATTTCCTCTGAATACTCTCAAAAGTTACATTTTCCGGTATCGTCTCCAGGTCGACAACCTGATAGAACGCGTTGACAGTATCGTCAATGTCCCAAACGCTTAACAACAACAACTCCTTGCGCTTTTTCAACTCCTCCAGTTTCCCCTTGGACATGGTACACATCAATATCAAGTCCTTCGGCGGATATACGCCGTCAAACGGGAAGGAGCAAAGTGGATTCAATTCCAGCTGGCTCCTCGACAACGGCTTCGCCGTGTCATAGTTTTCGTTGCTGACAAAGGCACGAATGCTGTCAGTAGAATGCTGCGCAGTGAGGTACCAAGTTAGATTGAAATAGACACGAGTCTCGTTGTAGCAACTCAGTCTCGGAAATTCGACATTGTGCCACCGGTTTTTGCCATAATCGTTCAATTTATTGAATCGTGGGTTGTTCCCACTGGCAATCTTTCCATCGGGAGGACTTCTAGGCGAATAGGGAAATCCTTTAGGCCCCTCGACACTCTGTGGCTCGTATTTTATTGATCCACAGTCTTGGTTCACTCGTAGTTTACATAAATTTGCTCTGCTAGGTGGACTTGACACGTATCCGTGAAAATTGCTGATTTCGTTCAACGGAGAATTGAAAGCATTGTCTTCTGTCGATCTGAGGTTAGCGTTGCTGTCGGGCATAGCTGTCCTAGCACCGGAAACTACCGTTATTAACAGAACTGTGCTTAACAGCATTTTTATAATGTTCACAATTAATTAGTGACACTGTACGATTTGTCGAACAAATCGCGGTGAGACCCGCTAAGAATTGTAATTTGTTGCGTTTCCACGGGTGTCTTTGAGGCAACTGAAAACCTGATGCACCTAGAATGCATATATAGAGCTATGAGAACCTAAACACAATGGTTTCTACGAATTTATCTTATCTGCAGGGAGATTAGGGTTGCCAGACGATACGTTCACAGTACGTGGATTGAGTTGAGATTGATGCGAGTCCTTGTGAACTATTGTTGAGAAAGGAGAAAGTAGTCTAGGTTGATTTAGGTTATCAATTGTTTTGTTTACGGCGCACACACACACAATACCGTTGGAAAATTTATTTTCAGCGCGGCATTAAATTGACTAGTACATATCGAAAAACTTCAATTACAATTGTAAATTGATGGTGTTTATTTTTGCAATTGTAGCATGCGTATTGTGAAGTGACTTAGGTTATCAATTGTTTCGAATCGCATCAGTTTACGGAGCAATACCGTTGGAAAATTTATTTTCAGCGCGGCATTAAATTGACTAGTATTGAAAAACTTCGATTATACAAGTCTGAACTAAGCGGTTGTAAATTGGTGGTGTTTATTTTTGTAATTGTAGCATGCGTATTGCGAAGTGTTCATTGTAAATTCGAAGGGAGCAGTTGTGAAACCGGTATTCTTATTTTGACGATTTACGACATACTCTAAATCACTTGGTTTTATTATACTTCCCTACGCGTTTTCATACTTTCTAAGAAATTGCGACGAGCGTAACGCTGCTTGTTTATCAACTTTCCACGAATCTGTGTGAATCGTACGTGACGAGATAAAAGAATAAAAACAACAGTTCCAACATAATGTTTCAATACTTCCGCAATTTTATCTTGTGTTTTGACAGATTTGCGAACAATGTCTATTTAGAAACATATGTTCATTGCAAGTCATTCAATTATCATATTTTTTAGTTCTAGATCAGGGGAATTGACTCGAATTGAGGGGAACGCAGTTATCCACTCTCTGCCGGTACCGGATTGGTCACGTGACATTGTGACACATGCAGGACAGAGTCGAAACACATCACGTGACCGGAAGAGTGAAGAGCGGGGGAATAGCGTTGTATAAGGAGCAGGATGGAGTAGGAAACAAGTCTTATTTGATCAGCAGATTTGCAGCAGTCGACCGCGAAACATCGGAACCAACTGCACATCCATCTGTTACGCCATTTGACTGCGATGTTGACAGCAGATTATCAGCAGGCATTAACCAAAATCTGCCATGAAATAGCTGTTACGTCATCTTACGACGATTTTAATAACTCGCAAGTGTAATCTGCAATTTCTACTATAGAGGACGCGCATATAACTGTGATATTACCAATAGGGCTTTGCGAGTACTCGCATAATGCGAAATGCGAGCCGAGTCGAGTACCTCCATGAAGCGAGCTGCTCGCACAGAAGCGATGGTGTCGCATGAAGGGATCGACTCGCATAAAGGGATCGACTCAAAATAAATTCAGGCCTAATGTGACATGGTGTGAGTTATAGCGGAAAGATCGGCACATCGATATTATCAAGCATTTCAGTATATTGAGAATGCTAAATGTTTGGGATGTTTTATTATATATTTAGATAGTAAAATGGATATAACGTTGAGTATATTGTAGATTCAGCATTTTTATAATCCTTATTGAAAATAGTTATGCGATAAGAACCATTTCCTAATAATAGGAAAGGGTTAGGACGAATAAGATGCTGAAAAAATGCCCCCAAATCAAATTGATTTCTGGTGGAACCATTCGATATAGGGCTCCCAAAATACCCTCTGTGGTAAGTTTCAAGTCGGTACCCCTAACACAAGGGTAGTTATAGGGTGTGGATTATAATCTATTTCTTCGGTTCATCTGTTCGTGCGGGCCCACGAGTCAGCCAGGCCTGTCTCGAGTAGATATCGAGCACAGCCTGCAATTGTACAATGCGAGCAGATGGCGAGCATTACGCTGGCAGAACGCGCTCGAAGCTCAGGATGCTCGGAATATGCTCGATTTTGGACAGCGTACCCTGCCAGCTTAAAGCGATATTTATTCGGACGCAGATGCCTGCTTTATGCCGGCAGGCCGTGCCGGCACAAGCTGCGAGCAGCTGCTCGGGCAGTACTGCCCTGAATTCTGCCCTCGTAAGAGGTCAGCACGGCCGCTCTAATGTGGGAATGGCATTATACAGGGCACTAACACAGACGAGGTACCTCGTCTCTGGCATTAATATTAGTGCAACGCAGAATAATTACTACGTGCTGCCCTCTTACGAGGGCAGAATTGAGGGCAGTACTGCCCGAGCAGCCACCCGCTATTTCTGCCAGCAGAAAGCGATACTTCTGCGGACGCAGCCTCCCGTTCAAAATCGAGCATTTTGTTTACTGGGGGTACTCGTCTCGGCTTAAAAAGCGAGTTCCAGCTTGAATCGACTCGAACTCGGCTCGCAGAGCTTGTCTGCAATCCTGCCGTGCCATACAGCATACAGCACAGCACAGACTGAATATGTGCGTACAGACATTGCATGCAATGATGCAATACATTTTTTCTGTCCATGGTTCTGAATTACCGACTCGGTAGACAATGCTCCGGTACGATAGCGAACTCTATCGACATGGAGCGGTCAGCTAGTGAACCACATGACGTTGCAATGCAACACAAAAGGTATGTGTCTTCAGACTCATTTCTATCGAAAGTTCTGTGATTTTGACACAAAATTCATCGGTTTATTCCACTGTGCGACGTACCGGGAATCGAATGTGTTACCTCCAGATTACGACTCGGTTCGAAACTTCGGTAACGCGAATTTTGGAGGAACGCATCTGCATAGTCGAACAATCGAACAGGCAGCTCACACGGACTGATGGGCAGACTAGAGGCAGTAGAGGACTCGGTGATGCCAGAAATGTGCAACATTTCACACGCAATGCGCTGTGAAACACTGATGAAACACTGCCGGGAAACCGAATGACGCACAACCACACGACGCACATATATCTCTATATTTATATATTACATGTACATACATATCAAATTTTAATATAACAAACGCGTGTTAAACGTCATATTTGAAAATCGAGAAGAAAAGATTTTGCGAAGCTATGCGGGGCGACCAAGGTACCCGATTTTGTACTTCAGTGACGCTAGAATCGTCGCGCATGCGCGAGTTTTCCCGTACCAGTTCACAACACTGCTCCAGCCAATCATATCCAACTTCCCAAGACCACCCCTACCTTCGAGCTTTTCCTAATTTTCTACGCGATCACAACAAGACAGAACTGTTTCGACTACCGATCCATACCGATCCATCAACAATCCCAAGCACAGCCGAGTCTGACTTGGAGACAGCAAGCCAAGTCTTGCAAAATAGTTAATAAAGAAACGTTTTCTCCAGAGTTTGACCTACGACCTCTAATTCCGGGATCGACACGACACCACACGTACAATACATTTTTATTTCAATGATATTTTTAAACCATTTACCAATAAACATTTGTTGAATATATATATATATGCAATATAAGAATAACAAACACTCATCAACTATCGGCACACAAAATCCCCATAACATGCTTAACTTTCTTGATAGCCAACAATAATTGTTTATCCGTAATTTCATGATAAAATACAAATCTGACAGTCGAATCGTCCAAAGCCAAGCATTTAACGATTACTACATCATCTTTGTAATCTTTGCAGGATTCTCGTAAGCGGCTTGCAAAGTGCGTGGCAGTGGTAATACTTGTATTGACCTTAACGAAAACCATGTTCGTTTGTACTGTGTCTAAATCCACTAGAAACACTTGTTTTCCTCGAACAATAATACTTGATGTAGTATCTTTTATCGATTTAGCAAATTCGGAGGCTCTTCTATGGTCCTCTTTCAAAATTGGAATCGTATCTTTCAGAGCAACTATTCCAGCTGCTGCCATAACACCAACTTGTCTCATTCCTCCCCCCAGTACCTTTCGCACTCTCCTGGCTTTCTCTATAAACTCCTTACTCCCGCAGAGCATGGAACCCACAGGAGCACCTAAACAAAATAATTTGATGTTAAACAAAAAGCGAAATGTATCTAGTTAATTTTTAAAAGAAAAATTAGGGAAAGTGTACCTAAACCTTTGCTGAGACAAAAAGTAACAGAGTCAAAGCCTGCAACGATCTCTGCAGCAGACTTCCCAGATCCCACACTTGCATTCCATAGTCTTGCTCCATCCATGTGCAATTTCAGATCATAATCCTTACAGAAATCAATTAGTTCCTTGATCCAATTCTGTGGAACTATTTTCCCATTGATTGTGTTTTCTACCATGACCAGTTTTGAAATTGGCTCATGGTCTCTGTCCTTTCGGAGATTGGATTGTAGTTCTTGAATGTTAAATGTGCCATCAGGATTGTTTTGTAAAGGTCGAAGGCTCACTCCTGCCAATTGGGCTGCACCACACTGTTCGTGGAGTATACAATGAGCATCACTGCCGCAGTATGCCTCGCTTCCTCTGACATCGCAATGATTCATGACTTGAATTTAACAAAATTAAGATAATAAAAGAGAAATTTGGTGAATTATTAGGTTGAAGTACACAGTGCTTACTGGCAATTAAGTTTCCCATTGTTCCAGAGCACACAAACAAAGCTGCTTTCATTTTCAGCATTTTAGCTACTTTATCTTCCAGTACTATGAGTTAATAATTTAATAAAACGTCAATAGATGTTAATAGAATTTTTTAGTGTATCTTGGGCCCAAATGAGAAGGTACTTGTTCTGCGCATGTTGTTGCGCGTCAGCCAATGATCGTGTGGTCGGCGAAGTACAAGTAGAGGGATTAGCCAATGAACGAGTTCCGTTAGAGTCATATGCGCAGTAGAGTCTTAAATTCGTCGGCTAATAAGTACCTTTAGTCCAGTCAATGAATACTCATAAGGGGGGCGTAGAGGGAAATGTAAGGAACACAATTTTTAACTTTGGGACTTTGTTTGGACTAGTTAGAAGGTAAACATACTAAAAGTCCCTATTCCTAGGAGGTGAGCGGACTACAAGGGGCACGTAGAAGGTCCCCTTCTTCGGTTTTCCGCGTATATCTCGGAAACTATGCGTCCTAGCGATAAGACCATTCCATACAAAATTAAAGCTGACAAAATGTGCCATAGGATTGATTCAATTCAGTTTTTCGCTATCTCGCATAGTTTTCGAGATATCCGCGCTCAAAGTTGACTAATTGTGACAAATAAATTTGTACCTTATTTGACTAGCTAACTCTTCAGCACAATTAGTGAACTTTGAGCGCGGATATCTCGGAAACCATACAAGATAGCGAAAAACTGAATCCAATCTATCTTGTGGCACATTTTGTCAGCTTTAATTTTGAATGGAATGGTCTTATCGCTAGGACGCATAGTTTCCGAGATATACACGGGGAAACCGAAAAAGGGGACCTTCTACGTGCCCCTCTGCACCGCGCTCACCTTCACGGTGTGGGGACTTTTAGTATGTTTACCTCCTCACTAGTCCAAACAAAGACCCAAAGTTAAAAATTGTGTTCCTTCCATTTCACTCTACAACTTTTCGTTGACTGGAGTACTTCTTATTTGGGCTCAAGTATAAGCTGAATCAATTTGTTAACTGTGTATGTTTACATTGAACTGTTGGATCCTCTGAGAAAACATCGTCACCAACTGCTGCACTGGCCATTGCGTCCCTCATGTTCTTTGTTGGCTTTGTTAACGTGTCGCTTCGAAGATCGATAATTATTTCCTGTAAAAATACCCAGTCAGCAAAAACGCTAGATTCTGGTCATGCCACAAAAGATCGCGTGGGCTCGTATTCTTGCCTCGACACCATCCCGGCACAATCCTGGCCGCTCGGTCTATTTTAAGAGAGCAGCGGTGCCGTGGCAAGAATACGAGCCCACGCGATCTTGTGTGGCATGGCCAGAATTTAGCCATCGTGTTCTTCGAGCAGCTTCGAGCGACGTTCGGCCAGTATAATTCCCGTTAGGTGACCTCCGCACGCTGGGCCCGAGATGTGCCTCGACAGGCCTGGTTGACTGGTTATATTTTATATATTTTGAAATCTACAGACAAACATTTTCGGTACTTACGTTTTCCGCATTGGCAGTGGAATTAGCAGAACTGGTCTTTTCATAGTACATCTTGCTGGGAAAGAAATTAAACAAGCACTTCTTGCAATAAAAAATTAAATTTGCATACGAAAAGTATATAAAATCGCGGCGATGTTATGCATAACCTTAAACAAAATCGAGAGATTTGTGGCCGATGAAAACACTAAAATAAACAGGGAAGTTGCAGTATTAAAACTACTGAAACAATTTGTCATTTGTTGTTATATAATGGAAGCAATATTATAATTAATTGTATAAATGTAATTCGTCATAGCTAGGTTGTATGAATAAGAATATTTTTATGCTAATTCAGTTAATTAACAATTAATGTAAATAATACACCGTAAGTAAATAACAAAATTCTTCCCTACAAGAAGTCCTTACGATGCTTTTTCCAGTATTCATAGATATGAATAGATAAAAAAAATCAAGAAACACTAACTGATAACAGAGAAGTACATTTTTATGACCCCCGGTTCTTAAAATAGATTTAGAAAACTCGGATTTTGCATTAAAATCTACAGTCTAATAATGAGCTATAATTTATCGTTTATACGAAAATTACAGGTAATTGTAATGTGTATTATCCAATTAGTAGTAACACGTACCTCAAGTGGACGTTTGGAACATGTGAATAGACCAGTGTCTTGAGTTATACTGCCTTGATAGCGAGTGACGTGCCGGGTGAAACTGAGCTTCTGTCCGATATTTTTCAACAACGCAATTCTAATCGTCATTTTCATTGTTATCGTTCAAAGCATGACAATCTCCCGCGCACGCCGCCAGAGGTCTGATTAGACGATGACTAATTTCTTTTTCTAAGTAATCTAAGGCAGGGCCTGCTAGATAATTGTAGATGGTCTTATCAACAAATCCTCTAGCAGGCCCAGAACGCACTTCTACATTTTCTTTTCCTTCTGTCACTCATATCTCAGCCACTACAGAGGAAACTACTACACTGCGAATGTTTATGCGATTTGTAATTTTTGTAGACATCGCAGTAAGCAAAAATGCGGGCCATGGCACATAAGTTCACGTGGGCTCGTTTTCTTGCCTCGGCACCATCCCGGCACAATTCTGGCCGCTCGGTCCATTTTAAGAGGGCAGCGTGTGCCATACTAGCTTTGCTGCCATGGCCAGAATCGAGCCATTAGTGTGCTTCGAGCGTGTTCGAGCGACGCTCGGCCAGTATAATGCCCGTTAGGTAGCCCCCGCACGCTGGGCTCAATTTCTGCTGGCCTGGTCGTCTGGATATTGTAAGAAGTGGAGTCAAATGAAATGACAAAAAAAATGTACACAATTAAAATTATAATGTATTATAGATATATGGTAATAAATAAAGAATATTTTTACAAGTTCAATGTGTTCTTATTTCCCACACTGTCCCTTACTTCCCACTGTGTCCTTACTTCCCACATGTCTACATTATAGAAATCTAAAAATTTAAAAATCCCAAAAATTCCCTTCGATATCATATTCTCCTAATACAAGACTCAATTCTCGAGCTTTACGAAAAATTTCCGACTATCTGGCTTGCCGTTGACTTGTATTACTGAATTTTCGAAAATTTTTCGGCCGTCTGACTTATCGTTGACTTGTACTACTGAATTTAGTGCCACCTCATGCGACATCATGTTCTCCTAATACAAAGTTCAATTTCCGAGATTTTCGAAAATTTCCGAGATTTTCAACCGTCTGACTTATCGCTGCGTTGTACTACTGAATTTTCGAAAATTTTTCGGCCGTCTGGCTTGCCGTTGACTTGTACTACTGAATTTCGTGCCACCTCCTTCGATATCATGCTCTCGTAATACAAAACTCAATTTTTCGAGATTTTCGCCAATTTTCGACCGTCTGGCTTGCCGTTGACTTGTACTACTGAATTTTGTGCCACCTCCTTTGATATCATGTGCTCCTAATACGAAGTTTAATTTTCGAAGTCTTCGAAAATTTTTCGGAAAATCGAACTTTGTATTAGGAGAATATGATATTAAAGGAGGTGGCACGAAATCCAGTAGTACAACTCAACAGAAAGCCAGGCGGCCAAAAAATGTTGTTTTTCGAATTTTTGCTATTTTTGCATTTCCAAATTATTATAAATTCTTGCGGAAATTAGTAGTATAACTCCAACGCCAAGTCGGTAATTCGGGAAAATTGTATGGTTCAATAAATATATACGCAGATATATGTTTTTTAATTACATTGTTTCTCTTTATTCTTTGTAGATTCGTACACAAAATGTTCGTATAGTACATTACATAACGTATTTTCTAAACAATGTAATAAGAATGTAGACTGGCTCATTGTCAGACAGATTCCGCAATCTTCTATTTCATATAATACTGCAATCCTGCGGGCTGCGGTCACAGGCGAGATGGAGACAAGTATAAGTATTAGAGATCAGTCCACTGCTACATTGCCATACTTCGCTTGTGCTGCGCCAGCCCATAGATAAATCTGCTAGCAGCGTGTGGCAAATGCTGAGGACCAGGGATGAGCATTTTTGTCTCAATTGAGACAAGACTGTCCCCACCTTAGACCATTGTATATACCTATAGATCCGATGTGTATAGGAAAACCGAGAGTATAGTTCGGAAAAGATAAAGGACAGTGTGACGTCACAAGATAAGTTTTAAGCAGTCTTAAGATAATTTCAAAATGGCTGAAACGGCAGACCGACGCCGACACTACGCCATTATACACTTGTTCCGTGTAAATTTTGTGTAGTAATACATCGATGGCAAGAAATAGAAATTAAATTGAATGTTATTTCTTCCCTGAATGATTGTAATAGAGCAGAATGTCATGTATTGACATTTTCAATTTAAAAAATTTTTCAACGATTTTGAATTTCATCTACTCAATTTTTTTGTAAATGCATAAAGATCCGCAGTCTAGCAATAACTAATCACAAGCGAGGTAAGTGTAAATTGTGTAAAACTAGCAGTACTACCTTAAAATGTTGTAAATGTGATCAATTTATATGTAAAAAACCATTTTGTAACCTGCATAATATGCGAAAGTTGTTAATCTTCAGAATCAAATATCGCGCGATTCCTAAAATGTTAATATATAATATTTACTTTATACCTTAATAATATATCTTAATAAAACATACAGAATAAACGTCTGTATCTCAAATACAGTTTACAATAGATAATTTCATGATACAATGCCAAATTCTTTGAAATTATCCTGTCCATTCTTCCCGCGTACTCTGGGTACATGTACATGGCGCACCCGCTGATCCCCCTAACCCCCATATAAGCCAAGCGTAGGCACTGTCGATCACTGATGCCAGAGCTGTGGCACTAAACCATACCCCCACCATAGCCTACTATCGCCCCTACGTTCCTTTCCAACGCGCCCGCGCGCTACAGTCACCAGCGTACCTCTACGGATACAGTAGAGTGATACGTTGGTCAGCGTAGCGCGCGGGCACGTTGGAAAGGAACGTAGGGGCGATAGTAGGCTATGGTGGGGTATGGTTTAGTACCACAGTACCACAGCTCTGGCATCAGTGCTGTCGATGAGCACAGCTTATATGTACAGCTTTCGAGAACGTGACGTCACACTGTCTTCATCTTTGCCGAGGGCAAAATTATCTGCGCCGGGTCTATAAGTATATATGGTCTAAGGTCCCCACCATAGCGCCCACTGTCCCCAACAGCATCTGCCATGGAGGAAAGAAGCGCTTCACAGTATCGCCAGGTCGCCAGCCATCGAGGAAAATCAAGTCCCACCCTCTCACTGATGACCAGTCGACCAGTCCAGTCCAGTGATGCCAGAGCTGTGGTACTGAGGTACTAAACCATACCCCCACCATAGCCTACTATCGCCCCTACATTCCTTTCCAACGTGCCCGCGTGCTACACTAACCAGCGTATCACTCTACTGCAGTGATGCCAGAGCCGTGGTACTGTGGTTCTAAACCATACCCCCACCATAGCCTACTATCGCCCCTACGTTCCTTTCCAACGTGCCCGCGCGCAACACTCACCAGCGTATCACTCTACTGTATCCGTAGACTCTATCCCACCGTAGCGCCCACTGTCCCCCACCAGCATCCGTCGTTACTATGGAGAAAGGACGCGTTTCGCTTGTCGCAAGCAGTGCGCAGGCCTCGTGCGTCGGAGCCACGAGGAGCGCCACCGAAAGGAAGCTTGGTGGGGGAAGCAGGCGTTTGAGGGGCTCCACCCGTGCCCACGCCTGCAGTAGAGTAACACGCTGGTGAGTGTAGCGCGCGGGCGCGTTGGAAAGGAACGTAGGGGCGATAGTAGGCTATGGTGGGGGTATGGTTTAGTACCACTGTACCACAGCTCTGGCATCAGTGGTCCAGTCTACGGCACGGGCACTGCGGTCTACGATCTTAGTGGGGGACGTTGGAGTGTGCGCATTGTAGTATATATATCAGTGAGTGTGCGCATGGTGCTGGAATGGGATAGTGGAAGAGGATAAGGAAGAGAGTAATTGAGGCACGTTTCTGCCTCAACTGGTGACACTGGAGCTTTGTTCGTTGCGGATCGCGAGGAAGGCGCACGCTGCATGAAAAAAAAGGTTGCTGGCGGATGCAGGCGTTTGTGAATCTCTGCAGTCTAGAGGTATAATCAGCGTCGTCAGACAGGAGACATTGAGGGGAATACAGTTACTGTCATTATCGAATAGGTCACGTGATATTGTGACACATGCACGACAGAGTTGGACAGAGTCGTACCAGGTCACGTGACCGGGCCGTGGCGGAGGCGTCGGGATGCTCGCCGCCGAGGAATAGGCGAATTGTAGAAGCACCGACTAGGTATAAGGATAGACCTATCATCCAATGTATTTTTGAGGCCTACTTTCCCGGGGCCACATAATCCCATTAATCCTTTCCCTTTCACGCGATTTTGACGAGTTTATGTCTGTTGAGTTTATTTATGTTCTGAATCGTTGTTTCGCGTGCTGGATCGTTTCATTTGCATGCAAATAGGCAAAATGAAACTGTTAATGTGGTGACGTGATCCCACAGAAGTGGGCCGCAAAATACATTGAAGAAGTAGAAGGGGTAAGATAGAGTGGTGGAAGGAAAGTCTTTATCTGGCAACACTGTACACCAACATCGAATTGAACTACTCGATCCGAGGCTGTTTCGAAAGCTACGCCCCCCTTGGCCCGGCTGCGCGCGCATCTCGCCCCAAAATTTAAAAATAAAATCCCTTTGTTATAAATGTGATTCAATTTTAACCCGGAAGTGGATACGGATGCGACAGGAAGCACAGTATCTGTATCTTTATTTTATAGTTATTTTAACAAAAGTGTTATTATAACTAAATGTTACAATAAATATAAAATATTAAAAATAAATATTACTTTTCACTGTGGATCCATAAGCACCCCACGCGGATACATTCGTAAGAATAAACACAGGTTTTTCAAGACCTACTGAATATCTTGCAGCGCGTTCAGTGGTCAAAATTCACTTCCATGATTCCAAAGGTGAGCTGTTTAAAGAGCCGAATTGGCTTCTAGGACTCGGATGAGTTCAACAGTTCAGTGCCGCTTTCGTTTCCATGATTCCGAAAGTGATCACTGAACAAGAACATTGTTAGTTTTATTCATAGTTTCTTCATTTTTAGTTCCACTTGTACGAAACTTTCTTCGATAGATTCGTGAGGTTTCCCTGGTTAAAACAAGAGCAAACTGAACAAAGTTCAATCATTATTTATCTATACCAGGCCTGGGCGACGCTGGCTTGCGGAGCAATTGTTGCTGCTACTCCTTTGTCAGAGTGGACGTGGTGGGGACTATCTTACCGAGCAAGAGGAGAGAAGCAGCCACATCTGTTTAGCGAGTTATATGGTCCAAATTATGCCATATTTAGACTAATTTAACTAGAAAAATCTCACAAACACGTTCGTAAAAGTTCTATAACAAGAGAATGAATGATTGTAATCGATACGCAGCCTTTTGAACTGTGCCGGCTGCCTCGACCCTCAGTTCCTCTTCATCGTTCACACGCTGTCCTTCTTTATGTTTGGCAAACGTGAAAGAACGTAGTACCTCTCCATTTTCTGAGACTCCATATCCCCGAGGTTGTAACACTATGGCAAATAAAAACTATACCTCCTATGTAGTTGTATCATAATTCCCACCCAATATCTTTTTCTTTCCTAAAACAAGACCAACCTATTTCAATTCTCTAGTTCTCCCTCATCTTCTGCCCAAAAATTGTCGCTATTGGAGGCTTTAACATAAACTGCTGCCTGCCTCCTTGACCTACTCCGTACTCTCTCCTTTGCTGTTCGGAGAGCTGCTATCATCTTTGTTTCAATTTCTGGTTTAGACGGCCGATCATAATGTTTATTTACCATTACAGCCTCTGAAAATGGAATGTAAGAAAAACTTAGTGTGAACAGCATAAAAAGAAATAATATCGTTATATAAACAGGAATTTGTACCTTGTATGGCTCTAATAACCTCTGTTTCTTGTAGGCATGGCTTCTCATCCATGCCACGCCATGAATAACATACTAGGAGGTTGTCATCGAACGTTTCCTTGAAGCTGAGGTTGACAGCCTCCTTTAGGTTGTATCCACCAACATATTGGAGGTAATTGACCTAAACAAAGCAAGTAATGACTGTTATATAAATTTATGATGTACAGGGTGTTCTGTCTAACACGACACGCGACTTTTCACCCACTTGCAACCATCTGACAAAAAAAATGTTTACAACAATTACAACATGGAGTACGCAATAGATATCAGTAAACAAAATCTCGAAAACAGTTTGTTTTCATGACGAAATCAAGGTCACCTTGGGTTTTACAAATAGGAACACATATTTACTAATTTACTAATAGCTAATAACTAACTAATTCACTGTAGGCATCTTTTGCATCTTCGAACTCCTGCATTGCAGCCACCGTGGTGAAGGGGAGCCATGGCGGCTTTATCGGATTATCATGTGCCTGCTGTTGCTTCAGAAGTTTCCTGTAAAGGTAAATTATAAATCTTATGTTACAATTATATAAAATTATTAATACTTACGTTAACATACCCTCCAGCTTGTCCATTCTCGCATTAATCTTCTTGAACTGGGCTTGCATCAGTGATGTCTGTCGATTCAGTGTCATCTGTATATCGTTGTTAGTAACAGTGGCAGAACTAATGTTAGTGCTAGTGCTAGTACCAGGCATTTGCGTGTAAGTCTCTGTATTGGTCTGTGGGGTTCTTGAGCTCATCGTGTTTGTGAATGTTCGTGGCATTGGTATCGGCCTGTACGTTTCTTCGAACGTGTCTCTCTCCATCGCATTTGTATCGTCGGTGTCCATAGTCATTGTTGGCTCGAGTTTTATCATGTTATTCTCGAGCTTCGACACGTGCACGAGCTTTATCCTCTTACGAGAATCCTCATTAGAGCAAGTTCTAATATAGTGCGCCAGTTTTGATCCCACACGCTTAACCACTCTTAATTGAATCTATAATGTAACAAAATATTGAAAGAATCGTAAAGAATGTACACGTTATTGTTTATTTAATATAAAGATTAGTTGATTAAAACTGATACTTACATTGCGTTCCATCTTGACTTCCTCGCAATGTCGCCAAACAGTTGAAGGAAATACCCAGTAAGCAAACTGTCGCTAGATTGGCAGCAGAAGACCGCCGAACATTGACACCATTGACACCAACTCCATATCAGTTCGTTTGCGCCATTTGTCCGTGATGTTGGCAGCAGAGTCCGCTAGGCAGACGCAGAATTTAGATGGCAGAGGTAGTAGCAGAGAGGATAAGAGAGTGTTCACGCCCGGGTCTGAGTTGCCACCACTTTCTGGCACGCTCACGTTTAGCACGGAACAGCTCCTAGACCGACGGTAGAGCCCGCTTTTACCACGAAACAGCGACCATACCATCCCAGCCAACCAAAAATCCAAATTTGGTCGACTTCCTATGCGCGCATATGCCGAGCCAGTGTCGTCCGTAGGACCAGGGTTTGGACATGGGCATGAGGTCGGCATAAAATCGGCTGCTGGACGCCGTGTGCCTTTGTGGCAGCACTGGTGGTTTATGGCAGCAAACCCTGGTCCTACGGACGACACTGGCTCGGCATATGCGCGCACAGGAGGTCGTCCAAAATTGAGCCAATCGGGCCTTGAGCACCTCCGAGCGTAGATTGGACAATGATTTGTTGATCTGTGCCCTAGGCACGGCTGGCCCAAGGCACGTCTGGTTAGCTGGGATGCAGCAGCATGTTTTAGCATGGAACAGAACCTTTACTAGCCTGTGGCACAAATCAGAACTAGCTTCAACAGATACTTCGTGCGATATAACCATATATTAGAAATTGCTAAAATTTGATGCGGTAATACATAATTCTAATAAATTTAATATTAATAAGTAGCTTTATTAGAGGAACGCCTGTGGACTTAAAAAAGTGTATAGAATTGACATAAAGAGTAATAAAAATAACAATTGCATCCTCTCTGACTGGCGCAAATCCCCTAGACACTAGTGTAGTGTGATCGCCCCGACGAGGTTGGCAGAGCTGATCTCGGGAGAAGAGTTGAAGCTGAGCTGTACGATTCGTTGAAGCCTGCCATGGCAGCCGGGGTATAAAGAGTGAGAGAGAGAGCCTGTTGCTCTCTTTCTAATTGACGAGTTGGTGGGGAGAGATTCGTGGGGAGTGCATAGGAAGCAATAGGAAGTGAGAGTTGACTGGCTTGCTGCGCCCTCACCAACTATCGGTGTGCGAGTGAGATAGATATACGACCAGCCGCCAGGCAGGCTTCAATGCTTCGTACAGATCACGCAGTCTCTCTCTCTCTCTCCCCTCCCTCCCTCTCTCTCTCTCTATATATATATATATATATATATATATATATATATATATATATATAAGCTGTGGCATGCAGTCTATCTTTACAAGTTGCTATAAGTCTTTGTATACGAAGCGCTGAAGCCGGGACAGGTCACGGAGTGAGAGAGAGAGGGCAATAGCAACAGGAGTGCTCTCTCTTTCTAATTGATGAGTTGGTGGGGAGAGATTCTGCTTCCCCTACTTGCTTCTCTATAGTAGCTATGTATGTATAAGCAGTGATACCAGAATCACGCGTCGTGGGTTTTTTCCCCTCCGCTCGCTCAGCCGACTCGACCCCCCCACCAGTGATGGTAAGTAAGGTAGGACTATTCTAACCTCAGATGGCCTCAGTCATGTACGAAGATCGGGTACCTTGGCCGCCCGCTAATTTTTGGCCCCTGCCGTAGGACGCCACCGAGGCCACCACAGTTCCCCACAAACTTCGGACGTAGATACGGTCCTGACGAAACTCGCGCAAGCGCGAAAAAAGCGCCTTACCTACCATCATTGCCCCCCACTCTAACGAGTGATGGGATTGTTGGCGCTTTCCACGCGCATGCGCGACGATTCTAGCCTCAGTCAAGTACGAAGATCGGGTACCTTGGTCGCCCTCCTAATTTCCTGCCATATAGTCTCCCACTACTTTCCCCCCCAATAGTTCCCCACTTTCGGACGTAGACGTAGATACGGCCCTGACGAAACTCGCGCATACGCGCGAAAAGCGCCAAAAATCCCATCACTGACTCTGACGCACCGTCGCACAGCCCAGTGATCAGTGTCCCGATTGAACTCACCGTAACTCGCGCATGCGCGGCCAAGACAGTAGCGTATCTACAATGACGCCGCAGAGCGGCCAGGGCCCTGATGCCTTGAGGCAGTTATATTGGCGGGAATGTACCGGTGTTATTGGCGGGAGACTGATGGATGAGAGACGTGACGCGGAACGAGGTAGCTCTACGGATACAGTAGAGTGATACGCTGGTGAGTGTAGCGCGCGGGCGCGTTGGAAAGGAACGTAGGGGCGATAGTAGGCTATGGTGGCGGTATGGTTTAGTACCACAGTACCACAGCTCTGACATCAGCAGTGTGCCCAGATTCCAGGTTTTTTTTCGCGCATGCGCGTCGAAAAACAGTATCGTAGCTATGATGCGGCCGATGCGATGGTGTAGCAGAGCCCTGAGGCAGCTACAGTCAGCGGCAATAATAAGTGGACACGCTTAAAAATCGCATAAGTTTTTAGAAATTGGTCCAAAGGACTTGAATTTTTGTAAGATGTTAGACCGGCTAGTTCGCTAGAGAATGAGTAAACTAAAATTTATTACGATTGCAATTGGTAGGAATTATAAAAAATTTTTAAATATGATGTTTTGACAACTTTTTTATCTGGGCCTATGTATATACGAATATATATATATATACAAATACACTTGTCATTCATTCGTTTTTCATAATCAGTTCATATCAACTTCTTAACATTCGGCATGGCGCTCAAGGTGCCGCAACTTTCTCGCGAAGCGTACTTTACTGAGGCTGAAAAACGTCGCGCATGCGCGAAAAAACCTGGAATCTGGGCACACTGGGCATCAGTGCTCGAGCCAGTCTGAGCCCTGGGCCAGTCTGGTTGACTGAGTATACATATTTTATATTAATTGTCCCCATTACATTGTACCCAGTCAACGAGGCCTGCCTCGAGCAGAAATCGAGCTCATCTGCCTGGCTCGGCCCCGATAGAAGCTGCCCGGGCACAATGCTAGCCGCTCGGTCTTGGATTCTGCCCGGCAGATGGGCCCGATTTCTGCTCGAGGCGGGCCTAGCTGACATATGTATATCCAACCTTTACCACGATCCATACAATAGAACAGTGCTCCCCAACCTTTTTATCGCCGCGGACCGGTCAACGTTTGATAATTTTACCGCGGCCCCCTGAGGTGTCGGGGGGAGGGATGTTGATTGTTTATATTTCAGATTGTTCTGATTTAATAATTTTAATATAATTATATTTAAATAATTGTATTTAAATAATTATATTTAATGTTCCTTGGGCGGCCCGGTACCATTTGATCCGCGGACCGGTACCATTTGATCCGCGGACCAGTACCATTTGATTCACGGACCGGGGGTTGGGGACCACTGCAATAGAATATAATTAATATGACAATTGAAAACGCAATATTATTATTGTAATAGCTGCTTCGTTTATAAAACGAAATTTATTAATATCTAACAATAAATTGTAATCGACAATTAAAAATAACAATAGCAGGAATGATATGAACACTAAAAATTAATTGTATACAAACTAAATTTCTATGGCTAAATCATTGTAATAATAGTTGCAAACAATTGAAACGGAACTATATACTATCAAATTCTATAGTAACTTCCATAAACATGCAACAATAAAACATCAGCAGAATTATGTACAGAAAGGCTACTAAAAGTAAAAATTAAATTAAGCATTGTATCGCAAGATTCAATGCCTCTTACTTTGTCTAATACTAATATATGCACCATAATAACACTTCTCATTCCACCATATACGTACATACATATATTGTACTATTTCTTGCTGCAGTATGTTGTTCAAATAAATAAGTGTATGAGTATGACGTACGTGAACGTATATAAAAATACAATTTCGATGGCAGTGTGCATCCAGATCTCTACAGTGAAATAATTTCACTAAAGAATCTAGGAGAAGAAATGCTTGCAACGAAACTCTCTTTCACCAGAGTGCAATAATGTACTGCAACGAAGTTTTGTACCACATTTAACTGATCACAAAGAGGAATGACATTTTTATGCAGAATAAAATGTCCGTTTCTACAGAATTAAGTTATATTATACAGAATCTAATAATTAATTAAATAGTTGTGCCACTAAAATGTACATCTTAAGTGCGCTCGCACACATACGCATAACCAAACGCACATATATATATGTATATGTATACATATATATACATATATACACACACACACATTCATAGAATCACAATACGCATCCAGAATATTTTACTTATTCCATTGCGAATGGTTTCTTTCAACCGCAGTTTGAAAACTGTAAAATTCTTCAATAAATTATTATCGTAAGTTGCATCGATTTATTTTTGTATTTGGTGGCACTTATCCGAGGCCTAGCACGTACTTGGGTAGATTGTAGGCGAACCGTGGAATCGCCATGAAAATGGACATCCTGAAAGTAAAAAATAAACAATTGTATGGCTATGATTATACAATTAAATAGCATTAATAACCTAAATGATAATTTAGTAAGAAATAAGTTAATGATAAGATGATCTGGGTACTTACTATATATGGGAAGCTAAGCTATAAATTGCAACCACCACATTACATTTTTCCACCACCAATTGTTTCATCGTGAAATAATAGAATTTTTGTAATATATTGTGAGTTAGGTTACATATAGAACAGAACACAGTGTCCAAGATTCTAGATTTTTGAGAAAATATTATAGTAGCACATTGCAACCCTTGATACCTTGTTTAATTATCAATAATATTTAGAATAAAGTCAGTTTGTGAAAACTTTTAGTTTGTTTTGTAGAAATATAATAGTGCCTTTTAGTGGTCTCATGAGAGTTTCCAAGCGCCATAAGCTTCCCTTATGGGGACTTAATTTTTTCAATTTATGTATAATAACAGTCTTTTATCTTATATATAAATATTTTTCAAATGCATATAGAAGCATTATCAAATATATAATTAATATAATTGTATATGGCATGTGAGTTAAAAATGAAGCGTGTATAATATATATATATATATATATATATATATATATATATATACACACACACACACACACACACATATGTATTATGTTATGCAACAGCACTAATTAATTATGACGTCCAGTGTTTTGGAACGACACCTCTGAAACATAAAGAATGTATGCATCAATAGAATAATTTAATTATTTCCAAACTATATATTTAATAACTTCTAGATTACAATTCTCAAACTCTATATTACAAACTGAAATATAACAAGTCTAATAATTTTTGATTGACAAATTTAATAATTTTTATCATTTTTGCATATAAATTTAATCATTTATAAATTAAATATTTAAACGTAATAACGTAATAACGGTTAATAAAAACATTTAATCTAAATAATAAATAATTTGTGTGGTGAACTATTACTAAAAGACATTTAAATTAATGCAATAGAGTAGTCAGAGATAGAAATAATAAAAATATATAAACTAATTGTTAGAAGGTATTGATGGAAAAGTAAAATAAAATGGATAGAAAGTATTAAGAGAGAGATAAAATATAGTCACTAGAAGGTATTAATATAAAAACAAAATATAATTAATAGAAAATATTAGCAGAAGTAGTTACAGAGGTACAATCATGTAGAGAGTTATATTAGTACATAAATAAGAGCATTAAAAACACTATTCGTCAAATTTTTAGTTTTTTTTTCAACATTTCGAATTCGCGAAATCAATTTCCTAACAAACTACACATGAAAATTTCGTAACCGGAGATCTATTAGAAAGATATTCAAAGTTATAAATCTAAATATTTGTCGAAGAGTGTAATTGAACAAGTCATTACATGCATCTATGATTAATATAATAAATTTGTAATCAATCTCTTAGTTTTACAATTTCTAAAAGAAAAAAAGTTTACATTAGCATCTACTGTTCACTAAGAATGGTTAGCATGCAACACTGTTTTAATGTAATTATCTACAAAGAGGCACTCCTCTCCAATTTTGATGAAATTTAAATATGTTATAGATTTCGACATTTCCTGAACAACTTTTTCCTTTTCATATAATAGGGACTTTCTTTTGGTTTGTGAGATATTTGCAAATAACTGTTGCTACACGTTGCAAAAAAGAGCCCCTAGTATATGTATATATGAAAAGGAAAGAGAGTTGATCAAAATGTGTAGCTGCATGACATTTAAATTTCATCGGAATCGGAGAGGAGTGCCTCTTTGTAAATAATGACGTTGTTTTTATAGATAGTGACAGCAAAATGTATTTGTTGTAAATTTCTTTATGTACAAGCTGCTTCATTAGGATATTTTATATTTTATCTATTAATATGTACAATTGGTAAAGATTACTTTGATTTTGTTCCGACTTAATTGTTAGAGTATGGATTTTCCTACAGATTCTTGAGATAAACATATCTGCAATCTAATCATGTATGAATTCAATGACATATGACCAAGTCAAATAAAATAATTACTGTAAAATATAAGTAATCATTTCAATGGAAAATGGAATTACAATAGTATAAATTAATTTGAGCAACATTTGTTAACACATTACCGACCGGTGATTATTGCATAATTTTGAAAAATCTATGGTACATGGCTAAATACTTTTTAATGGAAGCTTCAATAGCAACAGCAATTTTCATTGTGAACTGACAAATCACCCCCAATAACATCATTTAATAGTTTCATTTACGATTGTAATGTAGAAGAAAATGTCTATGCTTTCTTTTGGCACAGCACAATTATTGAAAACCTATTAATAGGCTTTCGGTAGATAAAGTGTTAACTCGAAAATAGCAAATATTCGGACTGTTAATCGAGCACTTATGAAGCACGTATGCATTTTAGTTTACTATATTACAGTTACTTTTGAGCAAATTTTTCTTGGAGCAGTGTTATCTGCAAGATCACAGATCATTCGTATTAATTTCAGTAATTTTACTATAGTTCCCGTATATATTTTGCCATATATCATGAACGTACGATAAAGCTAGACCGTTGTATATCCACACTCGCCAGCCTGTCCTTGTGTCACTGTCTATTCTAGACTCTAAGCTCTGGCATAGTGCTTTCCGATCATGGCTTCTGCCACTTCTTAAGTCGCAGAGTAGTCTTTTGCGACATTCGTCGTCGCATGCCGGTCTCACCGGCGAATTTTTATAATAGTTCCTGAAAAAAAACCTTTTGTTAATGTTTCTGATGTGATTTGACACACGAATTTGTATGTCACGCCAAAACGGAACGTTCTAGAAAACGTAATGCGCAGATTATGTGCGCATACTCAATATGCTCGCGTTGATGTTCATTATCACCACGATGTTCACCGTGTGCTCGTCACTAGTTATTTACGCCGTTATAAGTATTAAAGCATTAAATAAAATAAAGTACAACAGTTTCATTGTACAGAATGATGTTAAAATTTTCGGTAACGCGTAGAGCATGTTCTTAAAAATGTTTGTTAACCCTTTGCACTCCGAATTATTTTTTAATTTTGTTGCCAACAATTACCTACTATTTTAAGCGTTTTATTTGAGTTTTCTTTGAAAGACAGTTCCTCGACTGCTACTTATTTTAAACAATTTTGTTTACTGATTACATTAAATATAGCTCTCAAACTTTGTTGTCATTTATATTTGTGGAGCCTATGTTTGTTTTTAACTAAAAAACAAGACAATTAAATAAATAAAGGAAGAACCAAATAGATACAAAAACCCGTTTTATTTACAATTTCCTTTCTCTAATGTTGGGTCACCACTGTATTAATAGCTCTAGAATTTTGTTAATATTCGAAACATTTTGATAATGCTTTTACAAATTGAATTAATATAAATTCACTTACTTGTAATAAAGATGAAAGAGTGAAGGTTCATTGCTCATTTTATCAATTAGAGAGTCCCAGTCCCTTGGCAAAAGTGATGACATTTGATAAGTCTGTCTTGCACTGTAGAGCTTGTGCCAAATGGGATAACCATACGAATTTGCTTCCTTCAAGTTCATCACCCAGGTTTCATGATCAACCACAAGCTATGATACCAAAAATTATTATAATTTTTTATTATAATTTTACACTTGACGTATTTTATTATTAACCCTTAGCGGTCGGAAGGCGCCTCTCCGGCGCCACGGCTATTCGGGCCGCAGGTAGGACGCCAAATGTCGTCGACCGCTAAGGGTTAACCCAGTCAGCCAGGCCTACTTTGAGCAGAAATCGAGCCCAGCCTGGCGAGCAGGTAACAGGCATTATACTGGCTGAACGTCGCTCGAAGCTGCTCGAAGCATAGGATGCTCGATTTTGGATGGGTAGCCGCTCGGTCCTGGATTCTGCTTGGCCCGGCCCCGGCAATAGCTGCTCGGGCATAATGCTGGCCGCTCGGTCCTGGTTCTGTCCGGCACAAGCTGCCGGGCAGATGCCCGGTCTTTCTGCCGGCAGACTGCGCTACTTATGCGCGCGTAGATGCCCGTCCAAAATCGAGCATGTTTGCTTACTGGGAACATTCACCCTTACAATATATCGATATTAATTTTATTAAGGGGGCCGGCGCGGCGCGGCCATGCAAGAGTGTGCGGTCACACGCAATTTAGCGATGTGTGCGTATGCTCGCACACTCTGCACGCCCGCGCCGCGCCGGCCCCCTTTATGCGCTCAACAGATACACATATTTTAATATTAACTTCAATAATATAAATACTGAGTTTAACTCACTCTAGTAGTCTTTGGATGATCGCCATCGACATAGTATATTCTATACCCTGGATTCAAGTCAGCGTACGGAGTTACTGATGGACCAATATAAGCTATACTAAGAGCTCTTCCAAGATCAACCGTGTCATAAAACAGTGCAAACTCGTCGTAGTGTGTGTGACCGAAAAATTGTGCTGTTATCGTCGATTCATACCTACAATGAAACATTATTTGCATATTTTAATACGAATCTTAAGTTAATATAGAATTCTGAACATTTTAATTTAATATCTTCAGTTTTTCAATTTCACTAGATTTCTCATCTAAATGTAATCGAAACATTAAATTTGGAATTTAAAATTAAATACGCGTAATTCATTGACGAATTTAAATTTTAGGACAACAGAGAATTGGATGGAAGTATTAAAATATTTTTAGAAATTAAAGTCGAAAGCTAGAGGTTTACATGTTAGATTTAATTTAATGTTGCATTTCAACTTGTGAAACTATTAGAATTGAAATACAAATCAGAAATGGCCCAGACAATGGAAACGGTATTGTATTATTGTAAAGCATTTATTCCAAAAGTGAAGATTACACTTGATGGTCGTTTCAATTACGGATAACTGACGCTAATTCAAATCGTCCCGCGACGATCATATTCAATTACAGACACTCTTGTTCAAAAGTAAAGACAGTCTTTCAACAATATTTTAATACCATCAATTTTACTGTGTGAAAAACATTAAATATGTCCACGCTGACCACACAAAAATATATAAATAACCGAAGGCCTCGTACAGACTAGAACATTTCGACGAACATTTCGACAAACATTTCGACAAAAATTTCGACAAACATTTCGACGAACGGCGATGGAAACGGATTTGTGTTATTTCCAGATTTTCTTGCGAACAACTATGGGAGTTGCAGCGGCGTATACAGACACAAAGAAATACAGAAAATGTTGGCAGTTTATTGAGTGAATTAAAGTTTCAAAGTGAAATGTTCAGGTCTGTACGAAGCATTAAAGACATCAGATTCGAAATTAAATGACGAATTTTTTTAGGTGTTGCAACATGATGAATTTTCGTCTTTATATAATTCTACGATACATATTCTGAATGAAAACGGAAGGGTTAAGTTCCGAGAGGCCGTAGATCATTTTAACCTGACCTGATTTAGTACATTACAGAAATTAAGAATGGCAATTTTTACCAGAGTAAAATTACAAAAGAATTAGATAGTGACTCTCTGATCAAATAAAAGTGGCAAAACGATTAAATGTAATCACTCTGATAAAACAAAAATTACAAAAAGAAAAACTAAATACAACCGGGCAGGAGATGTATACAGGGAGGTCCGTTTAAATACGAACACCTAAGGTCATGTTATTACACATATCTGAATGTATTTTTCGATCAGTTACACAATGCAATAAAATAAAAATGTAGTTATGTATCAAATAACATAGATGACCTTGATAACTCCGAAAAAAAATGACCTTCGGAAAAAATATTCGTGCCAGATATTTGGTCCATTGTCACCATGCACATTATGTCACAAATATTTTTTGCATCACAATAACCTGAAGAAATATATAGGTGTTCATATTTAAACGAACCTCCCTGTATACATTTTGCCAAACATATTTTCTTTATATTGCTTCTCTTGCGCATCACCGTTTAATCCAAACAAGTAATAAGGGACTGTACTCAGTCAGCCAGGCTTGCCCGAGCACCTACTGCCGGGGCCGGGCCGAGCAGAATCCAGGACCGAGCGGCCCAAGCAGCTTCTGCCGGAGCCCGGCCGGGCAGATTCTCGGTCTTTCTGCCGGCATATGCGCGCGTAGATACCCGTCCAAAGTCGAGCATTTTGCTTACTGGGTACTTCTTCAGAACGCAACAGGACTATTGACAGTAAATCAACCACTGACCACTCCAAATCATGCAAAACATAAGCAAAGACTTAATCCGCAATAAGTTGGCTTGAGTCCACTAACCGATTGATGATATGGTAATAATTCCTTGACCAGACCTTTAAACAGTCCGCATGCCCCGGCGGTATGTGTCCGATAATGTGAACCTTTTCACCGTTCATCTCGGCCCCCTGCAGCTCGTAAACAAGCCATTGTAGCTCGCTAACTGGATCAGTGCTGTTGATCAACAGCCACCAATTTTTGTTGTTGCAGTAGTTCATGTTCACCGAAAGGATCCTGAAACCTGGACGAACCAGTACAGAGTAGAATGCACCTCTACGGACCGTGTGGGACACGCCTGCTGGCAGCCAACGTCTCCAGTGCTTATCCAGAGCGTCGTACAACCATGATATGCTATTTTCTTTTGGCACGAATGGTGGCGGAAAGCTGTAATCAGAGACGATTGATCGAACAAAATTCTTTGATAAATTCTAGAAAATTTTCACGAACAAGGAAAGACTTTCTCCACATTTTGTTTAAAACATTATGTTCCAGTTGTTTCAAATTCATTCATGTCTCCTTTTTTTTAAATGATACGCTGTGATTGTATTAAGTATTAGCTCGGTACAAAAGTTCGTGCTCGATTTCGTATTAAAATAGAACAAGGAATCGGGCACGAACTTCTGCGCTGGCCTAATATTTATACATAGAGCAATTTTGTTTATTATTTTGTTGCGAGATTGCTCCCATCACAAGACATTTGAACACTGAATAAAGAATTTTTATCAGAGCCACTGCTACTTTTTAAAATCGAACGATTTTTAACATCGACCTTTCTATGAATTAATTTTATTTGTAAGTTTTGGTTATAGCGTTAGTAACGGAGTTATGATTGTTTGGTAACAAAGGAGAACAATGTACCTGTTGACAGGGGCACTTTCATGGTTACCCAGAGCAGGAAAGATTGGTATTCCAGGAAAGCTTTCAGTGAGCTGTGCTACAGTCTCGTGGAGCACCTTTAAATTCTCCGATCGTGTTTGGTTCCATACGTCATGCGCTGGCAAGTCTCCCGTCCACAGGATATAGTCAATGTCCTGTATAGCACAATTAAGATCGTTAAATTTAATTTTTTAAAAATTATTATGTATACATATATTGATTGTTTGAGCCACGATATAACTATTTTTTAAATATGTCTCTTATAAAATTGGATTCTAGTCTGAGACGAGAATCCAGCGAATTGCTATAGGAGCAGACTGCGCCTAGTGGGTGTGGCTCAGTTGCTCTCGAGTTCTGAGCAGTGATGCCATATGCTCATATACTCCCCTCTTTACCCCTTCCACTATTCCATTCCAGCACCGTGCGCAGGCGCACACTCGGCGGTCCCCATCGCGCACCTGCAACGTGTCTCCCATTCGCCCCACTCATTACCCGTCATCAGAGAGAGGGTACATCATTTCACCGTGACTCCCCGCATCTGGCATCACTGGTTCTGAGCAGCCTGCGTCGTGTCCCAAAAGAATTTACGCCTAACCTTTATCCTTAGATCCCACAAATAAATCCTAAAAATATAACTCCAGACATTTCAATAACCCTCTACTCCACACAGTCTGCTCGCAGTGGGTGTGGCTTAGGTGCTCTTGAACTCCAAAGAGGCAGGGCAGTGTTCCTCAGTACATCTCCAAAAATCTAGCTTTAAAAGCCATAACGATAAATCTAATGGTGACTGTTCTCAGTGGGCTCTAGTGCAATCTGTGTTTACACCCAATCTAGGCCAATCTAAATGAAGCTGAATCTCCTTAAATTTTATTAGGATTCTAACAAAAAATTAAGTATGTTGCTCCCCACGGCCCCAGCTAATGAAAATCATTGCAATAAAAACTCCTACAGAATGTGTCTCAGCAATGTGTTTCAGCATATGATCAACGGTTCTCTTGGGCGTGTCGCATTTTCTATAATCTCCCCATCGCCCCGCCGCCGCTGCGGGACTCTTGGGTGCGCCATTGGTGAGTCTGCAGCATAGTGGCTCGTTGCAATCAGCATTCGCACCCTCCTGATAATAAGGATCGTAATGCGTGTCCGAGATGTGAAGGACTTTGAAGGTGGGCACGCCTTCTTCCGGTGGTATTGGCGGTTTAATGGGGGGGCTTGTTCACTGGTGGAAAAGCTACCTCCCACTCGTGGAGCGGGTTATAGGTGTCGTCACAGGCGTCGCCTATCACAAAGCTGCAGATCTGCGGGGGTCCCATGTTTATTTGTTTTAGAACGTAGATCACTTCCCCCTTAAATGAAAAATTACATTACCGATGACATGAAAGTTTTCAGTATGAAACATTTTATATGCTAATCAATCACTCACTCCGAACAGCAGTGTGACTCCCTGACACACGCGCGGAGTTTGAATCTTCAACGACACGCAAAACTGATAAATACTGTTCATAATCTCTTCATCGCTCTTCCCAGCCTTTATGTAATATTGAAGAATAGCAGCAGCACCTTTGCAAGCTGTGCAGGAGACCTTGGACATAACAGATGTTTCAACCTCCATCATGACCTGCTTCAGATCCAGAAGCTTTAAAGCTTTGTCTACGAATCCTGAAAGCTGTCCGCTGGGCTGCACTGTCTCCATGTCCCATAGCATTCGAGAATAGTTTAACTGAAAATATAAATATATTGTGAGCGATTCCAATAATTAAATAAGAGCTCTTTGCGCCAAGAACATTAAAAATTGTCCCAGAGGTCAAATGATAATACAAGAAAATAAAATTACTGAGAGAAATAGAGAACTATTGACGGGAGTGCTGTTAGGGGGCGTGGTTTCGGTGCTCCGAAGTTTTGTGAAGTCACACGAGTGTTTCAGAGAACGATTTGTAATTCTGCATGGTTTCTAGACTCTACATATAGTAACAATCTGGCTTTGATGACCGAAATGGCTCTATAACCAATGTAAAGCGCCCAGAGTGGGCGTGGCTTCGGTGCTCTAAACCCTAGAGTACTGTACGGTCACGCCAATGTCTCAAGGAGCTATTTGTGTCTATGTCTGGTCTATAGTGTTCAAATTAGGTTATAGTGAAACTTACAGGCGAGGAATAGATTTCTCATTTTCTTGAAATTTCTAAAGACAATATTCCATGTTTGAAGATTTATATTTTTGTTTTCATTTACATTTTCTCCAAGACAAAAATCTTCATAATAAAAAAGACATTCTAGATACAAATGAAAATGTGACAACCCGATTCGATGAATGATTTCCAAGATATAAATTCAGAACTGTAATTTTCATATATTCTTACGAAAACGAAGATTGTAAAAATTTGCCTCATTAATGAATTGTTATAATTATAACAAAGTCTGTTTTCAATCAAATTTATGAATGTATGAAAATACAAAAGGGAAGAATAATAGTTTACGAAGTAAAAAATTTGAGGAAAATGTAGATTTTTTAGTAAAATTTTATAGAATATTGACAATCATGTTTAGATAGAAGTTCATATCGATCATCAGGAGAACTTTCGCGGGGAAAGTCACGGACATTGTTCGCGTGTATGCGTGCTAACAGAGGAAGCAAGGACACAAGTATAGTTGCATCTTTGTCGATCAAGTTGGTGAAAGTATTTTGGCACTAAAAGTGAGAGTCGGCGACATCGTTGCGATCGAAGCGAAAAAAATCCCGAGAAACACGGAAGAACCAAAAGCCAGCTTGAAATTTATGCGTTCATCGAGAAATTCAACACGAAATCATAACGGAGAATTAACGGGTAAATTAGAGCAAGAATAATATTTATGACTTTCTTTTTTATGAATTTCTGATCGTCAAATCAATGGTCGATTTGAAATTCCATATTGCAGCTTGCAATGAAATGAAGTTTATTAATTTCGAAAATAATGAATTTGAGAAAAATGTTTATCAAATCCGACAATAATAAAGGTAAGAATAATTGTTATTAATTTTTGAAATGGTGTGGTTAAACATAACTGTTACAAATTTTAGAAATAATAGATTTTAAAGTAATTTTTATTAATATTGTTACGGATGACGAACAGGTGTTCAATATCATCTCTGGCAGGAACCGTCCTAGATAAACACGAACATAGTTTCCCCAGATAAACATACATAACTATTTAGGTTAGTTTAGGGCCCGAACGAACGCACGACCAACTGGTCGTTGACAAAATGCGTATGTTCACTTGAAGGGTACTGACAAGTACCACCCGTCATTGCAGGGCTATATAAGCCCTTGCATTTCTACTCTCGTGGGCTAGTACTGTCGTAATCACGAATAGTGTCGCGTCGTGCTGCATCTCGGAAGTCAACTACCAGTGAGATCGGACGTTCGTTCCTTTCGAATCAAAGTTTAACCGTACGGATTCCGCGAGTTCGGTATAAAATCTGTTAGGCACCAACAAGGTTGCTCCGAGTCCCCCGCATCGCCAGTGCGTCAACACCGTGCACCTCGTTTTAGGTAATTTCACCTTTCAATTTCTTTTATATTCTAAAGTCAGTCCATTCGCGACACAAACACACTTGTAACACGAAATTCTGTAGTAAGAATATATTTGTCTTCTTTGATAATTAGTTCAAATTCATTAAACCCATTATTATCGTCCAATATCCTAACCAAGTAATTGAACGTCCCCACATGATACAATCTTACCGCTCGGATTGTATCAATTAAATTATACTAGTTACGAGGCTTGCTAATTATCCTAGCAATTCCCTGATTAAGCATCAGGTTCTTTCGCGTAACTAATTGTCCAAACAGAGATTTATCCAACCTAGCGGCTCCCCAATTTCGCATTGGGTTCGTCCGCGTTCCTTAACTAACAAATTTATATTCCTAGGGTAACAACCCTTCGCCGGCCACTCGTGCTGCTCGCGGCCCTGGCTCGTAACAATATTGTACGTTTAGAAATGAATGAAAAATCGATCTGTGCCATTCTTCGTCCCAGGATTTCAATTTAGTATACTTATGATTTGAGAGACTCGAGAAAGAAGATATTGGGTTAATTATTTGGAACTAGTGATTTAACGATAGCAATGCTAATTTTTATACTCTTTTGAGCTGATCAGAGCTGGTGCCATTAATGTCAACGATTGCTCCCACGGTTGGCGGCAGGTCTCGCACAGTGTCAGTGAACGGTAGAATGGTAACATCCATTTGTTCTGCGGCCTTGTCTCTCGCAGCGAACCATTCTTCTGCCAGTTGGATCCAGTTTCTTTCTGGGATCTCCTCTCCTCTCTTTGATCTGTCCCTGATGGGATTTCCTGTACACACAACAAAATTTCATTTCAAACTTCAAGCTGACCCGTGTTCTTCTCAGACAGCAGTATTTTTTGTAACAGCATAAATGGTAATTCTTTGAAAGATGAATGACCTCGCGGATTTTTAACGACCTTGAAATATTTTGCCACAGTGGACGATCTGGGAAACCTTTTCTTATACCTCTTACCGGTTTTAAATGTCGAAACACTCACAAAATGATACAAGATGTTTTCTTTAGAATCTGATAAAGATATCGACTTTCTTTGTCATCCCAAATTAAATGATATATGATATATGAGGGGGCCAATTTTTTTAGTATGAAATGACCGTTCGTTAATTTGATTAATGTTTGTTGTTGTGACAGTTCGTATCTAAGTGAACAGAGCTGGGAAAAATAGTATTTTAAATAGTAAATAATCCCATTTATTTTACAGTATCTATACAACTTTGAAAATAAAATATTTTATTTGATGCAGTAATTTTTGAAAATAAAATATTTTGTTTGATGCAGTAATTTTTAAAAATGAAATATTTTGTTTGATGCAGTAATTTTTGAAAATAGTATTAGAAAATAGTACTTCATTTTAAGAATATTGAAAATAGTTGGATTTTGTCTTTATTTTCAATTTCAATTTGAAATATTATTGCTCAAAATAATGGTTTGCATTTAATAGATATTGCGAACCTTTGAAACTTCATTTACTATCGAGTTTATTATCTCGATTTCGTGATTTGTATTCGATTTTTTCTGAACACGCAAGCGGCTATACATATAATTGCTATTGTTAGCCATCCAAAATAATAATAATAATAATTTCGTGTTTGGCGAAAATGGTCTACGGGATAATCCCAAAGTACCCTTCTTTATTTCTGGAATTTTTCTGATTAAAATGACACCAAACAAGATACAATTCGGCCCATATTTACTGTACATGTGAAGCATAACTTAGTTACTCCATACCGTCAATTAAACGTTTAAATACAATTGAAATTATATTGTGTTTAGTGTCATTTTAATAAGAAAAATGTCAGAAATAAGTTGAATGAAAGTCCTATGAAAAAATAAGTAATAATAAAAAAGTTCTTTATTAACGAAATAAAATCAAATGGATTCAAATGTTAGAACGAGTCTGTAGACTGTCTCTCCTAAATGCAACCATACGTTTCATCAAGATGTGATGAACATTCTCTGATGAAAAAGAACAGAAAAATCAAATTTGCGGCTAACCATAAAAGCTATATGAACTTTTATTGAAGACAATTATGTGTATATTTTTTGATAACGATCTAAACGTTTAAACTAGCTTTTAAATTTAATTCTCACTATAAAAATTTGGACAAGTTTAATTAATAAACAAGTTTGGTTTACACGGAAAAATTTTTCTATAGTCTTCTGAATGCAACCAGATATTTTTTGATAAGATTGTAAATTTGATAAACCCATAAATTTCATAATTTCCCCGTCACGCTCGGGACGCTCCATAATAGTGGCCCCCCAGAGCGATCGCATAATACACAATCATAATCGGAATCATCGAACCGAGTGCCAATCCCGACTATATGTACTTTCTCCGGAAAAAGAGGTTATGGGGTTTCAAGTGCCTCGTTCGGTTTTCTGCTCAAGTGCCGCTTAAAAATATGGAGCATCACTCGAATAACAACCATTATAAATCGTTTAAATAATTTTCTTCGGAGACCACTATAAACATCAAAAACCTCTATACAATAATTGCTTACTATACCCGAGTGCCTTGCAACCATTATCTCAAAGCGATATTTCCAACAAAAACATTTATTTCTTAACAACAAAAATATTTACTGGTTTCGTCAAAGAAGAGTACCCTAAATAACTCTGTGATTGTGTATTGCATGAAAATATGTTTCATACAAAAATTATATGGTATCGAAAGGGGCGTAACTCGCTGCCCTCTTTTTCGCTACCTTACTCTGTGACCTTGATATCAAGGTCGCTTTACATTTAAGGTCAATTTTTATTTCTAAAATTTAGTTTTAACTTTGTACAACTTATTTTTCACATTTAATTTTTATTTTTGCCTCGAATTAACCTCAATCTTCATTTTTGCAACCTAATTTATCTTTTACATTGAGATTTAACAGTGATTTGAATTTTATTTGTAAATTTAATTTGAATTTAATTTTATTTTTCAATTCAATTTGAATGTCACCTTTAAGATTTCATGTTTATTTCTATTTTACGTTGAGATATAATAGTAATTTTAGTTTTTTATGTTTAAATTTAATTTGAGTTTGATTTTCATTTCTAAGATTTAATTTCAATTTTCTCTTAGTTTCATTTGATGATTTAATTTTCATTTTTGTCGAACTACTTTGAACTATAAAATTGTTGATTTTGGATAAACGATTAGAATGTCAGTTTAATTGGAAATAGCACATCTCGAAAAGCTGGTCGCCCTTATCAGATGCATACGTTTATCAACGCATTTGTCAAGGGAATGACTAGTCACAGTTTCACCGCTTAAATACGCTTAAGTTGTTGGCTCGGGGCGTTGTCCATTAACGTCAATGCCACGTTAGACTAATTAGTGAACCATTACAACGATTTCAGACTGTCAACGATAATTGTCGACGCAACTATAAATCGTTGAAACGCTGTTACGAACTTTTACTCTCTTGTTAACCAGCTTTAATTAATTCATGACAATCTTTAGATGTGAACATTTAAATGAAATCTTTGGACAGGATTAATTACAGTAAATCCTCTGTAATCGCAAGAAGGCCGTACACGATAAACGCAAAAAATATCCCCTGTAACGGTTAAATTTATTAATAATTTATATCTCCTAAACGCATAGGCTTTAAAAAAAATTTTTTTTTAATATTGCGTTGTCATCCAATTCTGAGCTATGTTTAAAATTTCAAGTTTTTAGCTCATCGGGAAGTAAGTTTAAAATCAATTTCAAAATTTATACTGAACAGACGGACAAGAAAGCTAACAAAACGTAGTAAAAAATAGTGTTCGTCTTCGAACTTTGCAAACGAACCTCCCCGAGGCTTTTGCGATTATAGAGGATTTACTGTAATAGTATTTTATCACATAGGTATGTACACTTATTAAAAGATGACCTCGAGAATTATAAAATTAGAAACAAACGTATGGAGTTAATAAATGATAAGATTTTTTTCTCTTTACTGAAACTTGATTATTTGAAGAATTTTTAAATACTTACCATTTGTAATCTGCATCGTGCCGATAAGGAATAAGAGAAATATGTTCAAGGCGATCCATTTCTGATTTTGCATTCTAAATTAGGTTCTTTTCCGATGATCTGAAACGAGAGAATACGATAAGTTAGTGTTAAAATGTTGATGACGGCTTTAAAGATTTGTAAACCGAACAACGACTTATGACAGTCCACTTTAAAAACTGTGGTATGTATCTACACTTTTAATAAATATTTTCTTATTTTCGCAGAAATATCTTCATAAAATCAACACAGTAGGCAGTTTTTCGTGACGATAGTACACTGTTCATTCAGCGTACAACAAAACAACGGAAAAGATTGTAAATTAAACTTTAGAGAGTATATGCAAAAAGGGGAGTCTCGAATTTCAAAATCAACAGTGAAGAAACTCGTGAAAAATATTTTTTAAGCTCCACAGAGCCAGCTGAATGTATAAAATGTTTGAAAACGGCAAATTTCTCTTTCCTCTTTGATTTATGATGCAAAGCGATGCGCAATTAAAACTATAGTGTTTTGAGTCAAGTGTTTGAGAGCAGAAACATTACCCTTTAAAATGAGCCTAGATATGGTTTATACATGGATCTCTTTCTCTTTCAATTTTCCTCGACTACGATTTCTTTATCATACTCAAGTAGAAAGATTTCGGAAAGTAAAAACAGCTCTTCGGTAATTTATGTGTAAAAATTTCTGTTATTCGACAATTAAAAATTTCAAAATATGGTCTAAAAAAAGACGTAATCGTATACTAAGCCTTATAAAAGAGTAGCATAACCAGAAAGCAAGAGTTTATACAGAGTGTCCGAATTTTAAACGATCAACTTCACCAGTATGTTCTTCAAGCAGAGTCACCAGATGAGGGGAGGGAGCATGAATTGAGGGGAATACATTTACCCTCTCCCTGCCACTGACAATGAGTTAGCAGATGTAGACGAAACGCGAATTGAGTGCGCGCTACCGGTCACGTGACCGGCGTTACATGTGTTACATTCACCGAACTAAAGCAAACCAAGCATGAAATTCAAAGAATAATTTTAATCTCCCCACAGTGTCAACTTTCTGTAAACCATTTCTAGATCTACGTTTATACAGGGTCTACCCGTTAAGTCATATCACCATTTTTTAGGTATTTCCGGTAGTGCAATTAAAAAATGTATTAGACCAGGCCTGGCCAACACGCGGCCCGCCGGGCGATTTTATATTTCTATTGAAACTTTTGTTTCTCGTTGTATGTATACAAAAAATATTAAATAAATAAAAATTTGCACGTGTCATTGTTATAATGCAATTCTATATTCGATATCTTCGATATAATTGAGTTACAGTGCAACAATGAAATGAAACAAATTTTTGTGTCCACATCAAAAATTAATTTTTGCAATTCTCGTATTACATCTGAGAGATATTCCAACTTAAGATACTTTGCACAACGAGTTCTAAGTGCTTTTGGATCCACATATGTTTGTGAAACATTTTTTTCATCACGTGCTTTGTATTACGATCATTTCTCGCCGAGATACAGCGAGTTAAAGGAAAAATGGAAATTGTGCATTTTTTAAGCATATTTTCAGAAACGCCTGGTATATCGAAATGTTAATGAAATTGAAAAAGCAAAAGGAGTGCCTTGAAGAGAGAAAGAAACGCTCTTTCTATTACTTTCTTGCACAAGATTCTACGAGAATTCTTTCGCTTTCTGAAGCCAGTTAAAGTTAAAAAGCCAACATTTACTTCAACGTTGAATAACACGAATAAAAAAAATCGCACAATAATCAGCAACCACACATTTTACACAGGAAAGATAACCCTTCCAAATGATATTAACGCGATTTATCAAAAAAATTTATTTCTCCCCGTGTGATGTTCCAAAGTTGCAAAAAATTTTTGTTAACCGTCAATGCTGTCTTCATTTCGCTATAACTTTGTAAAAAAACAGCATAGCAAGAATTTGAAAAAGAGCATCTGAAACTAGAGGTTTCAGGCTTTCAAACCATTGTTTAACGATATCGATACAGCAATTTTTCGGGTTCGCAGAAGTGATCCCTTAATTCTTTTGAGGAGTGTATTTGGAAGAAAAACTTCCACACTTATTGCAAGACATTTCACTAAACGTTAGGAACGATATGTACCCTCAACAAGACGGTTCTCCTGTCCACAATGCTATTATGTATAATTAGGAGATATCTTAATAACAAGTTTAGAAATCGTTGGATAGAAACGTATGGTCCAATTCGTTGGCCACCGTGTTGTCCGGATCTGTATCCGTTGGTTTTTATCTTTCGGGATATCTGCAATCCGTTGTATACGACACAACAATCAATAACGTTCAAGAACTTCGGAATCGCATAACAACTGCATGTAAAAATATAAACCGAGACGGCCTAATTATGGCGACAACGAAAAATCTAATATAAAGAACGGAGTTCTGTATCATAGAAGATGGATCGCAGTTCGAACATTTGATGTAACTTGATTCATTTTGTAAGAAATAATTTTGCATTAAAATTACGTTTGCATCAAGTTTTCAAGTTCGAGGTCATTTCAAGGTCATAGTGTAATACACTGTTAAATTCGTCTCGACGTCAGCAACAATCCTACGATGTCCAAAACACGTGGTGCCATTTTAAAAAGTCAAGGTGACCTTTACTTTATTACGTAAAAAGCATTTTTTCAGATTTAAGAATATGCGAACATGTGTAGCCCACCAAGCACATACTGACAAACTTTTGTCTAAAAGATTGCAGTACCGGAAATGCCTAAATAATAGTGACATAACTTAACGGGTAGACCGTGTATAACATTTTTCTGCTTGCTTCTATTTGGAGAAAATACTGGTCAAGCTTGATCGTTTAAAACTGGGAAATTGTTAAATTAAATAGTTGCATCCGGCAAGTGTAATTGAGATTTTGGACGACGCGGCGCTCGTGATTACTGTTACTTTTATGTAGGTTACAGAAGCCTACTTGAGATTATAGCGACTCAAAACCGTCGGGTGTGATCCATTAGCCGCGCTCTCGTTCTTCCCCGTCTACTAACAAACAATTTGAGCTTCTAACAAAAATCTAAATTCAAAACTTCGATATGTTCAGTGCCACGTTGATTATAAGTGACACTATTTTTCACTTAGGAATTCATTTTTGTTGTAATATTTCACAAAATCTTTTATCTACTAGAACTGAAGGGTGCAAGGAGGTTGAATAATCACTGTGACAAAAATGTTACCTAAAAATTCTGAAATTCAAAATTCTCACCATAAAAAGTCGAGAACGCTACAGGCCTGGATATTCATATTTTTATGGTAACAACATAATGTCATAAGCATTGCCTCTGAATTTTTCGAATTATTTGACATGGTGCTTGCTAGTTAAAAAAATTGAAAACGTTCTGTTTTTACGGTTGGTCTACGAGAAATTAATTTAAAGAGAGAGAATTGAAGTTATATTCTCTAAATAATAAAGTTATGTTCTGGAAACCGCGCAACCTAATCTCGTCAATGAAATAACGGTGACCGTCAGCTATTTCGGATTTCCTAGCACGCAGGAATTCCAAAGGTTCGGCTGACGAATCAAACGGCAGGAGCGCGTAAAACAGCCAAGTGGAATAAGCGGTTGACCGTTATTCGACCCACCAAGCTGATCAAAGATAATATAATACTTCAAGGCTGTGCTTATATTTCGTTAAAAAAATTTCGGCCGTATTCAAAAATTTCCCTTTCTCATTTTTTTCGATAGATCTCGGTATGCGCGGGAGATTTTGATTTGAAAAATTTTTTAGTTGGAACTGTTCGAGTGTGCGGGTGGTCTGAGAGAAAAGATGGATTGCACAGATCCAGTGAGATGCAATCTCGCTTTTCTACAGCTGGCATAATTATCCCTTTACGCCGCGGCGACAGGTCATTGCCACGCGCGCGCCAAACTGACTATTATCGACACGCGAAAGTAACGCCTGGTTTTGCCAATATCAGTGGAAAACTCCGGGGAAATCCTCTGGAGACTGCCAATTAACCTAATTGGCCGAAACAGTGGGTATTTTTCTTGTACGAATGTCTATGCAATTTTCTTTTATCGTTTTCGAATTGTCATTGACGTTAAATTTTTATATAATGTCGCTTTTACAATTGTATTCTTTAATGTGTCTGATTAACTCATGAAAAATTTTATTCTTGAATACATTATCACGTTACGATATTATTTTTCTATAAGATTGCACAGTCTATTTTTATGTACTAACGAAATTAATTTGTAATAACATTTTCTCTATAATAATCTTCTTATAAGAATGTCGAGGCATTTTAATTTTAAATAGAAACTCTCTTATTCAATCTAAATTCATTCAGACTCGTGTGAATATAATTTTTAATCTTTGTCCTGTAGTATCTGTTTGATAAAAATTTTAATAAATTCCCCGTTTAGACATTCAATCGTTCTTGATTGAACGATTGGACGAAACATTGAACAATTCATTCAGTACCTGATAACATTAATAATTAATAAAAAGAATTTGAGAATATTATAATATGTTTTACAATTAATATTTTCAAATCTTTAAAAGATTATATGTATTACATATTCTCCTTCCTTGCAATTAATACAAAAAATTTGTACAGAGATCCCCAGTCTCATTGTAAACAACTTTCTGAGTTGAGTTTGTATCAAGCCTGCTAAGGTTATCAGTCCGATAGTCATTTTTGTACGCATCTTTCGCTCTTCAAAGCGTATTGTATATATTGAAAATTTTTCAATACTTATCAGCACAAGATAATGTCTATCGCAGTACAAGTTAATTAAAACTTTTCAAAACATTCGATCAAAAGAAAGTATGTACACTCCGGGACGAGGAGACAGCACAATCAGAAATTAATGTAATTTCTGTTTATTAAACATTAGAAATTGAATTTCTTTATACACATATTTCTAGTGCGTCTTTCTTAATATCTATGAATGAAATGAAACGAAGCTTCATTAACTTATCTATTTTTATTGAATGAAGTAGAATTATTAACGAAATATAGAGGTACAAAATGGATAGCTCACTTAACGAAAAAGTTGAAATATAACAGAATTAATCAATAAAAATCAATGTTCAATATTTTGTAGGACCTACTTTACAGCTAACGATTTTAATTATTCGGTTTGGTAAATATTTATATTTTTTAATACTGTTTTGGCTAATATCCTTCCATTCGTCCAAAATGCACTATTTTAAATCGTTAATATTTTGGAATTGTCTGCCATTTTGGTACACAGCTCTGGCAAGATGTGCCCAACAATTTTCAATGATGTTGAGGTTGGAGATCTCGCTGGCCTCTCCAAAACACGAATAATTTTTTAAGAAAAGTATTAACCGTTTTCGCCGCGTGGACTGCGACATTATCTTGTTGTAAAATGTGTTTATTTGCAGCAATTCTTACAGCATAAGTGTTTAGTTGTTCATTTATCATTTCAATATGCCGTTCACTATTCATTCATCCTTTTATAAATTTGACTTCTATTTTACTCCAATATCGGCCCAAATTATCACACAGCCGCCTCCCATTTGGCGACGGCTTAAAAATTGCTGTTCTTCATTCAAATTATGATAGTGATAGCCTACGTTGTCAGGGTCATCCAAATTATATCTTTTTCCGTCAGTAAATATGACTCTTCGCCTCTTTGTCCTCATATTTATATGCTTTTCGGCAAATTGTAAGAGGAACGCTTTATGCTCCTTCTTTAACCGAGGTTTCTTCTGCAATTCTCTTCGCGCTAAGTGCTTGCATTCTTGTAGAACACAACGTACATTCTTTCGACAGTCCGCAGTCCGCATGCGGCTTCAGTCGTCGTATATCTCAATGAAAATATAATTAAGGAAAATAGATATCTAATTTAAATTACATTACAGTCACACACAGCCTATAAGGAGTGCCAGTGACAATTGCAGCGATACGTCAAGTGTACGTCAAGTTAACGTTCAAATACTTTGTTATGTTTATTTTTATTGTGTTTTATACGCTACCGCTTATAAGTGTTTAGGCACTCCTCTTTTCATGCATTATTGGTACAGAATTATGTTTACCAAAAAACATTAGCATAAAATGAAATACAGTCGGTCACAAAAATATTGGGACAAAATTGCAATAGATCGGAGTTGTAGAAAAAATAATAAAAGTTGCATTTTCAACTTTTTAATGTGGGCCTATATTGAGAATTTAGGAACTACATTTTGTAGATCTGTGTGAATTATATGCATTGTGAAAGTTTCATCGAAATCGGTTCATGTGGGAAGAAATGACAGGCATTGAAAGATGATAGAGTCCTTAGATTTATTGCAGTTACAGCCCGAAAATCGTGAAAAATTGCAATTTTCACCATCTTTAAACATTTGTAGCTCACTGCAACGTCGACCGATTTTGACGAAATCTTCAAAATATGTTTAATCGACACAGATCTACAAAACGTATATTTTAAATTTTCAATACAGGCCCACATAAAAAAGTTGTGAAATGCAACTTTTAGTATTTTTTCTACAATTCCGATCTATTGCAATATTGTCCCAATATTTGTGCCCTAATATTTTACTTTATCAATTACGTTTTGCAATAAATGTTTGCTATTTGAATGAAAAACATGGTGAAAAACAAGTAAATATGGTGGATGTCAGAATACATGTTGACACATCAAAATATTCATTTTCTTCAGTTTAATGTACCAAATGAGGAAAAATAGATCTTTTTGTCCCTGAGTGTATAACTACTTTCCAAAAGTTTCGATCCAGCAGAGATACAATCAATACTTGTAAATACATTGCCTCCTGTGTTACTAAATACTCGCGGGAGAACTTATGTTATAAATAGACTGCAGATCTTTATGCAAAATAAAAATTGACTGCACCAATTGCAAGAAATGGAAACTAGATTGAATGTGTCTTTTTTCTCATACTTCTTTCCGTAATGATCTTAATAGAGGAGAAATTATATGTATATTGACATCTTCGATATTTACAATTGTTCAACAATTTCGGATTTCATAAACTCAATTTTGCTACAAATGCATAAAGATCCGCAGTCCAGTTATAAAACTCACTCGTTCACGTGGACTGTAACAATAGTTACTGAAACATTCGATGTTTTTTACGATAAACTGTTACGAAACGTTGAAAAGGACAAGACGGTGAGACAATGAGTCCGGAAATAATTACACTTAGCCAACAATGCACCTCCATCCTGAATTTCAACACAAATTTCACAGAAAATGCATAGAATAACGTCAACGAAAATCCATAAAAATTGTAAAAATGAGAAAATTGAATCTGTTTAAATTTTTTCGATCACAATCACCATATAAAGTTCTTTACAATACATATCGATAATTGTAAAATGAAATCTTCAATGTTTACAACTTCTCTTTGCCTCACAATAAGAAACGCCTATCAATTCGAGACACAAAATCCATGTTCAAATTAATACATCTCTTAAACAATGTAATATTTTGCAAAATATTCTCCGAGGACAACTCTGAGGACAATGTTTTCCATTTCCTGTTTTCATAACTTTTTTCTCCCATAATAACAAATAACTTCTAAATGGGAAAATAAGAGATCCATAACGATCCATTGTTATCCGAGTTGTTACTCGGAATAGCATCCGACAATCCGTAATCGAGCAGCACAAGCGAAATTCATATCAACTTTCTCCGTTTTGTATAATGCATTTTGTTGTAACTGCACTTTGACCACCGGCTATAATTATTTCTGGGACGAGATACGTATGAAAACTGAGATTAATTACTATTTGCTCGCTGTATGCGTTGCTCTTCACATCGGTTGACCTTCGATGACCTTGAAAAAACCTCTACACTATACACTTTTCTTGTTCTCTAACGAAACGGTAATCGAGTTATTCAAACGGTTTTATATTTCTATTGAATTGTCAATTTCAACCGGATCACCTTGTATATGAACTGGCATATGGAACACTCGCCTACATAAGCCATAAGCGTTTTCATTCAGTATACCGTTGACCTTGACTGCACCGCAGTCGGGACGCATAGCAGATGCAACGAGCAATGATTTTCTGTCTTACTTTCGGTTTTCCGACATCTTACATTAAAAAGTAATAACATTATAATTAAAATATATCGGGTATATCGTTTAAATCGAACCTGAAGTAAATCCTTCGACACTTTTCGATGCAGTTTAACATTCTCTACAAAAAGGTACTGGACCACTTATGGCTGAAACGCATTAGTTTCGAAGATATTTTAATTGTACTGTAGAGAGAGAATGACGCTATTTTCAAATCGAATTAATGGTTTTTAGCTATAAGTAGCTTAGTACTTTGTGTAGAGAATGGGAAACTACTTCGATTAGTGTATTGAAAAGTGTATGATTGTATTTGAAGAAATACTGATGACTTCCGCGTGACCTTGATGTCCCTGTCTATGGGAATATTGATTGTTTAGGATTATGGATCTTTTGAAATCATGCAACTGTTATGTAAAACATTTTTGACGATGAGTTTTGACGACGACAGTTTAGTAGATATTTGAGTTGATATTTAACATGTAAATGATTTACTTTTTACACCCGGTATATGTATAACTGTATTTCCTACAATATGTGTGTAATTCCTTATTTCTCAATATATTGTGCTCTTTATTTCGATTGCACTGATATGTTTGATTGATAACAATCTACCAGACGTTTTATCAAGTCTTCAATCATTAATAAAAAGTAAATAAGTGAATAACAAACTAATTGAAAATGTATTCCAATTCTTTGTTGTGAATACAGAGATATTGTATTTAATAAATACTAAACAAAGAAATTATTCTGGTAATTATGTAATTATTATTGAAAACGGTATAAAGTCGCTAATGCAAAAAGACACAATTGATCTAAAAAAAAAGGGGTACACAATTTCTAATGTCTCATATGAGCTTTGTCTTACCGTAGACAATAATAATAAAAAAAATCCAATTATCACTGAAAATATAATTCTAAACGATAAAATAGAAATTTATAAAATTAATAGTCGATGTGCTAACCAAGTTCCGATTGCAATTTAAATGTATAGTTAAGAGCATTTTCTACGAAGTATAATGCAGGAAATTGTGTTGCACGAAGAACTACGCTTTAATCAAAGAATTCTTTTCCAAGACAAGCTATAGGTCTTTTTTTAAACCAGGAAACTAGTTCTACGTGTGGTATCCATTCAACGAATCGTTTGTGACCATGTTTCGTGACCATCGTCCGATCGTCCTATGTCTGAAGCACCTAACCTACTTAATTCTTGCTCTCTCTCGCCACGTGACGTCATTCCCCGTTGAACCGTCGAGTATACTTTCTCACGCAGTCATTTTTTTTTCGCCACGTGTGTTTCAATGCCTACCGTTTTTCTCCCCGAATTCTCTGTTCCCGGGAAATCGGCTCAATACCCACCATAAAATCAGCGAAAGACTTTACTGTCAGAATTTCCGAGATAGAAGGAAAACGAAAGGCAGTCTGCAAGCATTTTTAAAGGTCACGGTCTTTTGTTTGATTGTTTTACGTCGCTTCTTCAACGGCTATGGTTATTCAGCTGCGGGACCTACAGTTTAAGGTCACGGTCTGGGAGGAAGTAAACGATTATCTTTAAGAATTTATTCTAAAAAAAAACTGGTCGAGACAGGACGATCAAATATTATGTATAAGGAACGGTACAGTTTCAAGTGGTTCTCATAATTTATTCGTTAAGGTATATACAGTAAGGAGCATAGTCAAAATTGATTTCTACTACTTTTTTAGCTGGGCCAATAACGAAAATTTAAAGGATGTGTTTGGTCAACTCGTATAAATTATATACGCTCTGAAAATTTCATTGAAATTGGTTTACGAGATATAAACGATCAAAAGTGGTAAAAAGGCCGAAAATCTTGAAAAATTGCAATTTTTACCACTTGTGATCGTTTATATCTCGTAAACCATTTAACCAATTTCAATGAAATTTTCAGAGCGTATATAATTTATACGCGAGTTGACCAAACATATCCTTTAAATTTTTTCATTATTGGCCCAGCTAAAAAGGTAATAAAAATCAATTTTTACTATTTCTTTTCGCAATTCCGACCAAATGCATTTTTTCAAAATATTTTTCAGACGTCATTTACTAAATTAATTCTTCTAGCCTTACAGAGAAATTGATGTCGTTTGGTCCATTCATAAAAAAGTTATTCTGATTTAAAGTGTGTTGAATCAGTTATGCTCGTTAGTGTAAGTCCTAAATATGTTTGGATGGGTAAGAGCTTGAAGCGATTATCATTTTATAAATAAGGAATGTTAATGTTTAATATGACAGTGGTTTGTGCAAAATTTGAATGGGAGTACTTGACAAATGTGATCAGTGATTGCAGTGATCACTGACCCTCTCTACAAAATTCAACAAATTAAAAGCGCGACGAATGCGGTCAGTAATCAAACTGATCGCTGACCTCTTTGTAGTAATTAATCATTGAACCAGAGAAATTATAAAAAGTACAGAGTCTTTTTCGTAAAATTTGAATGGGATAATTTTGATAATATTAACATTGTAATCAAAATGGTGAGTAACCCAACTGTCAATGACCAAAATCGTTATTCGATAAATTCATTACTTCTGTGACCAAAGTATCGATGCGGTTTAGCTACTATAAAATTGCTATTCATACTATATGTATAATGGATCAATGTAGTTCGAGTAAACACACTTTCTTCACAGTCATCAGAACTCTTTAATACGGTCATATGTATTGATTTTTTTCCCGCATATTCTAATCTATATGAGAAGCACTATTCAAGCGTTATTAATGGCTTGCATAACATAACACTGCTATAAACCAATTACAGACTTCTAAAATCTACTACACCCGCATAAAAACTTTAAACTCCGAAATTTTTTATAATAATTGATACTGAACAAATCGTGTTGTGAGAATACTTTAATTACAAGTTATATTAAAACAGTAATAATTTCTGATAAAATTATTTTACTTCGTTTTTAGCTTTACGTTTTTATAAAAATTTTGTTTTAACGCTATTCCTTTTTCAGGGGCAATGCTATCGTTTTACTTACACAACGTGACCCACGCGCTTTGAAAAACAGAATTTATATGTCTACAGTAAGCATCGTAAACACGTAACCGAGTGTTTCGTAACTTTTTGTTTTCGACAATCGATCGCTTTGGTGGTCTATAGAAATTTAGTCATTGCATAACGTGTCACCGTCCAATCTTTTGTAATTCACGGGCATGGAAAATTTCAACGATTCTCTACATGGGAGACAAATTGAAAATTCAATTAAAATCTCCAACCGTAAAATATCAATTAGTTTACTAGGAAAATATTTGTGCAATACGACAAACTTTTCTAAATCAAATAAAAAAATGACTGGATTCAACAAATTGTTCTCGAAAAAGATATTCCGAAATGCAGTTTTTTCGTGAAGATAAACAAAAATTTTTTAAAGCTTTTGTTAGTGCTTATCTACAGTTAGGAACAAAACTAATCACACACACTTTAAATCAGAATAACTTTTTTAAGAATGGACCAAACGACCAATTTCTGTGTAAGGCTAGAAGAATTAGTTTAATAAATGATGTCTAAAAAGTATGTTGAAAAAATTTATTTGGTCGGAATTGTGAAAAAGTAATAAAAATTAACTTTTACAATTTTTTTAGATGGGCCAATAACGAAAATTCAAAAGATGTGTTGGGTCAACTCGTATATGTATATTATATACGTACTAAAAATTTAATTGAAATTGTTTAATTGGTTTACGAGTTATAAACGATTGAAAGTGGTAAAAAGTCGGAAAATCTTGAAAAATTTCAATTTTTACCACTCTCGATCGTTTATAATTCGTAAACCAATTAACCAATTTCAATTAAATTTTTAGTACGTATATAATTTATACGAGTTGACCAAACACATTTTAGATTTTCCTTATTGGCCCAGCTAAAAAAGTTGTAAAAATCAATTTTTATTATTCGTTTTTCACAATTCCAACCAATATTTTTTTAGATGTCATTTAGTAAACTAATTCTTTTTCCATTTAAAATGGCTGAATACATTTACAACCAATTAATGACGAAGCACTAGAGATATACTACACATATACGTACATTACTCATTGCTTAGATAGGAAAGGTACATCATACATATTAACGTCCTTATTAGCCAGTATAAACGGAATTGCCGGTATAAAAGCTCCTAAACATGTAAATAAATTCGAAACGTAGGTTGAAAACGTTCGAGAAAATATTCCGTATGTGTAAATTATAATCGAAACCGCGAGGGAGCATTGTATTGCATAAACAAATACGAACTCAGCGATATGATGACTTAAACTCCGCCTAATTTGACGTATAGTACATGGTGGAATACTTTTAACCGTGTTATTTTCAATTAGAACCGAGAATCGGCTTAGATCGCGGGATGACTGTAGTTTTATTAGCTCAATAAAATTATTGCTATGGGGATAAAACGAAGTCAATGCTCCCTATGCAATGAACACAATGGGGCTACCGAGCAACGATAATACTAATGCTTTGTATGTATCATGATACACTACGAAGGAGTTGAGAGAGAAAATCATGCGATTTCCTTACACTTTCAGAAAGTATAACACACACCAGTAGAACATTTCTAAAAAATTCAATATCACGAGTGAATTAATAGAAATTCTAATCTCGGTCCCGAATGAGAACTGTAAATAATACCGTATAGTGCCTATGCAAACATAATTGGCAACAATGATCAATTATTAACGTGCTATAGAAAATTTGTAAAGTATTTACGGCAATATTATTTATTACGCAACTAGAAGTACATAGACATTTACTTATTTCATTAACAGTTCTAATAAGTTGAAAAATGTTACAATTTTTGAATTCTTCATAATGTATAGAGTTCTGCAGTCTACTAATATTGTATATTAATACCACTTGTTTATAAACAGGAGAGAAGCTGTCGGCGGCGCGGCGGCGAGCAACCTGTACTGACGCGTTTGCAATCACAGGCGCATAACAATGAGCAGAATTCAATGTCTAGTATGTACCGGCAGTTTTTGCAAATACAATAAAGTTTTGATCTAACAATAACCCCGACGGAGATGGTCGATCTTTTGTTAGTCCGTTCGCCTACTCCCTCTACATTGTACTAGGGACCATACCCCACAAGGGGATCCTTGAAGCTCAAGCTGCCTCGGTCATCGAGCAGTGTAAAATGTAAAGTGTAAATATGCAGCGTAATCCCATACGGGGTTGGATATATTGATGTGCACCACTATTAATCCAATTACACACAAAACTTCATTTTTTATGGGTCTTTCACACCAAGTAGTCTTTTAAAATTGAAAGCTCACCTTATACATATGTATATTGTCGTATATAGAACCCACAACGTGTTTATAAAAAAAATAAACAGAAAATGGATTTTTCGGGTTGTCCGCTCAGAAACACTCTGTGGGTGTGTGTGGTGTCGTCGTAATAAAATATGTACTCATTCTTCATCATCATATGATTTAAAAAGTTCACGCGGTATGTATATGTATAGATCGTTCGACGATCGTAGTGATATATCTGTAGAAACAGTTGACGAGTGGTAGCATCATGCTAACGCATACGCACAACACGGGCGTGCACGTACATATAGGCAAAATTCAATGTAGTAGTATCTGCAGTTTTTCGCAAATCTCTCAAAAACTAAGGCTGAGCGGCGGTTACATGTATAGGAAAAAATTGTTCAGAATGTTGAATTTTACAACATATCTAAATTTTATCAAAATCGGTGAGGTGGAACCCTTTATGCACAATTACCGCTTTTTAAATTAATCTATGTTTTAATGCAAAATATACTCATGAATGGCTTTCGTTGCCAATATATTGATGAATTTCGATTTTCTTGTACTTTTGTCTCCCATTGTACCTCCAGAACATCCTTAAACACGATATAATTTCAACTATATTAAGTAATTGTAACATGTATATAAAATTCGATGAGGAAAAGGAAACAAAACGTAGAGCGACAAGCTTCTACATATTTAGAAGCTTCTCGAATGTATTTAGTTTGGTGGCGGTCATGCGGGGCAGCGACGCGAGAGGAGCGCGCGGGAAAAAGCCGAATCGCGCTTAACAACCCCGGTGTTGATTTCGAGTCCGCGGATAGCAACAAATGCATATAAATTGCGGGTTCGCAGAGATCAAGGACCACGACCGCTCTTGGTTAGCGAATAGGACCCCCAGCAAGAGAGTACGGCGATAATATACGGCTGGACGCCTGTCGAACGAGAGAGGACAGAACACCTCCTGGACGCCCGAGTTCGATACAGAAGAGCACAGGATGGATAATTCCTGGACGCTTGTTTAGAGTACCGCGGAACCTAGCTAGAGTACACGTGTGAATATTGAGAAAATGTTTGCGTCTTGTAATTTAAACGTTCGAACGATTTTATCCATCTCACCTCCTGTACCAAAAATTCTAATCCAAAAATAAATCCCGTCTGTCCAGATAATACCTGTCCAAACTCATTCTGAAACACCATGACTATATGCAGAAAGTTTTCGGTCGCAAAGAGTAGTAGATCAAGACTTTAATTTACATATATACAGCAAAAAGTTCAAAATGTTTATAACATATAAAAAAAAAATCATTAAAGTCGGAGAGACTTTAATGTACATATGTACAGCAAAAAGTTCAAAATGTTTATAACATACACATATCAACATGCAACCCATTTCAAGTCTTTAGCTCATTAGGAAGTTAGTTTAAAAACAATTGCAAAATTTGCCACCGAACAAACAAACAGACAAACAAGCAAACAAGAAAGCGAGCTAATAAAAACGTGGTAATAAAAAATCATTGAAATCGGAGAGGAAGTAGCTGTTCTGAAGTTTCACCCTTGTCTTATGTTAATTGTAAAATATATATCTAAATATATGTTCTCGAAAAACCAGAAAATGTTTATACGAGTGGGCTTGGGGGTTTAAAATGAGAGCCACTGTAAATAATACCGTATGGTGTCCACAATTGAGCCTCAGTGTCTAATACCCGTAAAATGTTTATTTTGCTTCGAGTATTCTAACGGAAAACGTATTTGTTTATAGGAAGTATTTGCGTAACATCTGTACAAGTGCTTACACGCTCTAAAAAAAAAAAAGTATACATGAATTCTCTAAAAGTCAATATTTAAATCTGCACAATTACAAATAGTAATAATTTTACTATATTCCCATGCAAAGATTATATAACGTTAAGATTAATACATTCGTACTATATAAAACACATAGTAGTTGTTTAAACAATTTTGGTTGTAGTCCTAGTTGTAAAAGGATAAAAACAGGAACAATGTAACAAAGAGCCCGCTTTCAGTTATACTAATGCTTATTTAAAAACAGTGTTGTATGTAGGTTCTAGTCATGAAGAATTAAAAGCAGCAACAACGTAACAAAAAGCCGGTGTTTTGTTTGAATTTGTTTCCTTGTACATAATCGCACACAGAAATTAAAAAGAAAATGTTTTCACGTTACGATTATTTAGATACATTATTAGGCAAATTTTTTGAAGTTATTAATAATAGAATCCACACTTGTATAAAATCAACAATGTATGTCGGTTAAATATGGGACAATAAAGATCCAAGATGGGGGCACACAGGGGTGACCACCACGTGGTACAAGGACACAAAAACATAACCAGTATTCTCTGCCTACACATACATATAGAAAAAATTTCGAAATTTAATCCTCTATTAAATAAAATTATTGTCTAACAATAAGTACATAATAGTCTACGGCGGAAAGAGTTAACTCAAAATATCACGCGTCATGGAATCGCACAACCGAAAATTACAGGCGCGCGAAAAGTAAACAAAAATTAGCATGAACGGGACACAAGCGTGTACTCACGAATTTTGAAATCCGGTGATGCAACGGTTGTTGCGCGAAGGAACTTGCGAAAGTCTGTGGTCAAATACTGTGGTCGTGGAAAGCGGTTAGCACTATGCACATGTCTTGTCGAATTGTTTCAGTGATATTTCACATGGGGTTCCCGGACGTTCAATTTCTAGAGCACTTGGAACAAGCACACGCACACGTGTTCGTTGGCACACTGTTAACCGACCTGTTCTTTCTTTTACCTACACTCTTATGGTTTCGCACGCGCAGATCCGCAACCGCGTCTTCCCATCCGACCGTGGTGAGGACTCGGCGTACACTGACGCTCGCGCACGCTCGCGGCAGCGCGCGCCGACGTCGTCGCTCGTCTTCCCCCACCACCAATCCGCGAACTGGCGCGCCTTTACTGACGCGTAACAATTAATTTTACGAATAAAAAATTTATGAAATAATTGATTGTCTACCATTTGAAAGTTGTACTATTTAATAATAACTATTACAAATTTCCTCCATCAATAACTGTTATGAGTGATCGAAATGAATTTCTCTCAACGATAACATTTACCAACAAGAGAAAAAAGATTCGGTTACTTATGTATAATCCCTATTTGTAACCAATACGATTTTAGTCGATGAAATACTTGTTATATTTTGACTTTTTTTCTATTTGGTTATAACAGTTATGGTCCCTGCTCTTAGGTCTTACTTAGACCGCTATTATTAGCGAGTAGGTGGAAGGATAGACCTTAAATGCCAAGAACAGGTGTGGAAAGAGAGTCGGAGGAATCACTTTCGTGTAATATGCGAACAGTGGGTCAACGAAAGTCGATAGTCTCCGACTGGAGAGATGGAGGAGAAGGGTTCTTTAGGCCCCTGGGCCCTAGGTGGTGGGGTATTAGTGGGTATGGCTTCGTCCCTAGTTTTTATCGGACAAGTTGAGCCACACTACCCCCCGCCCCCCCCAACCAACATCTGGAGGGGGTGTGTGCGTAAATTCCATTTCCCCACCGCCCTTAAAAAAAAGAAGAGAAAGGTGTAAAGATATACCTTTTTTCTTTTGTTTAAACACGTGGCAAAAAATACATTTTATGTACACCCAGAAGGGGTGATATGGAACTCGGCGGACACAGGTGGTCGGTGTCCTCCATACCCACTAAATAAACCACACCTCTAGGGCTGAGAGCCCTTTTCTCGTTCTCTAATGTTCTTGAGAACAGTCAGGGTTCCACTTTTTGCATTTCTCCTAACTGCCTCTTTTCCCGGACTCACTTCCACTCCTGTTCGTTTCTAAAGGTGTAAGGATAGACCTATCTTCCAATGTATTTTTGCGGCCCACTTTTCGGGTGCCACGTAACTCCACTACCATTTTTATTTCACACGATGTAGACGAGTTTATGCCAGAATCTTCGTAAAAACAAATAAATAAATAAGTCTGTTTCTGTTCTGACTCGTTGTCTCTCGCGCGCTGGATCGCTTCATTTGCATGCAAATAGGCGAAATGAAAATGGTAATGTGATTACGTGTCTCCACAAAAGTGGGCCGCAAAAATACATTGGATGATAGGTCTATCCTTATACCTCGTCGGTGATAATTATTTATTAGACTGAATAAAAATTGTGTTTTTCTTTTAATTATTCTATTAAACTGACTCTAATACATTGATGTCCTTAAATATTCTTAACATGTCCACTGCTTTAAATCGTACGTGTCCATTTTTGTCATAAATGCATAAAATCCGCAGTCTAGTGATTATACATATTTTTTCAGCCAAGATTGTCATCTGCGAGATGACAATTGTGGGCAAAGTGCTATAGTCTGTTGAGTAGTCGCAGTATGCGAAGCTACAGCGTCAGAGGGGAAAGGGGAGTCGTTGCCGTAATATACAGGGTATTTCACCTAACTTGACCACCTTGAATATCTTTGTTGTTTTTAGAGATACGTCAAATGTCTGATGACAAAGGTGAATTTTTAGAGATATGAATAATTCAACATTATCCTCAGAAATTTGACGTATCTTTAAAAACAATAAAGATATTCAAGGTGGTCAAGTTAGGTGAAATACCCTGTATATTTTATTCTATTAGTTCATTTTTACTTTACTCTTATTATTTTAAATAGTGTTAACCACTATTTTGAATTGCCATGTGACATCAGTTGTGGGTACAACATCGGCCTACGATTACCCTCCAGAAATAAACGGTCACTAACATGAAATATAGATTGATTGATCGATAATAAATTAAGAAAATGTTTGTACTTGTGTCGGTCCCAGTTACGGGAATTTTTGGAGGCAGAAATTTTTAAATGTAATTTTTATTTAGGCTATGTACAACACATACGTACAATACGTGACCCTTGCTTAAAACTATGTTACGCCCCGGTATGCGTTTTTATTTTCCACTTAATCTTTAACGCCACCTAATCATTTTTTTATATTTCATTTTTCTTTCTCACTTTCTCTCTCGCTCTCGCTCTCTCTCGCTCTCTCTCTCTCTCTCGCTCGCTCTTGCTCTCGTTCTCTCGCTCTCTCGATCTCGACATACGCGGTGCAATGTGATAGTGTCATTACGTCGTATGCATTGTTATGCTTTTTCTTTCTCCCTGTAACGTTTTACACGTACGTGTATGTATAAGTGCATGTGTCCCTCCTTCCTCCCCTCTCGTATATTTCTCGTGTGATATGTTACAAATTTTTAGGAACATTTCGCGTCGAACGCCGCGAGTGATATCTTTTTTTTATTTTCATTTAATAATAAGAGTTCGCAGTTAAAACTACATGAAAACAATGCAGTTTCGTATCCTGCAGCTTTTCATACCTCGCTCAATATATGCATTAGACACTTATCGAAAAATGACACCAATATAGACGATTGTTGATTGGACAGACTCCAAATATCACCGCTGAGGGGCGCCAGGATTAACGTCCTTCCACTATAATTTCCGTAATTAATTAACACCTAGTTCATTAAAGTTTAAACAAAATCGGAAAAATTAGGTTTCTCGCTAGAATTAGTGAAAAACGTATACAAACACGTGGCACGTTATAATTGCTGAAATACATACTAGGAATTTATTTCTAATTTTTGGTTCTAAAACAGTGGTGGCGAACCTACGACACGCGGATCAGATACTGACCCACGAAGGTTTTGTAAGTGACCCACGCGTTTATTGTAATATTGACCTGCAAAAGTTAAAATTATAAAGCAGAAAGGAAAAACTAAAACCTGTTGTTGATTATTTCAAAAGTGAGAACCGAAAAGATTCAACTGTCAACTTTATCTTTTAACAAGGTGTTTGATGTTTCCCAATAATTCGCACCCCCCCCCAACCCTTCTAATTGAAGCCACTGACTTATGATCTACGGGCTAGTATTTAAAAACTAAATAAAAATAATTCATCCACTCTTCAAAAAGGTTCGCCATCACGGTTCTAGAATATGAAAAATGTACGAAATGTTTAGAAAATACAATTTTTTGTAAATTCATCAATTTAAATGGATGCGAAATTTTGAAAATGCTTCTACACCTTGTAATTATTGAAATATACAGTAAAGAATTTTTTCTAATTTTTTGGTTCCAAATTCTAGTAGTAAAAAATAAAAAATGGGGATATGTTAGATGAAATCCACACAGTCTTTTGTTATTTGTTTGGATTTGACATATTGTAATTACCAGAATACACGTTGAGTAATCTTTTTCTGAATCTTTAGTTCTGGATCCTAGTATGAAAAAAATAAGAAATATGGGAAAAGCTAAAAATATTCGCTTTTAAAACTTTTTTAACACATGAAGAGTTTAAGAAAAACATCGATACATTGCAATGATTAAAATGCATATTTCCTTTCTTCGTATACAAAATTTTTTGGCAGATACCTTTTCGGAAAGTTTAAAAAAATGGTCTCAGTTTTAAACTTCAAAATTAATTAATTATTTATTATAGTAGTATATGGGCTACAGGGTTGTAAACTACTCTAAAATAGACAACGATCATACTAGTCAACAAAGAAAATTGAATTCAGAGTGAACAAATTTTAAAAACAGAACAAGAATTTAACACATATTTAGAAGTCGTCTCTAAAGTAAAAAAGAAATGGAGTTTTTGAGATCTGTAGCCTGGCGCCCCTCAAATTTCGAACGCAAGGATCGTCAGTTACCCTCCGCTACCCCTCCACTCCGATTATTAAAAACTCTGGCCAACATAAGCACACAAATCAATGCCTAAATTGTTCTCCACTAAGGATAGGTATGCTTACATTTTTAAAAGGACATTGAAAAATCGCATATGCTAGAGTACCTGTTGATTACACTGTATATGTATCTCTCGCGCTCTCTCTCTTTCTCTCGCTCTCGCTCGCTCTCTTTCTCTCCCTTATTTACAGTTACCTCCGTTTAACAAAACCGTTAGAGTTCTCGATCGTTGTTAAGAAACTAATCAAGGATCCCACGTTGGGACAGTATTCTCACGCCCACGCTTCTCGTTTTTGTGCTTGTGCATTGTTATTACAAAATTTTCAAACAATAAACCTCACCTTTGCACTTTCATTCCTCCATTTCCAATAATATATGTGTAGAAATGAGACTGAATTAAAAAAATGAAAGACACAATTCTTAAAATGTACTTAAAAATATAATTATGATTGTAAAAATTATTATTAATGCTGCTATATATAATATATATATATACGTGTAAATAAATTATAATTATGTATTATAATCATTCTTTGAATTATAGTAAATAATTATAATTTATTATTAATGTCATTATATATAATATATATGTATATAAATAAATTATAATTACATGCATAAAATTAAATATGTATACATATATAATCACATTATAATTAAACTATAATTATTTCTCGTGTATATAATTTAATTACAAGTATATATATATATAATTATAATTTATTTATTTAGTGTAGTTTTGCACGAAATCGATCAGCACTGACGTAACAACTTAATTATAGTATTAATAATGTAGTAATACTGCTGAAGTGTCTATTGAGAAATTATTTGGCTGCGTTGTACTTTGTGTAGGATACAAGAAACATTTTTTTTAAATTAATAACATTGATATTAAAATGAAAAATAAATTAAGTGTACTACTGAATATAAAAATAATAATCGAATGATAGCACACACAATTCTCTGTACATCTTTGAAAAATAGTAATGTTTAATATTCTATTAATATTAGCATGGATTTAAATAGCTACGATATTAAAGCGGACTTTGAATTCACTTTTTTGCACAGTTCTAAGAGAATCATTAAAAATGTTTTGTTAAATAATATCGGCACACTATTATTTAAACAAGAACAGAATTACGTATCTTGCACCCTGCACAGAAAGCTCTCAGTGTACTAATTACGGAGTATGCTTTTAGTCACATATATCTACCGAGAGACATTATTAATCAACAAATTAGTTTACCAAAATAGGGTTAACAATACGATCAAGTCTGTTTAGATGTTCCATTGAATTTGAACTTACCGATCGGAATTCATTTCATCTTACGTAATAAACAAATGATTTTGACCAGATTCGAAAAGTTGGCGCGCTAGTTTGAAACTTTCACACGGCAAATTGAAAATTTCACTTCCCTCTTTTCGCGAGAGGCATCGAAGCCCTTCTTTTCTCTTTTAGTCTCTGTTTGGTGGTACTTTGGAATGTTGTTTTCTCTGCGGGTTTGCGTTTTCCTTTTATTCTTTGGCAATGCGGTTTAGTGACGTTTGCATCGTATTCAAATATCCTTGAATTGTTTGAATAGCTCGTGCATGCGTTTACAATTATGTTTGGTACTGTAGCATTGGGGCAGCGAGATTCGGATGATGAGCGGTATTCATTCTTAGAGCCGAGATACTTTTGTTGTACCACTCGTCCTCCGCTGACATACCTGCAATTAGATCAATTTATATTATCATTCTATTAATTCAATTAACATCCATATCAAAGGATAAGTGAATCTCAGGTGAAGAATTGATCAGCTTCGAACTATCATAATTTCCACAAAAAAAAGTCGTATAGCAATCTATCCAAGCGCATTTTAAAGAGCAAAGTATCTAGTCTGAACTGCCCTAATTTATTTTTTACTGGAGATTGCAATTGCATTTCACGAAATTATGATAGTTTGAATATGATCAACCTTCTATCGAAGATTCTTAAGAAAAATAATTTAGGCAGAGTACAAGTAGAATCTTTACGCTTTAAAATGAGTCGAAGTATTTTATTCGCTTATTTTATTTCAAAGCTTATTTTATTTCATTTTATTTTAATTTATAATAAATACGAATATTGCATTAACTATTGCAAGATACTGTCCAAAATGAACCTGTCAAGGTTATACCATTTGATTACATTAGCAGCCACAAAGATCGAAATATCATTTATTGGGACCCTCGACTAAAATTCGTCTGACCTTTGCAACTTCTACCAGTTTGAAAACGCAATTATACAATTTTAAACCCATTATCTGTGCGTGCTCCTCGGAAACTCATTTATTCATCGACACAAATGTAGTCTGTGGTGCCAGGCACAAGTAATAACGCAATATTATTTACCAAACACACCTCTAAAACAAAATTATCTTATTATTTAATTCGAATGATACAATCTACAATGATATTATACAATTAAATTAAATCAAAATAATGTTCATTTGAAGAAAAAATCGGAATTATATAATTAGACTCAGTCATAAATCATTTGAACAAATCGTTCATGACTTATCCAAACAATAAATATAAAAATTTGTAACACTAAAATTGTGAACAAGAACGTTGAATTCCAACGAAAATGCATTTAATTACTCTTACACATTTATGTTTGACTCAATTCTTCATTACCTATCGACAAATGAATACAAAAAGTGTTGAACCACATTGAACAATTCAAATAAATTTACATCATCAGATTCTAACCAATGAAATCACCGCTTAAAATCCCTTAGAGGCGGGAAAACGTTCGAATTCAAACCAATTTCTGAACAATTTCAACGAAAATGCATTCAATTAATTCCACGCGTCTAATAACATTATTTAAACTATCTATTAGGTGTGTAAGTGAGTTCCTTCCCCTTTTTTCTACCGTCATAACTTCTGACTGAATTCGAATTACTTCCCGATTGTGGCGTCATCTGAAAGAGCGTTCTTTTAGTTTTAAGAAGAGTCGTAATGAGCGCTCTAAGAGTTTCCAGTCCTATGCAACAATTTCAAAGAATATCGCGCGCGAGAAGCATCATTTGCATCACTGCTTACTCTTTGCATTCCAGCGTAGAAAATCAGCTGTTGAAGCTACTGAAATGGTTTGTGCGGCACTGGGAGAGAACGCTGTATCTTACAGAACACGCAAAAAGTGGTATCAAAGATTTAAAGCCGGAAATTTTTATTTGGAAGACTACGATCGTTCAGATGCACCGAGAAAGTTCGATGACGCTGAGTTCGAGGAATTGCTCAATGAAAATCCAACCCAGACGCAAGAAGAATTGGCAGAAAGATTGGGAGTCACCAGACAGACAGTATCTATCCGAATGAAACAGTTGGGTAAGATTCAGAAGTTAGGGCAATGGGTCTCACATGAATTAAGCGAAATGAATAAGAAAAACAGACTCGAGATTTCTGCTGCCTTGCTTTCACGGCATAAAAGGAAAAGTTTCCTGCACAAAATTGTTACTGGCGATGAGAAATGGGTCTTATATGACATTCCTAAACGACGGAAATCATGGGTTAATCCTGGGGAACCGTCGACTTCAGTGGCAAAAAAAGTTTTGCTGTCTATGTGGTGGGATTTCCGAGGAATCATCCATTATGAACTGCTTCCACCTGGAAGGACAATAATTGCCGAATATTATCAAAATCAATTAATGAATTTATACGACCAGCTAGAGCAGAAACGGCCGTTTACTGGACAAGGAACAAGTCACGTGATTTTGCAATACGACAATGCTCGGCCACACGTTGCAAAAGGAACGCGGAACACAATTTATGCGTTGGGATGGGAAGTCCTGCCACATGCGGCATACTCTCCCGACCTGGCCCCGTCAGACTATCATCTTTTTCGGAGTCTGCACTTGTTGAACAACACCACTTGTTGGGGGAGCACTTCAGCTCAGCAGAAGACATCCGAAAATGTATTGATGATTTCAAAACCAGCAAGCAGTCGTCATTCTCCAAGGATGGATATTATAATTCACTCACCACGTGATAAAAGGTTACAGAGAACGAGGGTGATTACTTTGAGACGTAATCTTGTGTCCGATTTATGTAATACAATCTTAAATTTGAAAAAATACGAGAAAGAACTTATTTGCACACCTAATAGAATTAATTGGACAAGAATCATAAAACTGAGTAGTCACTCCCAGGTAAATATTCATTCGAATTCAATCCGGAATGAGCAATTTATTCTTGCGATCTAGGGTAGACGTAGGAAACGAAATTTCTTTTTAGAAAGCGATCAGGCGATTCGATTCACGGGTACTTTCCCGTTGGACGATCGCGGATGGTAATCGACCGATTTGCTATCGCATTAAGACGTTAAATCGTTACGAGGCGCCGCCATATTGGCGGAGCAGTCAGCTACAGCGGCGAGCCAATTCGCGAATAGTCTTGATTCGATTTAAAAGCGATATTCCATCTCGCGCCGGAAATGATGTAAGACGGTGCGAACCCGGAAATAGAGAGGACGTCTTGGACGTACGTTTGCACGGGTATCCGATTCGTGTCATTTCCGGCACGGCTTTTTACGCAATCAATCAATAATTGCGAGTCGGCACTTGGGAAAATAACGAGATTCCCCAAAAATTCGATTTCAGATTGTTTGTACCGTAAACAAATTTGTCGTGTGCGCGCTGCGACTGTGTAGAAATGTTTCAGGCTTTGATACATCAATTTCGAAAATATCCATCGGTTTTTTATTACGTTTTGTCACACTTTAAATGAGATGGGTGCCATCAAGTAGATAACTGGTAGAGACCATTCGTTTTTGCGGATAATACAAATGCCTCTAATGAGCTTGAACAATTTTTATTCAGACTACTATAGGCTTCACGATTCATGATAATATTTCATGCACGATTTATTGTTTTGAAAAACCGTTATGAAAACTCACCCATTGCGTCTTGTCTCATACCAGTGACTGCCGACATGTTCGATGCGGAATGCGACATGGAAAATGGCTGTGTCATACTCGGATAAGACGTTGTGCCCATCTGCAAAAATTAGATTCAACAATTTTAACACGTTATAAAGATACAATTAATATTCTTTTACAAACTAACGAAGAGTATAGTCATGTCTCGACATGTAAAAAGTCATTCTTTGAAGAAAACTTCGACACCAACGCATCCTTGAAACAGTATTAAACCAACGATCTCTCCTCTTTTGTGTCGAATGATTTTTACAAACACGAAACAATTTGGATCACTCGATTATCCGAACTAACCAGTGGAAGATGCAACTTTACCGATTTGTACAATAAATCATGTTGAATGTGGATCGCTTCGGATTGAACTGAGAAACGTTCTCGGACAATAGAGAATTCAGATATCGGTTGGGATAATCGAGGTTATACTTTATCGGGAATTAAATAAAAACATATGATCCGAATTGTATCGTGTTTTTACTCATTCTAATCAGGAAAATATGACAAACATGTTGCTAAAAGTTTCACAAAAACATGATTGAAAACTTTATGAAAGTTATGTCAACAGATGATCACCGAAATGCATGAAATCTGCGATTTATTCAATGTCCATCGAAACATCGACTACAAAATGACCACATTGCGAGTACATAGAATTATAATTTACGTAATGAATAGTATAAACCAAACTCGATTTTGCGAAACGAATTCCGGAATGAATCAATTTGTAGATATCGATGGGGGTAATCGTGCTTTGAGAAATCGATAGATAGGTATTCCCATAAGTTTTTCCACCGACAAACCGGCGCGGCATAGCCGAAGAATTACCGACTCAATTAAAGCAGTAGGCATTCGGTAATCTGTCCGACCCAACTAATCAGTCGAAATGCAATTTAGGTACATCGACCGATAGCTATGCGCCGCCGGACGGTCAGCTGCACTTCAATTTAATACCTCGGTTAAAATCATTAACGAGAAACGCGTCGGACTCGTCCGCAGCCTCGCGATACTCCTCAAAGTGATACATTGATTGTTACATAAACAATCTGACAATAAATTGAACAAAGATAAAAAATGTTGCACGGTCTTTCAAATCCTTCGAATACTTTTGGGAAGCGGAAATGAAATGAAAAACAATTTCAACATTTGTACTGTAAATTAATAGTGCAACCAACAGAATTTAAACTACATACACCTACAATTTATAATTGAAACTGCTATAATTTACAGTTTAAATTGTGTATGAAGTGCTCTCATCAAGCCAATCAGTCTAAATATAATTCTCTTGTATCGATTTATTATGTTGTTCGTTAATAAATACAGCAGACCTTTATGTGCACTATACTTTTCAACAATTAGGTTTTAATTTATTTAGCATCTATTCTATTCTATTATCAATGTGAGAATGTTATCATGGCAATCATGTGTGTGTGTGCGTCTGAAATGTATGAAGTCCTTGTTACCAAATCACAAGGTCAGCCGCCGGCGAAAAATCGTCACGTTTAAGTCAGTCTGTCTCGAGCAATCGACCGTGCAATACGTACAATTACTAAATACGACAAGTTCTCTCTTTATAATTTTTTCTAACAATCAATTTCAGAATCTAAATTATAAGTATTCATTGACTACAATAAGAGAATTCAAACCACATATATTAAATTAGTACAAAATAGTTTAAATTACAAATATTAATATTAACTATGGGAAAAATGATTTAAACTATTATATTGTCTATATTAAACATTTGACAGTTAAGAAAAAAATATTATTTCAGTGTTTATCAAGAGAGCAATTTGTTAAGAATATTTAAATTGTTGGATAAATCTGTGAAAAAAGTTGATTTCCTTTAGTTGATTCTTTGGGCGACTGTGTTTTGTAAGGGAGATGACGGAATACGTACTTGAGGGTAGCGATTTATGCCGTTTATGCTATTATGGGGATGAGGATAGGGCTGATAGCCTCTACTAGCGCCGGGGTAGATGTTTCTCATCATGGCGCCTTGGCAAGCTGGAATCGGAGTCAAGGCTTTCTGGAGCTGTTTCTCCTGCTTCCGATACTTTGCTCTTCTGTTTTGAAACCAGACCTGTCAACAATAATTATAACATTTAAATGACATTAGCTACGACGTCAAGCATTTATAAGTTACCTACATGAAAATTCGGCAACTAAAAAGATTAAAAAGATTGCACCTCCAGCATTATGAAATTTTATCACTGCATTCGGTACTGTTTTAGAAAATAGTAACTGTTCCAAACTGAAATACGCATCTAATCGAAAGTTATTTCTAAAATTGTACGCATTTAGAACGTTTTCATCTTACAGACCCTGATGTAACAAGATTCGGTCCTTTAAATAAAAAATTAGTACGACTATCATTCTTAAATTTTATCGATGAATTCGGTAACATTTTAGGCATTTCTTCATGAAAAAATATCCAACCAATCCATAGTTATAGTATAAATTTACACGACTATCGTGTTAAAAGTTTGTGGATCTATTATTTCTTAGGCCAAAGGAGTCCTAATCACTGTAACCGTAAAATAAATCGCAGTGCGAGGGGTTAAAATGGCAATTTCTTAGATCGAAACAGCCCTCATAAGTGTAGTTTTGTGAAGACATGTTCTAGCCAACAAAACACCTAAAATCGTTTTCTTTGTAATGAACAATGTAATTATATAATTAACAGAGACATTTTCTTTTCTTTTTTGTTGCTTCGTAGAACAATAGCAGAATTTTTACAGTTTGCCGGTTGGCCGAATGCGAGCCGAGTAGTTCACGCATCGCCATTTTGCGCCAGAGAATTTCCATTGTTTCGCGGGAATTAGCGCGCCCATATTGGGATCGCCTCTCCAGGCCAGGCCAGCCGCGCTATAGTCCGTTGTCTACGTCGAATCCATCCCCCACCAGAGCCCGGGGGGCTTCTTCCATTCGTTTCGCTCCTGTTTTTCTCGGTTCTTATCATCCCCTATCAACTGCCCCCCCGCCCCTCGGCAAAGGGGCTGGCAACGTCACCGGCGCCTCTTGATTGGCCGATGCCACCGCCGTGACGTCACTCCCGGCTCCCTCATTGGCCGACGCGTTTTATCGACATTTCTACTGTGCATCAGATCTCACCCCCCGACCTCTCTTTCCACCCCCGCGCACGCACGCACGCGCGCACGCCATTGCGAAACCGTGCGGGGGAGGACGAGCTGCTCTCGACTTTTTCTACCATTTTTGTTCTTCTTATGCAGCTCTTACGGCCTTTTTTTACCCCAGATCGCTTTTGTTTTATTCGCTGTTTTCTTGTTTATCGGTTGATTCTCTGGGCACTTGGCGTTTTAACCATAATAATAAACATTGCGCCGATTATTAGTAGACCGCGGGTCCGTGTGCAGAAATAAAAAATGTTAGTTGCAAGACACAGGTGACAAATAAAAAAATCTTCTTTCAATTATCTCACTAAACGAGTGTCCTTAAATTGTGCGCACCCATTTTTTTAAAATCATAAATATATAGAGTTTAATTATTCGAAACGACAGCATATATTAAATTGTCTGCGTTCGTTTGACCCTCCGACGACGGATTCCTCGGGTCTATTTTGACCCAGAGTATGAAAATCGTCATTCAATTACTCAGTATTGGCGAATGAATATAATGAACTGCATTAGGAACATAGAGAAATTATACAACGTTTTAAACGATTGTTTTAAAACACTTATAGTTAAAGAAGTGAATTTTTGTGAGCATTATCAATTATACTGTAGTTATAAGAATGGTCCGCCGTCCGAAAGTTAAGAATTTTAGCAAGATGAAAATGAAAATCGAGGTCTTTAAGTTATTGAAATCTTTTTATTGCTTTAAATAGTGCCTATCCGATTTTGTCGCACATGCAGACAGTCTGCAGTCTAGTGATTAGTAGTATAGTGGCTCGTTCAAGGGCACAGTAGTATCGGACGATTTTAGTCAGCCTCGTTATAATCGTAGAAAAGTACATAGCAGCATGCATATGCATACGGGACTTCATCGTACTACTTTGTTCATGACATCCTCAAATTTTTCAAAGTAGAAAAGATTGCAATTAAGATTACTATAACCGATTAGGTGCACCATTGAAAAACACCTCTGGACCTAATATTTTAGGTAATTTTATGATTTTTTTTTTACCAGGAAACTACAAATCCACATATCATGGGACTTTGAAAGTAATTTTTATCTTTGTTTCGACTATGTTTTCGAATTTTTCCAGAGGGGAAATGTCAAAATTGTGCTTGCTATAAGCAATTATGTACAACCTTGAAAACGATCTTGTTACGAAAAGTAATGCGTTAGACTGACTTCATGAATTTTTTATTATGAAATTGCAAAACCGTTGATTAAGACTTGAGCGTGCACATTTGTTTGTATTTCAACTCCATCCATAAATTTTTAGAACAATGAAAAATCAAAACTGTCTCTGTTATAAATGATTAATCGTACGATCAAAAAGCAAGTTACATAGTTTGGCTCATTGAAGGTTCCATTTCTACATCGACTTTGATAATTGTTTGAGCAAAAAGAATCGCATTTAGAGAGGGCAGAGCACGTGCAGGAAAAGTGAACGGCTCCTTTTATTTGCAACCACTCCCTGGGAGCTTTTTGAGAACATATTTGCGCGCGGGCGCGTCCCTTAAGGCGCACACCCTGTAAGAACTGGAAAGCTAAGAGTTCGTAATTCAATCACCGTGCTCTCCAATCTCGCCTCTCTCTCTCTCTCTCTTTCTCTCTCTCTCTCTCTCTCTGGCTGTCCCAAGGAGAGGAAGATGGGATAGCGAAAGTGCGGCACCCTCTCTGGGGGAGAACAGCTCAAAATGTCTGCTACTTTGAGCACCGCGACCCAGAAAACTATGCTTCTCTGCGCGCCAGAGAGAATACTGTGCGCCTGAACCGTTCTTCTGTGACAGAAAAATACAACTCCGACAAAAGTCCTCGAAGTATCCGAATATTTTCCACCATATCTAGACTCTACAACTTCAATTATGACGTACCTATCATTCCATCCTTGTAAAATTTGTTCAATCAAAGAAAAACAATTGATACATCTAGGTCAATTGAGGGAAGAAGATGAAAAAGAAAAATGATCTGTAAGAATTTTTTCTGAAGAAACTGATTGATTTTTCTCGAAGATCCTTCCTGTGTCCGAAAGTCTGTTCGAAGTAGTTTCTATAATTTTTTCATTAAAAGATATTTATAAATTCAGAAGATATAACTATTTTCCATCGGGTGCTTTTTGGAACATTCGATAACGACAGATTGCTCGTTTTGTGTTAATTAAAAAAGAACTGGCCGTTGAAAAAAATTGTCCTTCGGCGGGATAGTAGTTTTTAGTGTATGGCATAGGTGTGTTTTTGAAGTAAATCGACGCGGTGGTTTTCTAGATATTTTAGTCGCAAGCGTCGAGAGTATAGTTTTCAGGAAAATTGATTGAAATGTTTTTGTAGTACAATTCTTAAAAATAAAAACTGCATTGGTAATATTTTCCGAGGAGAAAATAGAAGATGTTAGACGACCATATTTATTTGGTTCTCTCGTTTCCTGGCGGATAGGAAGTCGATTTTCTCGTAAAACGCCCAGTAGGTAGGCAGGCTTCGATCGGAAGTCGAATCGAAGTAAAAAGGTCGAATGAAAACTCAGCTAACTCAATATCGGGTCTCGGATTCACCTTTCTTTTTCTACGGCGTAATGGGATTTCTTGTGCGGTGATTCGAGAATTATTCTCTTACCACAGTGCTACCCTTTTTTTTTATCATTATCATTAATAAAGACGTTATCGCCGCTTCTTGAAGCGATTCTGCTACCCTTTTAATCTCTTCCAAACTTATTACATGTTTCTAAATACATCAAAAACAATCATTTTAGACAACTATATATTTTAACCGAATTTCGGGATTTTTTAATGGAAAAACTGGGGAACCAAATGTTACAGGATTTCAGTATACGTTTTAGATTGAGTACAGACTATATTTCCAAACTTTTTGATGACACGACAATCAAATTTGAGTTTGTTATAAGCAACTATAAGCGCAATTGAAAAATACCTTGTTACGCGAAGTTATATTTTAGGCTAACTGTGGGATATTTTTTATTGGGAAAAGTGAGGCATCAGTTGTTACAGGATTATAGTATACATTTTGGTTTAAGTATCGACTATGTTTCCAAATCTTTTCACGACACAAAAGTCAAATTTGAGTTTGTCATAAACAAATATAAGTGCAATTGAAAAAGACCTTGCTTATATTTTAGGCTAACTTTAGAAACGTTTAGCGAAAAAAATGGAGAACCGGTTGTTATGGGATTTAAATGTACATTTTCGTTTAGGCATTGACTATGTCTACAAGACGGTGGAAAAGTCAAATTTGTTATAAACAAGTAAGCACAGTCTTGAAGGAGACATTGTTAGTAACTTGAAGTAGGTAATTGTTATGATTTCGCAATGTAAAGACGTCCGCCAATTTACGTATTGATCTTCATCATTTTTAATCATTGTTGTATTAAATTTATTTAAAGTTTCTGCAGTGCAATCCCAAAACCTGATCAGAATAATAATCGACTCCTTGGGATTAGGATGCTTGTATGCTCCCAACCGGATTTATTTATACCACAACCTTCCGCAAACATTTAAATGTTTCTATCTCGAGGCAGCAGTCGCTATCAAAAAAAAGAAAACGACAGTGGCAAAGATAAGAAAAAGATAATAACGTAACCGGAAAGGGGTCCGATACCCCCATGCTTTCCCCATACCCTCTCCCCGCAGCATCTTCTTAGCTCTCGTCTCCTAGGGAAGGAAGAACCTCGGCAAGGCCGAGACGTTTCAGATCTATCTAGGGTGGAGAGAAAATTCAATTTAAAATGGCGGCTCAGATATAATGGCAGCCTCCGGTACGGCACCACCCTCCCACGCTCCCCCCCTACAACTCATCTCAACTTTGCCACCGCTGTTCCCTACCTATTTCTCTTTCATCCGAAAGCACCCTGCTGGGCTGCGAGAGCGAGCTCTCGTTCGCTCGCGTGTCGCCATCTTACACGATGCGAGATGCCATAACTGGCGATGGGTGTCTCTTAAAGAATTCCTCTCGGGTGCATTATACCGGTGAGAAACGGTTCGCGTTACTTCCAGTCACGATTTTGTACGAATATTTAGTCGAGTTTGTACGAATAGTGCCATGGTTGTACCAAAGAATAAACAAGAACAGATAAAATGTAGATAGTTGAAACGAAGGGATGGAGTACATGAATATTTTAGTGACATGATTATACCAAAGAAAAACAAACAAATAAAATGTAGTAAACTATATGAAAATTTGTATGATTTAATGTTTAGAACATTGATAATATTCTGGAGAATATGTTCTAAAAAATGTTAAAGCAATACTAGATAATAATCTGGAATATTATTGATTAGTTTAGAATATTATTATTAATTTATTAATGGTTATCATAATAATGTTAGATAATAATTTTGAATATTAATTAATAATTTGGAATGTTATTGTACCTACAATCAATTTAAAAACGTTGTAACCATTGTCCTAAAGTACAATAACATATTCTGAAGAATATTCCAATAATATTAGAGAATAATTGAAATAAATTGGAATAATTTTTTAATCTAGCTAATAATTTGGAATATTGTTATAATATTTCAGAACGTTATAACAGCAATGGACAATAATTAAGAATGTTAGTCTACCATTTAGAATATTTATTACAATATTCTAAAGAATATCACAGTTGTGCAGTAAAAAATACTGTAAAATAAGAAGCTTAGTATAACGATCACAAAATAACGATTTCATCGAAATGAAGAAAATGGAGAATGTCTCAAAGAAATTAAATGCGCAATATTTCCCGGAGATTATGCAAACACGTGTCAAATTCTCCCAACGAGAATCGTGTGTAATAAAACGCAGGAACTCTTTTTAGCCATCTGCGTGATGGTTAAAACATAGTTGCAAGTGAATCGTTGCTTATACGGGAAAATGACGCGGAAATGATGAAAACATGGAGCTGAAGACCGTCGCATATGGTTGTTAGAACCTTGTACAGCGAATCAAGGTTCGAGTCTCACGAAGCTACATCGCAAAAGAGTTTTTGTTCTAACATCTGCGAGACTGAATTTTGTCTGGAAATTCTATTGGCATGATTCAGCTAATTAACCCTTGGACAATAGACGATTTATAGCTATGTAATTGGCAATGCTTAGGACCGTTCACAGCTTTAATTAATAATTTTTTAAAATTTAGTTTTGATGATATCTCGTGTAGACACATTAGTCTTTCCGATATCCTCAATGAAACAGCTATTCAGTTAGTTTAAGTGCCACAAATTGAGTACTTAAATGACAATGTGGATGTTCCCGGTCAAAAATGACTCCGGCGCAGCTTTTCTTTTTCTTTTGTTTCTATTTCATCACTGGGTGGAACGAAATAAAGTACTCATCTCTAAAAATTGCTGTTTGTTACCTCTTTGTTGCTATTTACAGACCGAAGAAAAATTGTCTACACAGTTGTATACTGTACTTACATGTATACCGAAAGGTAGCAGTAATCATCCTTCAAAAGGAAAAGTCTGTCTTCCATCATACCCCTTCGAAATTAATTCGGGAGGGAACACATTTCAGTGTTAAAGCAATAAGGAACATTCTGTCAGAAGTATCACAATAAATCACCTTCAGATGCCATTTTGCTAAAAGTATGGACTCCAAAAAAATCCCATACTATCCGGTACAAAATGAAAAATCCCTACTTCTTTTCGTTCCGTCACAATTAATTCCAAAAGACATCATTTTCCATCGATTTGATCCTACACAAATTTTCTGTGAACAGTATCTCTAAAAATCTCTGTGTATCGGCATTTTGACAAAAGCTACACATCCCAAAAAATCCTATACATTCTACAAGATGCCAGTAATCATCTTATAAAAAAATCCCTACTTCATCTCATTTCCTTGCAATTAATTCCGGAAGACAGTCTTCATTTACTATCAATGAATTCCTACACTTTTCTGTAAACAGTAGCTCTAAGTATGCACCGCCATTTTGACACAAAAGCTACACATCTCCAAAAAATTCTGTATATGTACTCTACACTCAACAAAAAAGATGTCAGTACCATTTTCCAAAAGAAAAATCTCAATCTCTTCTCGTACCAGTGTCGCCAGGTCAGGGGAATTGAGGGGAACACTGTTACCCTCTCTCTCTCTATTAGTACCGAATTAGTCACATGACAGTGTGACACACGTACGACCGGGCTGAGGCGGAAGTGTGGATGAACAGCGTCGTAGAAGAAGAAGGGTAGAGTAGGAGACAAGTCTTCATCTAGCGACACTGCCTCACAATTAATCTAAAAAATCATCTGTTTCAAATTTTCAGGCAATCCGTTTAATATACCAATTAATCACAATTAATTGTTTGCTAAAGAGCGTCACTATGGACCATTATACAGTAAATCCTCAATTACTGTCCGGGGTCGCCTGTGCGATCACTGTCTAGTGCCTACCCACTCCACTGCCGGCCATCGCAGGGCGGCGATGATTTATCTCGGCTCGGGTATATCGATGTGAACACCACTGCATCGATACCATGAATCGAATATTCAAACTTCTTAATTTTCATTATTTTTTTATGGGACTTTCACTAACTTATTTCTGGCATTTTTCTGATTAAAACAAGGCCAAACACGATATCATTTCAACTGTATTTAGTGATTTAATCGACGATGAAAGTTTCGAACACAACGAAGAACAGCGTATATAGGGACATTCTTTGAACTGTGCCGGCGACGCACAGTGGGCGAGAAACCGATCTTTTTGGACAAAAATCTACAGACAACTCAGTTTTTCATCGATTCAATTGGAATTTTTTTTTAAATGTTCGTGAATGACTATACTTTGATCACGTGCTGCGCGAAAATCGTTAACTGTCACAATCAAGAATCCTTATCTACAAAGCCCAATAACTCCGATACTTCATCCGCCCATACCATGCATGTCCCAGCTGAGTTGCCGACACTTCTTAACCCTAAACCCTAAACCGCAGAATTTTAAACTGCACATTTGGCCCTGAGAATTACCAATTGAATAGAATTACATTCAGCACTTATGAGACTTACCATTAATTTATTGATCCAACAGCAGCGTTTTCGCGTATTGAGAAAGAACTTACTTGTAATCGCCATCCTTTATTCTTAGAGAGCTTATAAGTGCATCGGATGATAATGACATATGCCGTATAATATCTATTTTTGTCTTTTTGTGGCAACACATTCGGGAGTTTTCAGCTCGTGATTTCCGGAAGACTTTATTATTTGCCTCTTGTGGCTCTTCTGAATACAAACCACTTGGCAGTTGAAATGTAGCAAGTACTTCACTTCCATGTTGCAGTACCTTATGAACTGATGGAGGTAGTTTATTCCATGGATAAATTTTAATGCACAATTTAGCCGTCTCTGAACAATATTCTTTGAATTTCACAGAATCAGCTTTCTTGTCACATGTAATTACCTGAAGAATGTTATGCAATCTTGCGATAATAACCGCGTTTAATCCAGTCACTGCAGCAACTGATTCGGCTTTTCTAAAGAAAGTTCGGGCCACGTTCCCAGTATTTGATGTACCAGTTCCCTGTTTGACAACATCAACGGGTATTGATAGCTCTTTCAAAGAATTTTGCGTATCGGAGTTATCGAGCTTTGTAGATAAAGATTCTCGATTGTGACAGTTAACGATTTTCGCGCAGCACGTCATCAAAGTATAGTCCTTCACGAACATTTTAAAGAAGATTCCAGTTGAATCGATGAAAAACTGAGTTGTCGGCAGATCTTTTTCCAAAAAGATCGGTTTCTCGCCTACTGTGGGTCGGCGCGGTAGATGCAGTCATAAAAAGTAGTGTTCCTATACGATCACTCTGCGTGCAGAACACGGCTGTTGGACAGTAGATGAGGATTTACTGTACTTCTTTTTGCTACATGAACCCCAAGGTTTCCCTGTGCGAAACAGATCAGCAATTCATTTTCGAAACGTCGAAACGTCCAACGGCAGATGAAACGCAACAGATTCGGGGGCAGGAGCGGGGGCGGAGAAGCGCTGTGGTTTTTGACGACATTAAAGAAGGATGGAAAGGGAAAGCATGGCAGCTTTGTACGGTATATTTCCCTGATCCGGTGCACGACAGCAACATGGCAGCCGAATTCCGAGCGGTACATATTAAAACAGTTGCCGGTACGTTTCGCTCTTTTGATATATAATGCAGAACGGCGTTGTTTGTGTTAAAAGCCCGGGACCGCGGCGACTTAACCCTGTTAAACTGCGATGCTAAGTAAAACGCGGTTTGCTTTTACTCGCTCCGCTGTAATTCATGCACAAAGTGTCCGTTTCGTCCAACTTCGCGACTTTCGAACGCCAGCGTTCGTTTCCACTGCGAATGCGAGAGTGATCCGCTGTCGATCGCTTTCAAACGATTACTGACCGGCCATTTAGGGCCTAACTTGCGTTTGAGGTCCAGGTATCATTCGGTTTAGATCCGCAGATTTTTTTTAACCGTCGCGGAAATAGGCTGTGACGATGAAAAATGTTTCGTAATTATTTGTAAAGTATGCGAAGGTTGACGGAAATATGTATACTGATTGTGAGTTGAAGTGGTTATACATGGAAGTGTTTTTGAAATTTGTTTCGTTACGAAATATGCATATTTTAATGCAGAATTTTAATGCAGAACTGACGCTTTCAAAATATTTCAGTTTGTCTCGTTGTCAGGTACTTTGTGAATTTTTTCCATGACCCACAAATTTTGTTGAAATTGTTCGTTGATACGTGATTCGGAACTACTCACATCGAACAACATTTGAGAATTTTTTTGTTGCAGAATGTGCATGTGTAACTGCGCTGCAGAATTTCAAAATGGAAGTTACATCTCCAAAGGAGTTCAATTTATATAAGAATTGAGAAAGAGGGGATGCTTTTTCATTTTTTTTCGGGAGCCATAAATTTGATAAAAATTTTCCCGTTACGGGATTCGAAAGTATAAACGTTGGACAATATCTGACAACTTTTTTACTCCAATATATCCATATTTAAGGATACTGCAAAATTCTGAGGAGGGTATTTCTCTTTAGCTAACAACGGAAAAAAGTGAGTGCTCATGAATTTTTTCGAAGGACTGCAAACTTCGTAAAAACTTTCTAGTCGCTTGATTGAAAAGTGCATGCATTGAACAATATTTGTCAATTTTTCCACTCCAAAATCTTCATTGCTAAGTCCGCAGTGCAATTTTTATGATAATAATCCCAGTTTGATAGAGGGTGTCGGATGAGTCACAGGGCGCATCGTAAAAAAATTTATCCTACGCTCCTGGTAGTTCTCTTTGATCGATTTTGCAAACCCTCGAAAGGCACGGGGTGCCTTGAATCGACATTTGCGCCCGTAATTTCATTTCGCCGCCCTGCATGCGTCTTTGATTCGATTATAGTGTGAATCAGGGTCAGAAAGATAGACTCTTCGTGCATGTATTTGCAACTTTAAATTTTTCACTGGATACACGGCACAAAAGGGGCTCGGTGATTAATTAAATCAATCAAGAAAAGCTCTGTTCAGCGTTTGCAAAAAGATTCCAAAACAAAGGCGGCTTTAGAAGCTGGATTAAAAATTATACGTACATGTATCGAATTTAATCGGTCTAGTTATATTTTCTGGAGTTTCGAGATTCAATGGAAGATTCGGCGAGGAAATATCGATTCAGGGATGTTGTAGTTTCGATTGAGAGATCGATTAGACTTTTCTCTGAAGAATAGGGTGCAACATACCTGGATCCTGGCCTCGTTCAATTTAGTAGATCGCGCCAATTCCTCCCTGCAGTATATGTCCGGGTAATGAGATTTTGCGAATGCCGATTCCAATTCTGCCAGCTGCTCCTGCGAAACAATTCGAGGGCCCTAGTGAAGACTATCTGACGGGAAATTCGCGATGTTCCAGACTGACATTATTATTTGAAAAATTATAGAAATTGCTACGTTTCGATAATTGAAGTTGGAGGATCAATGAATTTGAGGAAAAAAATTAGAGACTCACTTGATGTATTATAACTTTCTGGCAAAACATCGGGAAATCATTTAGACTCATTTTAAAGGAGTCTCTACTTCCCCCCTGTAATGTTATATATTTTTTTAAACTAAAAAATGCACTAAATTAGTACTTGGTAAATTGAAGTCTGGTCACGGAGTTGGAAAGATGTAATTTATTGTAACCTTGTTAAAAATCATCAGAAAATGACCTATCTAGACTCATTTTAAGCAGGAAATCTCCACTTTTATTCCTAACGAATTATTTTTATTTCAGAAACGTTTTTCCACTAGGAAGCGCGCCAACAAAAATTCACAATCTACATGAACTCATTTTACTGTGCGAAGCGTCTACTTTCACCTTAAATAAGTTATTATTTCTTTTAACAAAAGCATTTTGTTGAAACAAATAAATTACTGGTGGCAAAAGTAGAGATGTTAAACTATACAATGAGTCCAGGTTGATCATCGTATGATTGTTTAAAACAAAGTTATGATAATTTGTAGATACCCAATTCCTCACCACAGATTTTGCAATCCTTGAATCATTGGTGTAGAATATTTAATTTTTTAGAGGAGAACAAACATCGAAGATTAAAAAGAATTAGTGAAAGTCAAAATATACAGGTTTCACGCTATCCAACGAGTTCATGGTCGTATGATTTTTTTAAACAAAGTTACAATCGTTTGAAAATTCAGAGATCCTCTGACCAAAGATCATCGCGAGTATTTCGAGATTGTTAATAAAAATAATATTTTCAGTACAAACCTGTGTGAAGGTAGTCCTATGTCGTCGTCGGGCAGGTGTCGGACAACTTGCAGTGGTGGGAGTGTGGCCGATATGTGGACTCGAAGCGCAAGGATCTGGTTTTAATTTTTTGAAAGCTCCTTCCGCACCTGAAACGAGAAATTCGTCAATTAACAACATATAGAAACCTGCATTCAAATTTTAAAACAACACATTTTTTACTTCTAATTGCGAACAGATTCTTCCTAAGTATTTCAGATACTTCAAATAAGCAACTTTTATTTATTTTTTATGTTAAACTTTAAAAAGTCCTCTTTCAAACGAAAAACTTTCAACTTTGAACATTTTCTGTGTCCTAATAGTTATACTCCCCTGAATAAGATGGCGTAGTTTAATATTACATCATGAACGCCGAGATTTGTTTAAATAATTGTTACAAAATTATTCTTAAATAATTGTACTAAAAATGATTTCATAGTGTTCTAAGAATAAAGATAGTATATATGTAGGAATATTTATATAACGTTAATGTTGATTATTATCAATTATGTTTACGTAGAATCTCGATTTAATCACGCGAGTGGAGTGAAAGCATAATTTACTGTTACGCTGCCAAATTCTAAGCGACAGACAGTCATCAGCCGATAGTCCTTGTGCCATTTCGGTATTGACAGTAAGACGATACTATAGATTCAATACTTGCTGCGAGTTTTGCAATGGTGGAGATAGAAAGTTGTCGCAATGTTGTAACTTTACGGTTTCAAAATTTTTCAAGTATGACTAGTCTTACATCGAACGCAAATTTCCCATTAACAAAACAGCGTACGACAAGTTTTACGACCTAAGTGTTAAGATTAGACTTAACTTGTAAATGATTTTTAGATAAATTCAACTGCAGAAGAATTAAAAAAAGAATTATCTTATTATGATTGAAAGTAGATTCTTCAAAATGAGAACAGATATTGTACGCCATGGTCCATTTTTTCTGACGATAAAAAATTTCTCAAAACAAAATAACCCGGGGAAGTTGACAGTAAAAGCTTAAAGCTTGAACATGAGTCCAGGTTCATCATCATCCTACCATTTTTCGCAAAGTTATAACAGATCGCGTTTTACAATACAAAAATATTTTTCTTTTTAAACTTAGCCTATCGGAGTCGAAAGTAGAAGCTCAATCCTTGAAAACAAAACCAAGAACATAATCTTCCGATTTTGTTTCGCGAAGTTATAAGAAATTACAAATTGCAAATCTTGGTACGAATCTAGAAAATGCCTTGCACGTCGTTTTACACTCTAAAAATATTGAAAACAAATTACTTGGAAGAGTTTCAAGTAGAAGCAGAATCTTTGGAAATAAGTCGACTTAGATTATCGTGAAATTCACGAAGTTACAACCAGTTCAACATCTCCAAGTCAGCGTTCAAGATTCGACAACGCTGTGATTGCGGTGGCCGGTGTGCTTTAATTAGTAAAAGATCGTTAATGAGGGACTTCCGCGAGGGTGTAAGAAGCCGTCGGCCGGTTCGGAGGTCCACAGGAGTCCCTTCCACCACGATAAGTCGTCGTTCGTCTTGGTTGTTTCACGGTATCGGCTTTATGAACGTGCGAACGTACGGACGGGGTAACGGTGGCGAGTGAAGTCCCTCGCACTATGCTAACTTGGTTAGGGCGTTAATGACCTAATCATGTTACATGCTGATTCAATGTTCAAGGATGAATGCTGTCCACTTTACATACCTTGTCCCGTTTCCCGGTGAACGGTGAAACTCGGTCAAGTTCAGCGGGAAGACGGGGAACCTCTTACAATCCGTTTCTTGACGAGCGAATCGGCATCTTGCGCGATCGTCTTGCGAAATTCCTCGACTAATCATTTGCGAACATTGTCGGAACATAACGAGTGGGTTTGTAGTTTCATGGTTAGAGTATCTCAAAGGTGTACCTCTTTGGTTATTTATTTTCAAAGCTGTATTTACTTGACTGCTCATAACAAGCTCAATTTTATTGGATATGGGAATAAGTTTCCGCCCCTTTTTGTTGAAAGGAATAAACAATTCCCATAGCGTGAAAACGTTTTCCAACAGTAGATCGATCGACGTTTAATTCAATTGACAGTTCTGCAAGTGTTTGACGTGGATTTCCATCAAGTAATGCTGGGAAATCTGTATCTTAGAATTTTTTGGCACACCATCGCAATCTTTGCCCTTACGTCGAAATCATGGTTTTTGATGGAGCATCGTCCCCGTAAATATATAATAAATATAATATTGAGATATATAACACCTTTCTTTAAAACAAAATAATGCAACATGACTTCCCGCAAATGCTGCTTACTTGGAACAAAAGTCGACATTTTTCACGCGAAAAGTTGACTGCTGTTCACGCTCGAAACAACTGCGTTTTGAAGCTTAGACATATGTAGACCTTTCAAAAACATGTACTACGTTCCATCAAATACGTGATCGGTACTTAAGTACAACGACATCTCCAAAAGGGCGGAAACTTATTCCCATACCTAATAATTTTATGGTTATCTAAAAATGAATCGGTTTATCGTTTCATAATAAAAAAATCTGAAAGTTAGCCTTAGACAGTATTATCTCTTTGGTTACCGATGTCCAAGGCAGTACTTAAGCGCTCATAACAAACTCAAATTTTAATATGTTGCTGTTATTTACAAAATTTGAGAATACCGTCAATAGATGTGGCAAACTATACGCCAAAGTTCCATAATAATTATCAGTGTTATGTTAAACGAATTTCAAAGTTAGCCAAAAATAGAGTTCCCCATTGGCCATATACATTTACAAGGATTGTGTATAGGTGCTCATAGCAAGCTCGATTCTAATTTTTTTTGGAGGCACACGGTGAAGTCCCGTAACAATGCGCTTTGTGATCCGATGATGAAAAATTCCGGAATCTACCCTGAAATGTTGTATTCTGCTGGAAGTAGATATGTGGTAAATTAACACTAAACCTACCACGAGGGGTCAAATGAGCTATTTTAAGATTCTTTATTTGACAATTATTGAAATTGTAACGGTGTTTTCATGGGAATTTATTGAATATATTTTTTGACTCCAGTGTATATTATAGTAAAAACTGCACAAAATATAAAAAATTTAATCTTGTTATTTTTATAATAGTATACACGTCAGTCACTTTTGATGGTCGGTATTTAGTATTAAATTTAGTATTAAAGACATCGGATGAAACAAATAAAAATGAGATCTAGTAATTTTATGTATATCTGCGTATACTTAGAAAAAATAAAGGAAAGAGTTGTTGGGCCCCATCGATTCCAGGAGAAACGTTATGGCAGATGCGAGCGACGGACAGCTGTCAGAGTCGCAGAAACCTGCATCATCGATGATCCCATTGATCCTGTCATTTGTCAACGTGGATTCCACCTCGTTAAAATCGTTGGTAATTATTTTGAATACGTTCTCGCTTGTAGCAGCTGCTACTCCTACGCATAATTGTCCGCTAGCCCTTTTTGCAATTATATTGGAACTTTTAAATACACTCAACTGTGTACCGTACACAAAATTATTATGCAGCATCTGTCAGCGCTATCCGTAGCAAAATTATGCTCTCTGTCGCCTTAAGTAACTCAATTTCCTCCTACATTTTTCATTCCGAAAATAATTTGAAAAATATTCCCTAAATATTCGCAACATTGTCAACTCTTTTGGGTATCTCTTGATGTTAAACTATGTTAGCTTCTTCCGGAGAGTCTGTAGAGTAATTTTACCGAAGAGACAACCTTTACATCCTTGTAAAAGAACTCATTACACAGGCCAGCATTTTCGGGTAACTTTCAGATTTTTTTACTATGAAACTATAACACTGTTTATTATGGGACTTGAATGTAATTTTCCGTCCATGTTTCAACTACATCCTCAAATTTTTCTACAAAGACAATATAAAAATCGAGCTGGTTATGAGTAGCCAAGTACACCCTTGAAAGAGAATATACCACAACCCCTCTACGTTGTAAGCTAACCTTGGGCATTTTGTACTATGAAACTACAAACGCAATAATTTTGGGAACTTGCAGTACATCTCCATTTACATTTCACCAAGATCTCGGAATTTTTCTACGTTAGGAAAATCAAAACTCAGCTAGTTATGACCAATTAACTGCGCCCTCGGAAAGGAATCCTCTTCCAAGCGAAAAAAAAGATACTTTGTCGTTGGGCGACGGTAACTTCTCCGCAAGTTTGTTCAAGTAGTAGTATTAGATCTTCTTTTTTAAAGCGGAGAGGAAAGCCATCATTTACACTGGAGGAAGAGAGATAGAAAGAGAGAGAGAGAGAGATTTCGCGGGTTCACATTTTAAAAGGGGTAAAGGATTCTCGCGGAAGACCATCGCTTGAGAACTTTTAATGCCGCGGAGAACGCAAGAGGGTTAACGAAATTAATTTTTCCGCCCCCGTTTCTCTCTTTCTGCGTCTTTCCCTCCCGTACCGTCCCTCCTCTCTCATTCTTTTATTCTCGTTTCATTTGCATGAACACTGCGGTAGCTTCATCTTGTTTCCCAGCGGCCTGACCTTGGAGGAATTCAGCCCCATCTAATTCATTATTGAATAACAAAGACTGCAAAATGGCAGGCGAGCTCGTCTCAGTGACCTAATCTTAGTTAAACTTTTTCATTATTTACGGTACCCTTTAGTAACGTGTTTGCGTTAAGCAATGATTGCAAGAAAAATCAATTACTTTCTTTGGAAATTCTAATTACGAAAAGAGTAGCTATAATTTTTATAAGGAATATATTATTTTAAATTATAACTAATATTATATTGATTATATTGTCTTATTTTGTGTCATTCTTTTTAATCGTTCATCTATTCTATTTTATTCTATAGTTTTGATTTTACTGTGTGTTCATTAAATTCTAATTTTACTCAGTATGTATTACTTTACTGTAATTTATATTACTCTACTTTATTGTATTCCATAGCATTGTATTTCTCATAATTTCACTCCAGTTAAATCTGTTTGATTCGTTTTTGCTGCATTTTACTGCATTCATCCTATATATTCTATATTATTACTGTATACGATTTTAATCTGTTTTGTACTAATTTATTCGGCTATATTTAATTGTATTTTATTATATCTATAATTAAAAACCTTCTATTTTTATCTAAATAATTTTGTTGAGAAAATATTGTCCTCCGCTCATTCTGTATCTATCCCTTATTATTATTGAATATTTTAAAAGAAACTTGATGTGATTTATAATAAAAATGATCATGTACTTTTACCATTTATATTTATATCATAAATTGTAAAGATAAAGCTACTTGACTAACTAAAATTCAAATTCTAATCTGCGGCGCCAATTTCAAACAGACGAGATCTTGCCGAGGTCACCAATATATTTACTACCAACATAAATGTTTCCTTATTTATTTGCGCGCCAAAAAATACAAGAAATACATAAATTGTAATTTTGTACTGTTTATAACGTCCATAAATTGCCAAGCTGTCTATTACCTACATAAATATTTCCCTATTTATTTTGCGCGCGAAGTCAAACGGAACAAGTTCAAACAAAAGGGTTACTAGATTATAAGAACGTGGAAGAAAAGGGGATTTTCTCTTTATATTTTGACTGACTCTGAAAAAGGAAATGGGCAACGTGTCATCTCGATATAGGTGAATTTTCTGCTTGTTAATTTTCGAGTGGAACGCGTGTACATTGACAACGCGGTCGGTCAAGGTGTTGACAGTGGGGTGCGAGGATCGTACCATATGGTGGTACCTGTTCCACGGCCTATTATTATGTGTTCATGGGGATTTAGAGAGCCTAACGCTAAGGGTGGCCTAATGGGGTTTGCCATGATGGCTGGGCGTAGGCGAGCATCGAGTACGTATTATTCTCGATGAAACATGCTACAGTGAGCCGAAAGAATAGAGCAACCCTAAGCACTACTCTCTCTCCGCTTCTATATCCGACAATCTGTTTTCTATAAATGTCAAATTTCCTTCAACAATCAAGTTTTTTTTCTTGGCAACACAATTTTTAGAGGTCCTATACTGTTCTCAGAAGATGTCATTTTAATTAAATTGGTATTTTCAATTAAAATCACTCAAAGTAAGGCAAAGCTGAATTTTAAGCTGATAAATAATATAAATAAATAATAAAATAGGTCAAATAGGTTTTGGAGACTTACTAACATGGTTAGTTTATTGGTATGGTACTCGTAATAGTGAGAGAAATTCTACAGAGAACTATTACCAAATACTTCGGCTGAGGAGAAACTATAATAAATAAGTTAAGAAATAAATTCTACATTATTCTCACTATTGCGTTACAGATTAGAATCATTGTTATGTTCGCCAAAAAGCTTTGATTTTATTATGGACAAACTCCTAAACTAATCGTACAAATAACCGAAGTTGACCTTCATAAGCTCTTCACGCGTCCACCTACGAAAAAGCTGATAACACTGTGCAACTCGCGAAACCGTTTAATCTTCACTGAAACATTTCTCGCTTGCGAATAATAGTATAATGATGCAAATCAATGTGGCAATACGAGCCACCCGGTATGTATAAATTTGTCAGAAAGAAGATTATAAAGTTTTCAATGGAAAAATATGCTGGCTCCGTACGAATCTTTATCGAGTCAACACCGTGAGCTTTGTCGAGTAAATTGTTTAAAAAAAGAGTTGTTCTTACCAACACTGGAAGTAGCCCCGACGCTGCTCCTCCCGGGCGTCGCGGCGGGCGTGGGTGGGCTGGCCTCGAGTCCCTGGTGCACGCCATACAAGCCGAAGTCCTGTTCGTTCGAACTGGTGCTGCTGCACTTCCTTTTCTCTTGGTTATGATTCAGATGAAAGCTGTCGTTCTCGACGAGTCCGACGCCGAGGAGACCCAGGTTCGGCCTCAGCTCGTCCATTAGCTTGTTCTGGCCGCAGTTCGCAGCGGCTGCCGCTGAGAAGTTCAGTTGTCTGCTGAAGATCGCTGGGAATATGTTGAACTGCTGATGGTCGAGGCTGAGGGCAGTCGTCGGCAACGAAGAGCCGCCACCGCCTCCGCCGCCGACGGAACCGCCACCGACGGAACCGACGCCGCCTGCACCGGGACCCCCGGTACCTCCGGAAAGGTCGTTAGCCAGGGTGATGCCGGGGTGACCTTGTCGAGGTCTCTCGTTCACAATATTCACCTCGCCTTCCAATAGTTAGTGGGTCATCCTTCTCTCAGAGGATCCTCGATTTTATGTTTCAATCCTTTAACCTCACACGGTCTCCAGATTATTCTTTTTGCTTGTTTTGAACAGCTGCGGAGAGGACCGAGAGCTGGTGGCTTCAGGATTCGCTGCCCTTTTACAGAGGTTTAGAGGATTATAGTGTGCGATACCGATCCCACCAACCCCAACGTAACTATATTCCAGCTATTACTTCAGTGGATCTGCAATGTATCCGGTTTCAATCACTTCGGATGAGTATCGGGTTAGACTTCTTTGGTGGTTCGAGAGGGTTTGAGACTGGTAGTAGAGCAAATCCTTGTTGCTGGAAGATGCACTATTGCTCTCGGGATTTAGTGGTTCAGACTTGCTCACAACTGTTATTTTCGTTTCCGTCACTTAGAAAGAGGTTTTAATGACGATGACAAAAGTTCAGACTTGTTCAGAGGTGCAACGATGCTCAAAGATTGAGACTCATAGGTAAATTCCTATTTCTTCAACCTTGCTCAAAGGTTTAGAAGTTTGAGACTAGGTCAAATTCTTATTATTCGAGGATTTTATCCCCTTGCTTTTATCCCAGCTACTTAGGGAAGGGCGGCGACTTTGATACTTGACTGTTTAGCTAAGCAAATGCTAGTTACTCGTGTTGTTTAGAACTGTCCAACGTCTGTTGAAAATGAGGACCAAATTCCTGTATTTTGAGAAATTCGATAGCTCAAAGCCTGAAAAGTTTCAGCCTTATTTTTTGTAGGATACACAAAGCAAATCCTCGTTTTATCTAGCGACGCTAAGATCCCTGACGACGTAACATTACAGTGTCCTCTCAAAGTAGCGATATAGCATTCACAGTTCAATGATATGATGCTCGTTCTCTAATTAGGATAGAATTGGACTAACCTCGATTATAATCCTTCAGAACGTTGACTGAGAATTAATACTCTTAAGAAGAGGCTTGAGAATAACTATTTAGGTATACACATGTCAGGGCGCACTGCTTCAACACAATATTATGACACTTTCTGGACAGTCTCAGCCTTGTAATTAACCTGGCGTCGTCTTTTGTAGATGATCCTCAAAAATTTCAGTCTCAAAAACTTGTGGACTGCAGCACAGTCTTCTTTCTGGACACTGTCATCCACTATGATTCTCAGTGGAAGCTCCGATGTTGATCACAGAGGTCTCAGAGATCCGTATCTTCTGTCCTCTTCTGGTCAGCAGTACGTCAAACGACTCTCAAGTCCAAAACACCTAAACCGGGACTACTTTATCCCAAAATTTCAATACTGTGTCTAGAGCTATCAGTTCACTTAGGGTTATCAGTACTACAACAAAGATCTCAGCACACAACTGAGTCCAATCCTCTTAACGAAGTATCTAACTAATCTTAGAAGCCTTAACTCGCAACTTCTTTTAATCCACAGTTCTCCAATGAGATCCTCGGCAATCCTACTGGGAGTAGTCAATCTTCTTAATAAAGCTCCATGTTGGTCTCAGAGGCCTCAGCTCACGTCCACTATGATTTTGTAGTGCTCCAACAACTCTTCGACTCTCAGCATCCAAACTTTACTCTCTCTCCCTAGCAAATCTTCAATATTGATTCTGAAACTCTCAGCATTCAAACTGAAAGTACTTTACACCTCAGCGAAGGTCCTACGTTGATCTCACCTCACTGTCCTTGACTCTTTCGAACTCTTCGATCCTCAGATAGGGTTTCAGCTCTTCAGTAACTGAGAGTACTGTATCTCTTCAGAAAGATGGATCCTCGAGGCTAATCCTGGAGATACCAGATCACTACGTTGCGCTCTCCTCAAACACGTTCTCGGATCCTCGGAAGCTCCAATGAGGATCCACTGTCTCTCCTACAGGTCTCGGCTCCTCAGCAAAGATCCGACCTCGCTGCCAGTGGTCTCGGCTTCACGATCTCGTCCCCGAAACGGTCCTCACACCACGCGTAAATCGGTAAAGCGGCAAAGATGCGCCTATCTCGAACGAGTTTCCGCGAGAGCGTCTTCGACAATGTGATCCGCGACGCTGATAATGTTTACGTTATGGGTGAGGGCGGGGGGTTTAAGAGAGCCGAAAGGGCCGTAAAACACAGGTTAATCGCGGGCGGACGTTATCGCTACCGCGGCCTCGATTCGAAATTGAAATCTTATTATCCCGCCGATGCAATTACGCGGCTCCCAGTCAACAAGGGGGCGGGGGGTTAGCAAGGGGGAGGAAGCGGAGGGATTTCCGTGTGAAGAAGGGGAGAGAGGGGGACCAACGGCGGACACGAGGACAGAGGAGAGAGATTCGAATATCTCGGAATAATTATGAGAAGAGAGGCGAGAGAAAATCGGGGTGTCTGAGAGGAGAGTCTCTCGCGTCGCGTAGCGGCCCTCGCGGGCGTTCGTAACTCGCCGGAGTGGCCCTCGCGGGCAACGGGCGTCGCGACGACGCGGGCTCTGCCGAGCAGGAAAAACCCGAAACGAGCCGAGCAATCGAGAGGGGCGACCGCTCGCCGTGAGTTCTTGTGGGATTCTGTCCGCGAAATGCAGTTATCCTGGTGACTCCGCGGGGGGACACGACTCGGAGGGGTCGTTCGAGGTGGTGGGGGGTCGCCAGCTATACCTGCCTCCCTCCCCTGCCACCCCTCCCCTGACCAAACGAAGGCGCTTCGGCGCGCGGACCACGAGGCGTGAGCACACCCCGGTTATTGGACGTCGCCATGGCAACGCATCCCCTACGTCGGCCAATCGGGAACCGTTAGAGGCTGATGAGCGTTCCCCCACCTCCCGGCCAAGATGGCGGACTTACCAATAAAAATTCTTCTAGAAAATAACCTGCGAGCGATTTTCTTTCCACCCTGCTATCTAGCTTTTCGTACTGTGTACACTAAAGGGTGGGCGCACGCGGCTCTGTGTGGGTGTGCGCGGGCGGCGGGCGCGTGGAGGGAGGCTTTAGGGTTTCTTCTAGATAGGCGGAATTGTAGCGACCCTTAAGGTTGCCCTCTGTGTCTTTAGTACTAGGTTCCTTTTTGTTTTTCGGGGGAATAGTGGAGTTCGTTTTATTGGGTGATGGGTTTTTAATTTTTACCGGGAGGGGCTCGCGGAGCAAGGAGGAAAGTATATGCTAGATAGGGGTTCTAAGAGGGAGGAGACTTTGGGAGGATCGTTTGAGGAAAGTGATATTTAGGGGTGCTCAGGGTAGCGGATATGGGGTGGTTCTAAAGAAATTTCTAAGGGCGATTTGATCGTGTTTTTGAACGACTTTCAGAATTTTTTGGAATAGTATGCAGAGACTGATTTTTATGGGACTTTAATGTACGATTTTATTTACGTTTCGACTATGTTCTCAAATTTTGATGTGAGAAATAAGTGCAAATCTACTTTGGTATAAGCTATTAATTACACCCTTGAAAACGGACTTGTTACAACCCCCTACTGTTCTGGTTTAACTTCATATTTTTTTATTATGATTCTGCGAAAGTGATTGACTTTGTTCTCGAATTTTTCGGTCCAGACAGAATCAAAGTTGAGGTTGCTAGATCTGATTAAGTACAGCATTGAAGAATATGAATTTCTCTCCAATATTTTGTTTTCTAATGAAACTGCAAAACTGATCGTTATAGAATTTGGTATTAAATATTTATAGAATGTGGTATAACTTATTGTTTACGTCTTGTTATCAAATTTTTACATCAAGAATTTTTAATCAAGATTGTTATTTACTATTAACTATACCCTTCGAGAAGAACTACCCTCCTAATGTCATAGTGTGATTTTGATATTTTTGATTATGAATCTGCGAAACTGATCATTATAGAACTTCGGCAATCCTTTTACTCCATAATTTAACCATGTCCACAAAGTTTTAGGCGCGGGAAAAATAAAAATTCCACTGCGTGGAAAAGATCTTCCTGTAACCCTAGTCTCTTAGTCTGCCTTTGGCAATTTTTTACAACAAAACTACAAACTCAGTTATTCTCAGACTTTAGTACACACTAGTGCATCGTTTTAAAGTGTATCTTCAAAGTTTTGGTAGAGAGGGGAAGCCAAAATTAACCTGAATAAAAGAAATTCGATGCGAATTTCCTCCAGAACAATAATAAAATATTTTCTGCTATCATAATTTCTGGTCCAAGGGAATTCATTTGGCAACTCCGTCTCCTCCCGTCATCCGAAATGACTCACATATAACCGAAACCTGTCTGGTTTCTCGAGGAACTTCGACAAAACCCTTCGATTCGTCGACTTGACGCCCACTTCTCGTTCGACCCTCCTGCGGAGCGTGGCGAGAGGGTGCCTGAGGGTGAGATCGAACAGATATGCAGCCGAAGGGTATGAGCAAGGGCTACGAACGAGAAACATTAAGTTCCTAGAGCCTCCGCCTCTTCAGACTTTCTCAACCCCGAAAACCCCACCCTTCTCGCAACCACATCAAAAATGGGTAGCATTGACCATATCACAAAATTTCACAAACCGTCATCCAAACCAAAAAAAACGAGCTAGGTCACGCGATTCCTCGTTCAAAAATCTACAAAATCTGTCGAACAACATTTTTTCACTCGGTACACAGTTGTCCACCAAATCGAGTCCAAAGATTTTTATTTTGAAACTCAACTTTATCGGAAACCAAGCCTCAAATGGAAAAAATTCATTCTTCATTTTCGTTGTAGTTTTTCTTGTAGAATCGCTTGGTATACTTTCTAGTGTGTCTTGCATTCTGATTTCGCCTAAAAAATCCATTTTTTGTGCGACTGTTGTTTGTAAGGGTGTTATGTGGGTTTTTTTTCCGGCGCTATTGTTTTCAAGTTTAGTAACAATTAGTGGATAATTATGGCTCGTTCATTTACTCGGCTCGATACAAACGTAATCTTTTAGCGTTTGAGCCCTTGAAAAGTAATCGGATTGCGTCGGATTCGAAGAGAGCGTTGCAGTTATGCTACGTGTTCATTATGTTCGCTTTAGTTGCAGATTTCGGGATCTCTCATTAAGAATGCGAAATGTGGCGCACGAATAATGACATTTTACAGAGCGAGTCGATCAAAGCCGGAATTTGCGAAATATATAAACGCATTCACACCTACTCACCTGGATTTTTATTGCTCGGCGTTCGATTCGGCTGCTCGGGGCTCTGGCCGAATCATGGCAAACTGCATTCGCGAATTTTGTAGATCGTTGTTCAATTTCGATAGTGTAGGTTGCATTTCATTCGCTACGCAAACTGAATAGCAATTTTTCAATCGAGAAAGTTCTCAACTAACTGCTCAATCTAATATTGCAGAGCGACTATGCGATTTTTTGTGCAATGGAACGAGAAAATAATTTGCTATGCGATTGTGCTGCATACTTTGATCTGTGTCTCGACTATGTTCTCAAATTTATAAACAAAGAAACAATACAAATTTAGCTGGTTACGAACGACTAAGTGCATCCATGAAAAAGAGCTAATCACAACTCTCTGATATCTTTAACTTTGACATTTTTTTATAACAGGAGTTCGACACCGATTATTATGTAATTTGAATGTGTATTTTTGTTCATGTTTTGAATACATACACAAATTTTTACAAGCAGAAAAAATCAAAATTGAGCTAGTTATGAGCAACTAAGTCTATCCTCGAGAAAGAACTAATTACAACCACTTATTTATACGTATAACTCTGGAATTGTTTATAACAAAACTGTGAAATCTACTATTATGTAACTTTAACATATATTTTTGTTTATATTTTGTCTATGTTTCACAGATTTGTACAACGAGGAAAAATCAAACTGGAGATCGTAATAAGCGATTTTGGGGATCGTGGAAAGGACTTGTTTCAGAGGCTGATACTCCAGGTTATTTTTGATAGTAGCATGATCAGTTGGTGCGCATATTCTCCCTCGTATAACTATACATGAAAAATACTCTGAAAGCTTATCTGAATCTTTGAAAGCTATCGATTAGACCACCCTTGCGAAGTACAACCTGCATATGGTCCACGCAGACCGTAAAGTTGGCTTTCCAATCCAAGTGATCGGATCTAATCTAAGCGATCTACCCCTTGTAAATTAGGTCCATGAGGCTCTTCGATCGCATAGGAACAGTGGCTCGAAGTTACAGAGTCTCTACACAATTTCATACACATACACAAATTATTACAGGCCATATCATCATGTCTCTCCAACATTAATTCTTTAACAGCGTTCCTAGACTCTAAGTTTAATTAATAAACTCAACAAAAATATCTGGCGACCTTAGTAAACCATGTAGAAACCTCATCAAACTTATATATTGTAAAATTAATTGGTTCTTATAATTACAATTGACTGAATTTAATTGTATTGGAATTGTAAAATGAAGTAGTTGGTTAGAGGGGATCAAGCGGGATATTAAGAGCTTCCTGAATTGATGGATGATCGATACAGCAATGGATCTCCAAGTGATCAGCATATAGTAAGAATTTTCAGAATCAAAATTCCCCAGAGAGATCATTGGTAAATAGGTTAAACAGCACAGCTCCCAGGCGAGAGCCTCGAGGAAATCCAGAGATAACTTTGATATTTCTGCGATAGCGGTTGCTCCATTTTACAAGTTGCATTCCATTGGTAACAAATTACCAGTATATTCAAGAGAATACCACCAATAAATTATTAAACCCACAATTAATCTTTAGCGCAATTGCTCTGGCAGGCTAATAAATAGACATTAAACCAAACGATGTAGAGAAAATAAAAATTGAATTGAAAAGTTAGATTAAATAAATATATACGTACATATGTATATTTATTTAAAATTTAATTAATTGCATTGCATTTCACTATTTCAAAGTTTTAAATTGTGTGTATCGTAGTTAATTTAATTGCACGAGTACCCGTATGTATATTTATTTACAAAATAAACAAAAGTATAATCCATGAAATATAAAATTAACCACAATATATAAATTAAAACTTTTATACGCAGTAAAAATTATGAAATGGTTGAATATACAAGATATCAATCCAGTATTTTTCATTACTGAAGCCAAAGTTTAAGTTGAAATTATTTTTATGTAATATAACAATATATACAAGTGAGTGTAAAAAGTATTCGTACGTCCTTTAAAATAGAGTAACTTTCTTATAATTGTACCAAACAACCTGACTTTTTATAATCAATTAGAAGCATAGGTTTAGGAAATGATATGAAAAAAATATTTTCCAAAAATTATAATTTACAAGTTAAGAGGCAAAAATAAAAACGGAATTTTTTAAAACTTTCTTATTTGGGCCTTTAATGAAAATTTAAAATGTAGGATTTGTGGATCTATAGTAGTTACACACATGCTGAAAATTTCATCCAAATTGGTTGACGCAGGAAAAATGTACGATTCCATGGATTTTAAGCTTAAGCAGAAACTGATCAAAAGGTGTGTAAAACTACAATTTTCACCATTTTTAACCGCTTGTAGCTCGTGTGTATGTTAATCGATTTCGATGAAATTTTCAGCATGTGTGTAACTACTATAGTAGGTCCACAAATCATACATTTTAAATTTTCATTAAGGGCCCAAATAAAAAAGTTTTAAAAAATGCCTTTTTTATTTTTGCCTCTTACCTTGTAAATTATAATTTTTTGAAAATCTTTTTTGCATATCATTTCGTAAACCAATGCTTCTAATTGCTTACAAAACATCATGCCGTGTGGTACAATTATAAAAAAGTTATTCTATTTTAAAGGGCGTACGAATACTTTTCGGGCTCACTGTAAATAATTTAAGTCATATAAACACAGAATAAAATTTCAGCCAACTGTTCCCCACTGAAGTCAGAATTTATGTTGCCATTATGCTGCATTGTAACAATAGTTTATAGGAACAGTTATGAGAACGCGATTCGAGGGATAAAATTATTATTTACCCCTAACACAAAAGGCGTCCTTGGCAGTGTCAACGAGCTCGAAATTTTCACGTTACAGAATTTTCGATACTCAAATAAAGCAGGAAGAGTTGCTGGGAAAATATTCGACATAACTATGTAACTGTATTACGTTACGCTGATGCGATACGTGGCTCTCGTGCATGATACATAGTCCTACATATTTAGCTGAACGGAACGTTGTTGTGCTGTACGTAAAAAAAAAAGAAGCCATCAAACATTTTTTTTACTCTTGTCTACGTTAATTTGGATAAGAATTATTGTTACATCTCGGTCGACAATGATCATTAGTAGACTGCGAATTCTATGCATTTATGACAAAAATCGGCGGATGTAATTTAAAACAGTAAAAACTTTAAGACAATTTAAGAACGCCCATATGTTCTTCTCGATATATTAAAATTGTTGAAAATAGAAAGGAAGTTTTATATGGGTTCTGTGTCTTGCAATTGATGAAGACAATTTTTATTTTGCATAAAGATCCGCAGTCTAAGCATTAGGTACCAATATAATTGTGCAATGTTCTATTATGATTATCAATATTATTCCGATCCGAAAGTTTAGTTGTTAATAATTATCATTAATTATTAATATTATTCTAATTTAAAAATTTTTGTTGTATGAAGCAGTGCAATAGTGGTACATCTACTTTTCAAAGTCCAATATCGTGGCTATAAAAAATCGTACACTGAATTTTTTTATCTCGTCGTAAAGGAGAAACTTCAATCTCGAAATCTATGGTGGTTTCGACACCGGAAACCATTTTTTAAATTACCTAGCGACATTTGAATTTGTAGACAATTTCAATACATTCTTTTTAATACGTTCAATTTTTGAATGCAGAAACGATCGTTGAAAAAAATTGAATTTCAAGGTACCAAAACTAGTCGCTTTACTCCATAAAATGAGTTTAGGTGAATTATCCTACGATTTTTTTTTCACTGAATTATATTATTTACTTTTAATGCACCCAATTTTACCCTTTCAATTTTTTCTAGAGGAAAAGGGTTATTCAAGAAAAATGTAACCTGGTTGTGTCGAAAGTGCAGACTACACCCTATACAATGAGCCTAGGTAGATTATCGTACGGTTTATTTAAACATAGTTGTGATGGTTGGAACTTGTTCAATTTTACACTTGAGATTTCACGATCCCTTAATTGGGGATTGATACATAATAATAAATTTCCTAAGGAGAACGGATGATTCAAGAAAAATTTAACTTAGGGGTGTCGAAAGTGCAGTTATCAGCTTATAAAACAAGTCTAGTTGGACTGTTCTAGAATTCTTTTTCTCGGAGTTATGGCAGATTGAACACGATCAATTTTTCTCTAAAGACTCCGCTCTCCTTTGATTCCGATCTTTGCTATACCTTTTATCTGTGTTCGTGAGTGCTTTTAGGAGTCAGTGCTGTATCATTGCTGACAATGCATCAGTTTGTTCGTGGCTAGTGTGACAGATTTCGACCACGCCCCTTCGATATGGTGTTGCACCCCCTTTTCAGAATATCCGTGCACCCTCGATCAGTGCATCGGAAATTCACTGGCTTTGATCTACGCGCTGCGCCTCTTCGGGAATCGTACGTGTCGCCTCCATTTAGGCGAATGTTGTCAAAGACGCTCAAATACTGTGCAAACCTTCGCTTTCTGCCTCTCTCATTTTATCGAGACGCCGCCATTTGCGTTCCCGATAACTCAAGACACTAACGAAACTGCTGTTTTTACCAATTTCACTACATTCGACTTTATCTGACTGCATCTTTGATTACTATGCCCCAATTTGATACGAAACACTCTGCTAGACATTCGCTCCGAAATTTTACAAACTTCCCTTTAACTATATTTGTTTATGGAAAAATGTGGTTCTTGTCACTGAAAAATATACGCTACTGCAAACAATATTTCTCGACTCAGTGTCTTCAGACTTGGAGCAACGATAAATAATTCTAATTATTTATAAAACGTCATAAATAAATGCATTTATTCCCTCTTATTATTAGCAAACGTTTCTCAATTCTAGAAATGAAAGACTTATTCTGTCACAAATATTTCATTTAATTTAGACGTTATAACGAATTTAGAGTTAGTGATAAATAACAATTATTTTATTAATTAAATATAATTATTTTAATTTAGCAATTATACTTAATTTATTGTAGATATTTCTAAAGATGAAGTATAGCTGCTGCTAATGTAGTCAATTGTAGGTAGTCGGAAGAATTTTTTAGGAAGGCTGTTATATATGTTATGATATAAATAATTATTTATTATGGAGGTCGGATCAATTTGGTTTATTTTTCACTTGATTCGATTGCGTTTGGCCCGTAACAACACTGTAAATAAAAATGACAGACGCGATAGAGCTTTTTCTGGTGAAAAGAGATGGGCGTGTTGAGGAGGCTGCTGGTATAATTGGCCTATTCAAATAGCGAGCAATATTTTGACATGGTTTTATCGGTGACACGTGCGGTGGACAAATTGGCAAGCACGTGCTGCTCTGCCCGGCCGACTCTCTCCGACGACTTCCGGATATAATAAGCACTCTTGTTCAATTTAAACGTTCCCTTAAGTGTCGACATACAGAATGCACCATTTACCAAACGTATAATCAATCTTCGCTCCCACTTTTTCTCTATCTGGATACTATTCACGTTGTACAATCAGAATGGTTTATTGAAGAATGGTGTGGTAATTGTATTGTTGCCGCATCCATTGTGCAGTTTTTTTTTAATAATTATACTGTACAGAATGGGCGAATGCGACTAACTTTATTATTCGTAGTATCTTCCCACAAAAGTATTATTGATATTAACATTAGGAGAAAGTAGTAATTCCATATTTTTTGACGACTTATACGATGACAAATAATTTTTACGTTATTAGACGGTAACGATATACATAGAAATTATATTTACTGTAAAAATTACTAGATTTTTACTAGAACAATATATTTTTGAAAGTACGATATACATAGTCCTGTATGTATAAACAGTCTTTATAGTGACATACTGTATAAACTGTATCACTATATCACTGTCTTTTGTGGTAGAATTTATAAACTATTAAGCAATATTAAAAATAATTTTCACTGGAATATTATACGTAGAATTTATTTGTAGTGAAACCATATACACCTCTAATTGTAGAATGTGCAAATCATTTTTAATGGAACCACATACAAATTGTGTGTACTGGTACAATACATACATATAATAAATTATTTGTAGTAACACAAAGTAAAAGTAGTCTCTAGTGGGTAGTCTCTATTGTTATTTAATGGAGTAATATACACATTATAATTACTAAAATATTATTATACAAGTCACATTTTATAAATCGTTTATAGAGGTACCACGTTGTTTCTAGTGATACAATAAAGTGTTAGCGACACAATAAATGTCTTTCGTGGCACAATGTACAGATATATTGTTATCTACTTTTTTGCTGAAACGTTGTACGTGGAAATTGTTTTTAATGAACCTATACATAAAGTCCCGTTGCACGGTGTCTAAATCGTTTCTACTGGAGTCACATATAAATTGTTCTTACTGATACAACAGGACGAATTGTTTTCAGTAAGCCAATACAATGTTACTATTTTAAATAGAAGTGTTCAATGTAGTAACAACCCAGAATTTTCTCATTCGAATTTCGGCTCCCAGAAAATATTAATGGCTCGAACTTTCCGATGGTGAGGCGGAATAGTGGGTGTTAGGGGGTGTGCGAATACTTCCGTGACTTGGTGTAGATTCAGCCCTGAGTCAACCCTCTTTCCTTGCACATCTCTCTCCCTCACTCTCTCCCCATCTCTCTCTCTCTCTCTGTCTTTTTCTGTCTCTTTCCGTCTCTCTGGCGTTGTCCTCTTTGTCGAACACAACCGAAGCTTTCTAGGCATCCTCTACCAGCTCGCCGGTTGTTCTCCACCCAACCTAGCGCAGCATCCGCGTTCTGGAGCTGCTCTCGCAGCTCTCGTAATCACATTTGACGTCGCTACGTTTTTGTTTCAGAGCTGTACGTGACGCTTCCGCCCGTGAGGGCTCTTGGCTAAACACGCGAGCGAGCAAAAAAAGAAAACCCCTGGAAAAGGGAACTGAAGGCGGAGAATGGCGATGACAAAGGGGGCCGGGGCCGCTGGCGGAAGATCGAGGAATCGAAGCGAGCCTCGAGATCTTCTCGATCCTTTTCCACGGAATTTTTTAACCTTCGTTTTACCGACTTAACCGTGGCCGACTCTCACGGCGATTTCGCCAGGTTTTCACTACGAAACTGCGAAGCCAATTCCTATGCAACTTCAGTCCACATTTTTGTTCATGTTTCGACTATTCAGAATTTTTGGAGTTGGAAATAATCAAAATTTCGATTGTTACTGGAAAAATGACTTATTACGCATTTCAATACTCTTTGGTTGCATTTGCGATTTTTTTACGACGAAGTCGTGATACGTTGGTTGCGGGACTTTAGTGCGAATTTTTGTTCATATTTTGGCTGCGTCCAGGAATTTTTTGAACTAGCAAAAATCAAAATTGAGATTGTTATGAGCGTGTAAGTTCACCTTTAAATTATTATTTATATCGCATTTTAATACTTTTTAGCTGCATTCGCGACTTTTTACAACGAAGTGGGGATACCGTTGGTTATGCGACTTTAGTGTGAATGTTTGTTCATGTGTTGACTATGGTCAGGAATTTTTAGGGTCAGGCAAAATCAAAATTGAGGTTGTTATGAGCGTGCAAGTTCGCTTTTAAATTATTACTTATTTCGCACTTTAATACTTTTTGGCTGCATTTGGATTTTTCTACAACAAAATGACAAAAACTTGTAACGTACATTTTTGTATATGTATTGACCATATCCAGCAATAATTTGAATAAGCAAGAATCAAAATTCAAATTGTCATCAATATATTGGTTAGTTTTCAATGTATCTAAAAAATTAAAATTCGTGCGTGCTTTGTTCCTCGAAAAACCGTCAAGAAAAATTGGAACGCAGGTTTGGTTTTGGATTGACAATATAAAATAGGTCCGCCTGGCATGCAATGCAACCATTAATAGAATGGCATTATGCATACTAATACTAAACTTAATACTTCAGTATTTGTCAGAAGTGATTGTATAATTTTCCCGTAATAGAATGTTGTTGAGAAAACAGTTTTAAACAGAAAGAGAAATTGGTTACGGTAAACATTTTTGAAGTGGAAAAGAGCGCAGGGCTCCGAGGTTTCGTGGTCCGGCTCTGCCGTCGTTGGATGACAGCAGAGGAGTAGGGGATTAGTGGAGGGGGAGCGAGAAGGCGAACGCTTATCAGGGGTGGAGAATTGTCATAGAGGCGGGGTGGTCGGGCTCGGGGTTGATTTTGCGAGAGCTCGGAGCGATAGCTCGACCCGAATGTGTGCCTGCACGTATCTGTGCGTGCGTACACGAAAAATCAATCGGTACGTTCGACGCACCGAGCCTTTGGATGGCTATGATTCCAGAGATGTGAATGCCAAACAAAATTCCTTGTTGTGATTCGAAACGATAAACTATAAACAACAACTCGATTGGAATCATTCTCCCTCCTATTACACGTAGTCAAAACTATGTACACTCGTCGATTCATCTTGGAAAATAAATAGCTTGTTGCCGCCACATTTTAGGAACCAATAAATCAATTTTCAATTTTGCAAAATATATTTCCACTTTTAGTCTCTTATTTTTTTAGAAAACGCCTCATAGACGTCTCATTTTATCGAATTTTATTTATTTTATTTATCTCTAAGAAGTCTTAAAGGTCCATAAATGTTAATTGAAATAAAAGAAGGGAAGAATAAAAATATATTTCGACAAAAACGAGTTTATAGTTATACCAAGAAATATTGGGTTGGCAAGAAGGTAATTTCAGTATTTTAAGGTGAAACAAAACCGAATCTCTTTATTCAAGCAATGAACTTTAATCGATAAAATATTTTCTTATTTATTCTTTTTGGCCTAAAGATCATCGAACAAACGGGAGAATATCTTATTCATTAAAATCCACTGATTGGATAATAAAAAGTGGTATAGAAAAACCACACTGGTTGTGATCTTAACGTCTTAGAGACGTTATTTTAGGACGTAAGACTATCAGACCTAAAATAAACGTAAAATGAACGTCTTTAAGACGTCGTGTGCTATCTGGGTGAGATCTTACATCCCACAACATGATTCAAACAATAATGTTTATAGCTTGTATTGAAAATCTGGCACTAGCATTAAAAGAAAAATTGGCAAAATTACCAATCCATATCAATTTATAATAAATGAACTGGGCTGCCCCAATGAATAATTACTCATACAGACTTATCAAAAACCATTGTCCCACCTTAAAATACAAATTGAGCATTTTCTAAATAAATTAATTGACGAACTGCTAATGATGTAGTATTGAATCGTTTATTTACAAAAAAAAGGAAAATCTCTTCAGCAAGACATCTGCGAACTTATAATAGAATTACCGTATAAAAATACGAATCATGTTCAGTCTATGGACAGGTCACCCTATGTAGAATAAATGTTTTCGAAGAATATGGAAGATGTATTTTTAAGACGCCACCCGTTAGAATTAGTGTTTCAACATTGGCGGCGGGGTGATGGTCGCCAAGCCTCCATTAAAAAGTTGTTAAACGCAGCCTGACGGCGCCCTGCGGCAAATTGGAACCCCATCATAAGTCTTCATGGTATATAATGTATATGGCTGTTAGAGCAAGCCATCTACAAGATAGCGATATCGAAGTAATTAAGTATTCGATGAAGACATTTTGATCGACCGTATGCGAGCAAATTGGCGTCAGCCAATCAGATGTGTACGTCGATCAAAAAATTCCAATTGATCGATTATGGAACGGTGGAATTGTTGCAGATCAGCGAACGATCACGACAGACTGACCAAGATGTTTTATTTCAAAAACTGTCTCTTATTTATTACATATTACACATTTTCTTTATCGGTAAAATTTTTAATTTGAAAACTATGTATCACCATTTTAATAAAAGTTAGGAAAACAATCTTAACATGATACTTCCATATTGTAAAACTATATCCTCATATTATAATAAAATTTTACTGTGCTGGAAATAAAGTTATAATAGTGAATGGTACTACATTGAAAAAATTCTATCACGAGTCTCTGCTTCGACGAAATCCATTAATTAAAAATTAGGTTAATATTTTACCAATGACACTGTATCAAACTTGTTTAGAATTAATCAATAACTACAGCCACTAACAATATTAAAATAATTCGTCACGATTCTTTCCTTCGATTCTCGTTTAGAAAATAAATAGAACTTTATCATACATTTAGTTAATGAAAAATGAAAAAATTCAAACACTGAAAATAAATCGCGAAGAACTCGAAGGAGAATAAAATGTGTTTCTTGAAATTTTGATTTCCATCGAGTGTGAAACGTTTGGATTATGATTTCGAAGATTTGTTGAGTAAATTATAAAATTGTTCTTTGATCGTTTTTTTTTTACGGCTAAAAGGACCACGATTTTTGCAGTTTAGCGTTGCGAACGCTTCGTCCCGATAAATTTGACATTTTCCTTCCATATCTCTCGTCTCCTTCACCGTGGTGCTTTTTCCCTGAAAAAAGAACCACGAACAAGTTCAACGTTTTCTACGTAACGCTGACTGAAAACTCTTGGCCAAAGCAACGAGAGGTTCAAAATAAGAGAAAAAGCATCCCCGTAAAAAGCATCGAAGTGGCAGAGTTTCGAGAGAGAGGACGAGAGGGTGCGAGATAGCGAGAGAGAGAGAAAGGAAGAGAGGATGGTTTAAAAGTACGTGGAATGGAAAAGGTGTACGAAGAATTGTACGGTCACTACTGAAAAATATAAACCCCCGGCACAGTCAACGGCGTATCCAAGCCTATTTATTACCATCATTTCAATATTCCGTCGAGCAATAGGATAGATTTACAGATCGCCGTACGCGAAACGCGAATCTGAAAACCGTTTTTATCCAAAGGGCCAGATTTTCGAGGAAATCCACTCGGAAGAGATAAACGAATTTTTAACTTCCATGATTTGTTCGGATTAAGCGTAAACGATAAGAAAACGATTTTTATCGCAAAATCATAATTATGCAATGATGTGTTTTATTGCAAAGTTATAATCTTTTAAATAAGATTGAAATTGACTTTAGTGAGAGATGAATGGTAAAACCGAGTCTTCAACTTTGATGATTTTTTACGAGTTAAGTATAAATAATAAGAAAATGATTTTTAGGAGAAATAATTCGACAGAATCTGCCGAATACAGTGCTGCATTTTATCGTAAAATTATAAACATTTAAATGAAATTAAAATTGATTTCAGTGAGAGATGAATGGCAAAACCGAATCTTCAACTTTGATCATGTTTTACGAGTTAAGTATAAATAATAAGAAAATGATTTTTACGAGAAATAATTCTGAAGAATCTCCCAAATACTGTGATAGTATAGTATTTTATCGCAAAATTATAAATTTTTAAATGAGATTAAAATTGATTTAAGTTAGTTAAGATTCATTGTGTACAATGAATGTATGAGTTTCATAATATTTTGAGGTTTCACAGTGGAAGGTATGGAAATGATTTTGTTCAGGGACCGATTTTTTATGACATTACGGTAATTCAAACTAGTTAAATCATATCAAAATGCTCGCCACATATTCTAATATAATTTCATCATTATCGGGGCAATGAAACTTGCTAAGCTACCAGAAAAGATTATTAAAAATTATATACCGTATGCTCTACGTTATTTAATCAATTTCATAGTGTTTAAAATTACTAAGCTACCAGAGAAGATTATAAACAATCACTCACCACGTATTCCGATGAAATTCAATATTCCAGCGACGAAAATCACCGAGTACACTTTACAAAAATACTTTTAGGGTATTTTATGGGGTAAGACGCTGACCCATGTTGCCGAACTAATTGCCAATGACATGTTGAAGGTGCCCGTAGATTGGTGGTCACCTCCCAAGGGCAAAAAAGTGGGGAGACGGTTGCAAAAACCGCGGTCAGTTCAAAACCACCGGTGCGGCGTTCCTTATATTCGTTTTGCGAGCAAGTTTCCCTCTTTTTGCGCACGCATGGGGTCAGCTCTCGGGGTAACGAGGTTAAGGAAATATTTTAAAAATAATTGCGTTCTTACCTTGACGCGACACGCTCGGCAAGATGGCCTCCGGAGTCGAAGGCGAAAAAAGCTTTATGGAAGCGAACCGCCCCCGCGACAGCCTCCCACGTGTATTTAGCTGGAACAGAGACGAAGGATGAGGTTGGAAATCGATAAAAAATAAATATAATCGAGTATCGATCCTTTTTGATAAACTGATAAAACGAATAAGCTTGTTTTCCTGAAAAAATTGAAGTGTTGAACTCGCGCAAAAAGTAGACCGCCTTTGAGAATTTATTATGAAAGAACTGGATAATGTATAGTTAAAAAACCCTTTGCAATGTGATCAAATATGATTCAGTATTGTTGATAAATTTTCATTGCATGTTGCGGTTCATATCGTTTTCATTATAAACGACTTCGACTGGCTCATTAACAAAACTCTGCTTCAGTTCGTTTTTCAATATTCTTTAAACATGTTTGAGTTACCATAATCTAACAAAAACATATATATATATATATCATTATATTCAGGGGAGTCTGAACAATCATTTCCTCTAAGGAACATTTTCTGTCCGAAACATGTTTGCAATGTTACAAAAATCGAGTCTACGCAACAATCCCGCGTAAAAAAAAGAAATATGTAAAAACCACGACTTTATTTTTGCCATTAAACAGGAACACGGACACCGAACGCAACGAAACTGTTGAGCTCAGATGAAAAACCAAATTGGTATCGCAGAACAAAATGGCCTCGCTTGCAGCAGTATCGTTTTCAAGAGAATTCAATTTCAGAATCCGCTGGCTATGACTGAAAGCTTATCTGCACTGTCATTCCGCGTTTACGAGCACCGAATCCCGTCGAATGGCGGGATTCTTATTTCTTTTTTTTCGGAAAATATTTTTCTATTACAGTCACGCGTGGTTGTGGATCCCGCCTATTTGTCGCCGGTCGCCGATGCATTATGGATCGGTGGACGAGGGCCAGAAATCGAGCAGAGAAATCAAAACGCATCCCGCAGCGGAGTCGGCTCGATTAACAGTATTTTTGTTTTCGTTCGACAGCAGCCGGTCGATCGAGGTGTGTCGTATTTGACGCATGAAAATGGCCCAAAGGGATGCGCCAGGCATGATCGACGCTCCATCCGATCGGAGACTACCGAAACTGGCCGTCAAATAATGTATTCATAGCTTCCGGATGGTTGAACACGACTCTCGCGAATCCCCGGCTCTTGCTTTGCAAAGGTAACTACCTTTCATCCCCTCCCACCGTCCAAATCGGCTGTTGAATAATTATTGAAAATACACGAACTTACTCCTTTTTCCTTGTAACGCCGCACAGTGGGCCAGAAACCGATCTTTTTGGACAAAAATCTGCCGACAACTCAGTTTTTCATCGATTCAATTGGAATTTTTTTTTGATGTTCTTGAAGGACTATACTTTGATGACGTGCTGCGCGAAAATCATTAACTGTCACAATCAAGAATCCTTATCTACAAAGCCTAATAACTCCGATACTTCATCCGCCCATACCATAAATTTGCATGGCCCAGCTGAGTTGCCGATACTTCTTAACCCTAAACCGCAGAATTTTAAACTGCACATTTGGCCCTGAGAATTACCAATTGAATAGAATTACATTCAGCACTTATGAGACTTAGCATTAATTTATTGATCCAACAGCAGCGTTTTCGCGTATTGAGAAAGAACTTACTTGTGATTGCCATCCTTTATTCTTGGAGAGCTTATAAGTGCATCGGATGATAATGACATATGCCGTATAATATCTATATTTGTCTTTTTGTGGCAACACATTCGGGAGTTTTCAGCTCGTGATTTCCTGAAGACTTTATCATTTGCCTCTTGTGGCTCTTCTGAATACAAACCAATTGGCAGTTGAAATGTAGCAAGTACTTCACTTCCATGTTGCACTACCTTATGAACTGATGGAGGTAGTTTATACTATGGATAAATTTTAATGCACAATTTAGCCGTCTCCGAACAATATTCTTTGAATTTCACAGAATCAGCTTTCTTGTCACATGTAATTAACTGAACAAATGTTATGCAATCTTGTGATAATAACGATTCGGCTTTTCTAAAGAAAGTTCGGGCCACGTTCCCAGTATTTGATGTAACAGCTCACTGTTTGAAGTATCGGAGTTATTGGGCTTTGTAGATAAGATTAACGATTTTCGCGCAGCACGTCATCATCAAAGTAGAGTCCTTCACGAACATTTTACAAAAAATTCCAATTGAATCGATAAAAAACTGAGTTGTCGGCAGATTTTTGTCCAAAAAGTTCGGATTCTGGCCCACTGTGCGCAGTATCCCTCGATCATTCTACGTCCGTATCGTCAACGAAACACGTTCGTTTCAAGAAAAAGGGTGAAAAATTAATTTCAAGGTCGGAAGGTCATCAATTTTCTTTTCATTGCGTTTTATTCTACTCATCACACGGATGAAAAATGCATTGGAAACCATGAGTTAAAATCAAACGTTCTCTTAAGAAAATTATGATAAACCTTTTTTATTATCAAATTGATTTTATTTATATTTTTAATCAATAGCATCGATAGCACGCTGTACATACATAGAAACTGCATCTGAAAATATAATACAAATCGGTTTGATAATGAAAAAACTTCACTATAATTTTTTAAAAGAGCGATTGAGTTTTAATCTGGGTTCCTCCTGCACTTTTTATCCTTGCGATGAAATTGTTGACCTTTTTACCTTGAAATTTGAGGTCAAAGTTAACTTTGCCAGTTAATGGACCAAATGACTTCAGTATTCCTGTGAAGCTAGAAGGATTGGTTTACTAGATGACGTATAATAAAAATTTTGGAAAAATTACATTGATCAAAATTACGGAAAAGATAGTAGAAGTTGCTTTTGACAATTTTTCTGTTTTGTAGCGGAAAAACTTAAAATATGTGTTTTATAGGTTTATATAAGTTATTTGGCTGAAAGTTTCATCTTGTCGATTGGTTTACTAGTTAGAAATGATCAAAAATGGTGAAAATAACAGTACTTGATGATTTTAAACCTACGTACTTTTGCCTTTATAACCAGATTTCGAGAGTGCATGTATGATGCTGCTAAGAATAAAAAAATTTGCAGAAACGATGCGGACCGTTCGCGGTGAGCCGAAAAGCCGGAATGAACCTTTTCGGCGAATCTTTTATCTTCATCCGCATCGAGCTATTCAAAATCGAATCAATAACAATGAGTGGAACTACTGACGCGGAAGTTAGATCGCGATTGAGTTTTCTACTCGATTACAACGAGCGGGACCTCCTATCGCGATCTATGGATGAACGGTTTACCACCCAGGGAATCCATTTTGGTCGCGGTAAGCTGATCGTTTTTCAATTCGCAAAATCTCCCCAATGTTCCTTGCATTCATCAGTATTCCCTTTAATTAGTCGCGCAAATATTATTCCGTCCAAAACAATTGCATGGTGCACACCAAATGTTTAAACTACGATTCAATATTTATTACTCTTTCATAGGCTACAGGTTGTAATTTAACTTTGCCTGCTTAGTAGAGTTCTATAAAGTTTAATCATTTACCCTGAAATAATAGTATTGTAATTATTCTTAATCTATCTTGATTTTACTATTTAGTTGACTAAATTACTGTCACTCGTCTAACGGTACTTCCGAATTTGAATGTCGCGCTAACCGGTACGCGCTCGGTTTAGAATTATAGGTAGACTGCAGATTTGTATGCATTTATGAAGAAATTCGTTGGGTGAAATATAAAACAGTAAAGGATTAGAAAAATTTAAGAATATCTTAATGTTGTTTTTAACACAACAAAGTCGTTAAGGGATGAAATCAATTTTTATTTTATCCCTGCTCCCCACAATCAATGCAGAACATTTTCATTTTGCATAAAGATCCGCAGTCTAATCATACGGTTTCGAAAAACAATGGTTGCCGAAGACATCCTCCCATTTATTTCCCTATATTAAAATTTCTAAAACTACTATCTTTGGATTATCATAGCAACGTTCGTGATAAAAACTCTGCGACCGCCACATTCGAGAAAACCACGGGTTTATTTGATTCCAAATGCAAGAACGATATCCACGGAGTGAGATACTCGCGGATCCATAGCAGTACTTCCCACCAAAAAATCTGCAAACCTATTTCGTCATGCATTTGGAAAAAGCTGCCAGTCCATGGGATTTCGGAACGCAAGGAAGACATCCACACGGGATGATTAATGTTTCCAGCGACGCCGCGGACACGTTCCCCAAAAACGAGAATACAATCAAAAAAAGAAAATAGACAAAGGAAAAAGAGAATAACTGGAGACGGTGTGGGAGGCGGGCGGGCCTGTATGGAGGGCAAGACGAGGGTGGTGGAAGGACGTGCGCGGGGGGTAGGTGGGAAAAGTGTACGAAAATGGGTGTGGAGAAGAAAACAGAAAATTGGACAGCATGTGTGCAAGGACCAAAGAGTCAAAGAGAAAAACAGAAAACGGTGTAGGAGAGCGAAGGGGGCGAAAAGTAGCGAAAGAGGGTGTGCATGGGAGTACGAGGGGGGGGGGGCAATAGGGGGGTGGCCGGGTGCGGGCAGAGATGCTCATGGAACGGGAAAAGAGAACGAAAGAGAGAATGGTACGTGTGTTCGGAGGGAAAACCGACGGAGAGACCAGGTTAAGGGTGGAACAGAGAGCAAAACAGGGGTTGAGAGGGGCGCGGGAGAGAGGGATGGAGGGAGCAAGAGAGAGAGAGGAGAGAGAGCGAGGTACACGGATGGGTCTCCGGTTGCCATGACGACTACCGTCGCCTAAAGCTATGCTTTTATTGATTCCAAGCCACAAACAATGTACAGGAGTGAATGTTTCGCTCTGTTCTCTCTCTATCCGTCTGAATAGCGAGGTATTAACGTGCCCCGAAATGCCGATATCCGTGGGCACGTGCCCCAGAAAACCGGGGTCACTGTGGGAGTCCTTGGACACGGCTCGTGGGCAGCCTTGTGGCAGGTGCTTGAAGAGTTTACCTAGCTTCAAATTCACATATAAATATCCAAAATCGGAAAATGTATCTCCACATGTAGAATATAGGGATTGATAGGCCAGCAGGATCGATCATAAGACTTGATTGGCTACCAGATCCGAAAAAGGTGTGAAAGCTCCCTATAGAAAGTATCTTTGGCAATTTGGAAGTGAGGGACCATTTGGTTTTGAATGAAAGAGAACAATGTTCTAAGCTAGCTTATATCCTCGACTTAGTCCTGGATTCTTGAACTCCTGAACTTAATTTAGGTCTAACTCTCATCTACCTCAAATGGTACCCCCGAACCTGGTTTATAAGAAGCCTGTATCAAGTTCTGAACCCTAGTCTAGCCTAAAAAATAAAGATCTAATTGCAAACAGTGTATCGCTACACGTACAATTGAGGCTTCATAGTAACAAGAAGATATTATACAGCAATTAGCTTAAATCCTCAATTTGGAACTGAATCTTAGAATCTCTTTAACTAACCAGGACCTAACCCAGATGAGACAATCAAGCATGGCTACCAAAATAACACATTTGGTGCTAACAAGATGAAAACCCCCGTTCCTAATATTCTCTGAATTTTAGAAGGGGACTTGTAGGCTAAGTGCTGAGACTTGAGTTTTGGAGATGGACCTTGGGACTCCTGGAGCTGACCCAGACCTAGTCTAGTCTTACAAGAGCTATACAGACTGTAAAGCAAGTGTTCTTACTACTGGGAGTGGCAAACTACTCATTTTCAGTTCCTTGTGGAATCTAAAAAGAGATTTGTTGCAGTCCAAGAGCTAATTCCGGATTTTTGGACTCATATACCTGAAACCAGTCTAGCAAAGATTACAACAGGATTTGTTGAGCTCTTAAGAATTTAGTATAACAACCCTAAGTGTGAAGCAATTATGTACCCAAGCAGTTGAGTAACTATAGAGTAGCTTCCTCCTTTTCAATTGACGACCTACAAGAAATTATGATCTCGCAGTTTGTTCATTATCAAGAATAATAAGGAATGATACCAGGAACCCCTATCACAATCCTCCATCAATGAACAGCTAGACTTAACCCTCCGCCGGCAATATGGTTTTTCACTAACACAATCTGCATAACTGATCTATCGTACCCTGGCTTGATTTCATACTGTGTTTTAGACTCTACTTAACGTACAAGTTAGGAATAAAAATTTGACAGAAGATTACGAGAAAATGTGAATTTGTTTGGAATTTAGCGACCCATTATGCCGGCGGAGGGTTAAGTTAGAGGGTGCCTTCGCCTGGTGAAAGCATTGATCTTCACTCATAGTGAGATTTTAATTTATTTTTGAAGTATTCCTTTCCCCAACCTTATGTCTTGAACATTTAAAAACTAACGAGGACTGCCAACAGTCTCTTAAGTCTCCCTTGCTTCCAGACCCAAAAGATCATCGAAATGATCTCCCTATCAAGTCTTGTTCGCTGTTTTCTCTAAAAGCAACCAATAATATGGAGCATTTATGAAAAATCAAGTACATAGGCAGGTGTTTCAGCGTACTAATTATCATTTTACGAACAACCCTATTCATTTATAAAAGTCAGAATCCAAACAGCTATCATTTCATCCCCTCATATTCGCTATTTTTCCTAAAAACGAGCGAAATAAAATAAAATGAAATATAATATTTTTTCTAAATTAAAAACGATAAAGGGGTAGTTCGTAGTAATAAACACCGGATCAAGAAGTATCTTGCTCAGTTCCAATATTCAAAAGCTGCCTAGCCCGCTGAAGAACATATCAGAGCTTTGAGCAACTCTTCGAGTACGCAAGCTCCCCGAAAAACGTCGATAAGCACGCGATTTCCCCGTGAGGTCCAAAACACCATCAGAATCATCAACGGGGAAAATCGAACCACGGTGCTAGCCCCCAAGTATCAACCATCAGCTGATCTACCTCGTAAATCAAGGTAAATTCATAATGAATCGTTCTAATTAATCGTTGTCGTTCCGAGTGTCGCAAATTCGCTAAAATCGAGACGAAACTCAACTCCGGCGACTCTGCGAGAGTAGGTTAACCTAACCTAACTCGGGAAGGGTGCGAGGGACCTACCCTATCTCGAGATCGCGCTCTGATAGTCGCGGGCGACGAGCTTTCGAAGACAAAGAGAGCGGGCTATTTAAAAGCGCATTTGCAAACTCGGTGTCCGGTTTCGAGATATTACATTTCTTTGGGAGAATATGGTCTTTGGCGGCTAGACTCATGAAGAGAAACATTTCCTTTGGAATATAGCGCAATTTAAAAGTTTTTTCAAAGTGCCATTTTACTCAAACAACGGGTCTCCTTCAGCCTCCAAACTAGTTTTCGATGTCATTTAAATCTGCTCCTTGGGGTAGCAGTCTTTTATTAGCTATTATTCTAATTGTAAATAGTCAGCTTAATTGTATTTGTATGATGTTGAAATGAGTTATTTATTATCTTTAATTAATTAATTTATTATCTTTTGTATGAATCTTGTACTTTATACTATTTGCAGTATATTGCATATTCATAATGCTCAATTATTGTTAAGAGATATTGTTAAAATCATGATGTACTCTCTAAAATAAACTTTTTCGGAAAAGAAGACAGGCGTCTCACTAATCCTTGAAAGCACAATATTTAGACAGCAAAATAATTACTGATGGGACACACATAAACTAAAACAAAAGCGAAATATGATAAAAATTAAAATATTTCCATCAATAAAAATACGATATGCGTTTCCACAATCGATGGAGCAAATGATCGAGCAACAGATCCAAAAAATCGGGGGCGGTCACAGATCCCCTGTAAGGCGACACAGGTACATATGGGCTCTCTCGTTGAATGGACCAAATGATATAAATTATTTATAGATTTCGACACCAGAGCGAAGAAGGGGGCATATCGAGGGTGTTCTGTTCGAACTATGGGGAGCATGTAGTACCCGGGGGGGTCCACTTGCACCGAAAGCCCCTTGGGGCACCCTCAACATATGCATTCCCCACTCGACCACCGTAAGCCCATAGAAAATTGATTCGTAAGTACCCCGGATTCCTGTCTGTCTCCTGTTTTGTTTTTTAACACCTATCTACGATTGCTCCCTGTACACACTTCACGGTGTTAACCCTCGCCTTACCCGTTCCGGGTCACTCCTGACCCGTATTTAGTTACATACTTTTTTCTCTTTTTATTAGGTAATAAAAATTACCCTATAAACGATTTTTATAAAATAATATTCTGTAACGAACACATAAATTTCAAAAAATATTATTAGATTTCATTTTATTGAAACATATCGAAAAGATAAAAAATATTCTACTTATATTTTCGAGATAGAGAATATAGTAAAAAATTTACTCACTCTTTTATCGGGATGCATTGTTGTGAAGTCCTTGCAGAATCAGGATTCTCAATCTCACCAACCCTGGTTTCGAAATAAATATTTATATTAGAATTTTGTAGAACAAATAGAAAATATCCTCTCAAATAGAAAATATTTACTCACCCTTGTTGCGAAATTTTTTCTCGTAAGAAGGTTTTGAAGATCTTATGTTCTTGGAAGTATAGTGAAGTCAGGGTGAGTGATGTATGGCAAATTCGAAGACGGGCCCAGTGCCGTACGGGCTTCGCCCCCCCGGGTCCAATCTAAATCAATGGGCTTGTGGGTAATCGCATAATAATTACTGGGACTCCCTTTACCGCCCATCTGTCGCTGGCTAAGGGGGGGTGTTCAGCCCGTGGAAGTGGTAATAGGCACTGGTACGGCAACATAGTCGATGAACATGTCCCAGCAGGTCCTATTGTTGCCGGGCACAGCAAGAAATATCAAGCAGTGTCATTCGTCAGTCGTTGCCACCCTCTGCGCCGCTGCCTTATGCTTCTTCCTGCAATTTTATCGTACAATGTTGAACATTTTACAAAACTAGAAATATCGGAGGAACATTATTCGAAATACATTATTATAAAATGCTGAACATGTTTCTAAAATAAATAGCATTGAAAAACGGTAAATAAATCATTTTATTCTGTATCGCTGCCTCATGTTTTTTCCTGCAATTTTATCGTGTAATATTAAACATTTTGTAATAGTAAAAATATCGGAGGAACATTATTCAAAACACATTATAAAAATCTGAACATGCTTTTAAAATAAATAATAATAATTTCGCTTATGACATACACGTTATAATATTTATAATATTGTGAAAATCATAGTTATCAAGAAAAGGGAGTAGATGAGCTTAAGACACATGACATTAATAATTAATTGTTAGTCAAATTGTCATATAAGCACTAAGATAAAAGGACTTGAATAAGTAGAGTATTTTCAAGACATGAAACACTGAGAATTGTTTTTAAATTTTCATGGAACCCTTTTTCCAATTTTTGTAATTTTCGTCTTGTGTCAATTATAATTGTTTCAGACATACAAATGCTAACTATAATTCTGATGGTGCTGTATATGGGGTTTTCTAATGGATTTCGTGGACCACACCACCCCCGCGGTGCAATTTCACATCATCATTATGCTCCACAAAAGGATCTTAAAATTACGCAGGATACGAACCTCCTGCACGACGCTACGTTAGTTCAATCCTTTTATTTTCATAGTTATATTTTTATATTTGTGTATTCATATGTTTCTGATTGGTCCTTGATTCAATGCCAGCCTTACCTTTGTAGAATTATTAAAATTAATATACTAACAACTCTATTACATATTAATTCTATTATTAGGTAATCAAATCTAAAAATTTATTATTCTTAATAATTTATTGATGCAATTTTTTCAAAATTTATTTTCATATTAAATTTCATTTTATAGTCCAATCATCTATATCTTAATGTAAATTTTTATATGCATATCGAAATTTTGACATTAATTTTTATATTTACACCAATATTTTAAAAGTGATTTTTATATACATTCATGTTTTGGATCGACAATTAACATAATTGTATAATTACAGTCATTTAAAGGAAGACATGGGAGACGTAGCAGATCAATTGGATTTCTCAAACATGACTGAACAGGAAATAGAATTCCATTATTTCAAGTACGTTCTTATACTGAAAAACACTTTTTAAAATGATGACATGAAAATGATAAATAAATGTTACATTAATACTATTCTTATACTAATTTATGTGAATTATAGAATTCATGATGTGGACAACAATGCAAAATTGGATGGACTAGAAATTCTCCATGCTATTCAACACACATTTCATGAAAATAAATTATCTGAGGCTGAGCACAAAGGTTTGAGCGACGATGCGAAACACCTTAACTTTGAAGATGATCTATCATTGATTATTGGTATGTAAATTTATTCATAATGAATTATTCAATTTAAAAGGAAATCTTTTCTATTAAAAATTTTGGAGTAGAAAAACTCCATATAAAAATTTATTTAAGTTTATACAGGATATCTTGGAAGGCGTTGTCGTTATCAAAAAAGTGTTCGCACAAAAGTTGTTTGGTATAAAGGGCTACATTACGTAGTATTAATTGTTTTCTTGTGGGTGGAGTGGTGGAGGAGATCTAGATCAATCTAGAGAAGATCAATCTATTTTTTTTAAAATGGAATACTATATTTTTTTCAGAAAATAATAGCAGGTACTGAGACAAATCCAAAAAGGTGCTATATGATATTATTCCGAGTTGATTAAAGGTAAATCTCTCTCTTTCTAGATTTGTCTCAGTATACTTGCTATTATTTTCTGAAGAAAAAAATATAGTATTGCATTAAAAAAGAAATAGATTGATCTTCAGATGTCCTCCACCACTCCACCCACACGAAAACAACTTTTATACGAACAGTTTTTTGATAACGACAACACCTTCCGAGATATCCTGCTGTTCTCACTTAAACGGGACACCCTGCAGATTATGTATTTGCCATATAAACTTGTTTTTATCTATATTCACCATATAAACTAAAAACATCCCATGAAAAGATTATTTAATTATTTCTAAATTTTAAGCAAGTATTTATGAATGTTATGTATATTTCCCGTAATTAACATTAATTTTTATTATTTGTTATAATCAAGAACTGATAGACAAAGTATTCAAAGAGGACGATTTGGATAACGATGGATACCTTGGATACATTGAATACGTTTTGGGGAGGCAAAGGGATCACATAGCACAAACAAAAAGGGACGACAATCTTCGAATTGAAACATAAACTAATAAAGTACAATTCCTAATCAATGATCAAAATTAACATTTTAAAGTTACGATTCAAAAGTTGCTAACAGCTTGATATATATTTTATATCAATCAAATTTATGTAGTAATCACTTGCCTAATTAGCCTAACGAGAATAGTAAAATTTAAATCATAAAACTTTTATACTTATTTTTTTATTGAATTATCAACAAAATATGAATACTATTGTATCTTTAATTTAAATGATCGTCAACGGGTAGAACATTTTCACGCCCTCACGATGTTCAATATATAGACAAACAAAAAATATTTCTTTCCTAAGATAACAAAAAAAATGCAGATTTTACTACAACAAATTTTAACCATAAAAAAATGTAATATTTAATTTGCATGTACAAATTAATTGATATTTAAAATACACTTGTCCGACCAAAAGTTTGGGATCAAAAATCACTATAATTCATTAGACAATAATTATATATATTTATGAACTGGAAAAGCATGAAAAAGAACTTCCTTTGATGTCAGTGATCCCAAATTTATGAACGGTACTGTATATACCAAGATTATGCAAATATCAAGACTATAAGAGAGTTACTAATTGTTCTTACTAATACTAATTATTCTTTCGAAAAAAACACAAATTTTTCAGATTTAGTTTTATACAGAAAAACTAAAAACTTAGGCCTAGAACACACTAGTAATTTATGGTATATTCTTACAAATAATAGTAATTTTTTATGTACTAAAAATAATTATGTTACCATAATTTATATATTTTGCGATTAAAAAATGATTAAGGAAATTTATTTAGTTATCCTTATAGGATAATCATGTTTTATTCATTTACGAACATATAAAATTTGTGCTGATTATTAACTATAATTTTATTGTAACGTAGAATTAATAAACACTACGGTTTACACATTTTAAAACTCTTCATTAATCTAATTAAGGATTAAATTAATTTTGTCTACACTTATTTCTAGAAATAAATGTACAAGTATACGAACATTTTTGCATAAATCTTTTATTGTTGGCTTATGTGATAAGAACCAAAGAATGTTTTATTTTCTCGTAATTTTTGTATATACTATTCAAAAGTATACGATTACTCCAATACACATAATGGATCGTCTGTCACGACAATGCATTTTTCCCATAAATCTTTAGCTAATTGTATCTGTCAAACAAAGATAATTGGGTTACACCATACCATAAAACAATTCTTCAAAAATTTAACAACTCACCTGATTATCCTCACCAGCAACCGGCAAATCCTCCACAGCAATAAACTCAGGGTACCGCAGAATTATTTCTTTGACTGCGAGAACATACTCCTCGCCAAGCTCCAAAAATTGTGGCTCATATTCATGGTACTCTTTGGAATTTTCACTCGAGTAGTATAACCTGTACACCCCATCCTCTTCGACTAATCTACAAAGAACAAACAATAAATACTGTGTTCAATGTATGAAAATCTATAATAATTAGAGGTGTACGAGAACCTGATTCATCCCGTCCATCAAGTACCCTACGTTTTCGGGTTCTCACACACCTCTAATAATAATTGTTAGCGGTCACCTAATGGAATGAGATCGCACCAATCGTATTTTAGTGTCAGGCTCAATTTCCACGCGATTCTTCACGCATCCATTCGCAGTCATACGTTCACCATCCTGAAGCACAGAACACTCCTGCTCAACCTCCGACAAAACCGGAGGCATGAAATCATGTACGTGATTCCTGGCCATTAGATCTGCAGCTTTGTCAACATCAATATGATCTACCATCTTCTTAAGCAAGTGTTTCACTTGCTTTCTGAATTCTTCTTTATTGCTGCTCTGATTTTCAGAGTGAGCAAGGCCACAGTGCCTCAAGTAATCCAACGGCAGCCCTTTGCGAAATTCACTGTCATTTTCTGTTGCAGTTTTTAATGCATCGGGCAGTAACTTCTCCAAAAAGTCACTCCAACTATTTTTCTGGTAAACGCTTAATGTTATATGGAGGCTATGCGAGTCCTCAAGGGTATTGCCTTGGTGAATGGTTCCTCGTGGAAAATATAGCAGGTCGCCTGCGTTCACTACTGTGTCTAATATGGGTTCGCCTATTTCCGAGTCCTCGAAATTTTTGGAACAGTATTTTGGCAGATATTCTCCTTCGCTTCGTGGTTTGTATAATCTCCATCTTTTCTTACCTTCCACTTGCAGTATGAAAGCTTCTATATCGTCATAATGGGGAGCGAAACCTTGGCTATTGGCTGGCGTTAGGTAAGAGTTTGCTCCCACAAAGCAACCAAAGTATTCTTGAAGTGTAGCTGCAAGCGAAAAAAAGAATTTGATCTTTTCCATTATAATTTAAAAAAATATTCTTATTACCATTTAGAGAATGTAATTTTGGTATATATGTCTGTGGATTTAGCATCCTAACTGAGCACCCATTCGCATAATAATCCCATACAACACTTGGAACTGCTCGGCCAATGGGATTATGTGTTTCCCTCACTCCATTCTCATAAGAAGTGATATCAATATTTTTGGTGAATTGGATATAAGATTCTCGTAATATTTTATCCAGCATCGGAGTGGACATAAGCAATTTATAATAATTGTTGCAATCTCTCTTTATGTGCACTGCTGTCTGCTCCCAATGTTTTCTGAAACAATTCGAAAAACAATTCATTAGAACGTAGAGGTATAAATATTATATTATAATATATAAATTACACTCACTCGAAGAAGTCTTCCACTTTCAATGGATGTATCAGCCATTCAAACATTGACCGACTGACATGAAGAGGATTCTCTTGGTAGTCCTCAGTCATTTTAATTTCTCTGTGAACGGGAATTTGGTTTACCTTTTTTGGTACCTTTTGGATTTTCTGCTTCGAATGCTTTTGATTAACGTGTTTCATTTTCGCTACACCTTTATTTACCATTACAATGGAACTCTTTAATTGCTTTGATTGCACTTTTGAGCCTTTTAAATTATTAACTATCTTTGTGTTCTTATCTTTTGATTTGTAAAGAGAGTTTTGAAGCGATTTACTTTTCTTTAAAGTAGATGGAGCAATTTTCTTGGACACACATTTGTTTGTAGATGTTTTGTTTGTTTTCTTTTGGTTTGCGTTCACAGGTACTTGGTTCAGTTGCTGTTGTGTTACTTGTTTAGTATCACGTTGCAAAATCATATTTCTCTCTGGGGAAGAGTGTTTCTTTTTTAATTTCTTCGATTTTGAAGCTAATTCTATATTCTTGCGTTTTAGTGCCTGCATGGCGAATGCTGATATCGGTTCATGATACTTGAGCATCTGCAAATTAGTGTAAAAATGTTAATGAAAATCTTGGGAATTGAAATGATCGAAAATTGTTATTCAATTGAATATTATGGTATGATAACCAAGAAAGTAAAACTCTATTTACTCCAAGTAAAACTCTTTAAAACTCTATTTTAATTTTTTTTGAAATTGAAATGATTGAAAATTGTTATTCAATTGAATATTATGATATGATAACCAAGAAAGTAAAACTCTATTTACTCCAAGTAAAACTCTTTAAAACTCTATTTTGATTTTTTCTTTTTATCCAAATTTCAATTGGAATCTATAAAACTTTAGATATCTCATTTTACATACAACTTGTATAACGATAAATCAAATCATAATAACTTGTAAATAAATAGAACCGGTGTATTTTCAGGTTAGCTTTTACTTTCAGACAATAATTACTAGTAATGAAATAATGTTGTGAAGAATTACCGTGGAAAATTGTGCAACCGTATTAAATTTTGGATGATACACTAGTTAAAGGTTATGTTTCTTGATTACTATTATTATTAACACTGTTTTCGGCTTAAATTTGAGGGTCTCACGTGTCTCTCGTCACATGTCACATGGATACACATAGTATAGTAAACATTACCTCGTACAGCTTATTCGGAATTCGGAGCAGTGTGCCCAGATTCCAGGTTTTTTCGCGCATGCGCGACGTTTTTCAGCCTCAGTAAAGTACGCTTCGCGAGAAAGTTGTAGCACCTTGAGCGCCATGCCGAATGTTAAGAAGTTGATATGAACTGATTATGAAAAACGAATGAATGACAAGTGTATTTGTATATATATTCGTATATACATAGGGCCAGATAAAAAAGTTGGCAAAACATCATATTTAAAAATTTTGTATAATTCCTACCAATTGCAATTGTAATAAATTTTAGTTTACTCATTCTCTATCGAACTAGCCGGTCTAACATCTTTAAAAAATTCAAGTCCTTTGGACCAACTTCTAAAAAGGTATGCGATTTTTAAGCGTGTCCACTTATTATCGCCGCTGACTGTAGCTGCCTCAGGGCTCTGCTACATCATCGCATCGGCCGCATCATAGCTACGTTACTGTTTTTCGACGCGCATGCGCGAAAAAACCTAGAATCTGGGCACACTGATTCGGAGTCGGAGCTACGCGACATTAAAATTAATTATAAAAATTTAGCGCTAAATTCAAGCTGTAATACCTTTTACATTTGTCTCTGAAATTTCGGAAAAAGTACAATAAATATTAAATAATATTAGATAAATTATTGTGGGATTTAAATTTGACGTACCACACACCTCATTCCGCGGGCAATCAAATTGTTAGACAATTAACACACTAATAACACTGTCCAACAAATTTCAAATTTCTAATTCACTGTCCAACAAACTGATTCCGAATCCGCCCTTAATTTTTTTCCTAGCCCTAGACGCACAGTTTTTGAGAAATTTGATTTTAAATAAAAGACATATTTTTCAACTTTAAACAAATATTTGATGTTATTATAAAATATATGGAATTGTTCTTTACAGCAAACGATTCTATAGACTTCCCCAAATACAGTGATATCCAATATTAATACATTAATGAATGTTTAAATAATCATTAAAGGTGGAGAGACACCACTTTTTGAGTTTGTCTTAAAAAATAAGGGACCAGCGTAAAATCGAACTATATCACGCGATAGAGCAGACTTTTCTCTTGAGAAACCCCCTTTGAAGTTCGCAACGTCGACGTATTTTTCAAACCAGAAAGCAAAATATCTTCGCCCGACATGAGTTACCGTCAGTGGCGCTCACCACTAGCGCGTTTTTTTCGGCGCGCCCTATCCCGTCGAACGACCTCGTCTTTTTTCAAAATCCGTGCGTGTAGGAATCAGCGGAAGAAACTCTATAAGAATCGTACAGTGAAAATCGAAAGTCATAAAAAAGTTCAAATTTGTTGGACAGTATAATTAAAATCCCATAAAAATAAAATATTTATGTTAGAATTGTTAATGGGATATAAACTTGAAATAATCAATTATCCAAATTTAATCCCGCGAATAGAACCTTACGTTCTAATCAACCGAAAATTAATAAACTCTCTTACGAAGAAAGCAAATAAGAACGTTTAGCAATACTCAATATCCATATATCCATATTAATAATTTTTGAAGCAGCAAGCCGTAACGCATTGGTGTCATTTTGTAGCTCCCTTATATTCACTAATTAACCAATTTCAGCAATGAGAAAAGACGCCACGTAACGTCAGAATTGAGTAACGCAAAACCATATACAGTCTCGTTCAAGGTGGTCCTTATTTAGGAATGTCGTTCTGAATAAAAGACAACGTCTTAAAATCGCTCTTTGGACAAAAGTACATAGTACAAGACTTTGTAAGGTGGTGAGCTTTCAATTTCAAGTAAAACGAGTTTAAAGTTTTGCTTTGCATTATGAACCACGAAGGTGAAACATATGTATATTACAAGATTACCTAATGGCGCTGTTAGGCCCCTGGATACTACGCTGGAGGTCCCGAGTTCGTATTCATGCTTTCTTTTCCAAATATATAATTTATTTTTGTTTTGTTGCCATAATAATTACTCATATTAATTGTATTACCGCGTATGCACATCGAGTATTGTACACCCATCGAAATGAGATAAAGAAATGGTCGAACGACTGTACTTTGCAGCTTTTATTAACAAATAAACATGCAGATGTATTCTCGTAATAATTCGATCCACCAGAGTAACATTTCATCGAAAGATTTATTGAGCGTCCAAGTTGCAAAAATAAAAAAAGAAATGTATTAGTTTATTGAAAACCTCTGTGTGTTTGACACTCATTCGGATCTTGGTCGAAGCTTCCGTTTAAACATATATAGAGTTGACAGTGTTAGCATAATTTTCCGTACTGTACACGATTGATCACAAAATAGAACTATGGAAGTTGAACGTTTTAATCTGTGAAACTTAGAGACGACACAAGCATACAGAATTGTTGTTGCGAAAACATCCTAAGATTACTAAGAAATTTCGAAAGAATTCAGCACCTTATAGTGTTCTCCTTTTCGCAGAAAAAAGCTAGAAAAATTAATACAGTATACGTGCAACGTGTGAAATGACAAATATTTGGAAGGGCAAACTTTACGCACTTTCCGCAGACATCGATTATCTTTTTTTCGGACATCAAATTCGATTGAATTGTGATTAAACCGTCTCAAACGCGTCTCTCCGCCGTCATACTTTTTAACAGTCTTTCAATTATTCATTTGTAATTTACGACGTTTTATTTTCCTGCATACTTTCGATGCGCTCAGAAAACATTCTTTTACACGTACACTCTTCTCGTGGGCTTACACTATCGTACTTCGCGTCCAATACACTTACAAGTTACAATTATATCACTGGCTTGAATCGATGCAAATGGCTTGAATTTGATACAAAAGTAAATGCTATTTCCATGTTCTTGCGGTTCGTTTGATCACGCCGAGAGTCTGATTGGTTTTTTTGTTCTCTCCTTTTTGTCAGGAAACGTGCTTCGATCGATTGAGACACGATCATACTTTTTTCTCATTGGTTGCGTGTGGCAAATCGAATGAAATTTGACGGAAGAAGTTCCGAACGTTTTCCAAAGAAATTCGCATCACTTTTGCGTTAAACCCTCGGACACACGAGTGGCCGCTACGATCCGCAGCGAATATTTTGATATATTATGTACATTTCTGGAGAGAGGTGTTAGTTATTGAACGATTTGTAATTATAGCTGCGAATAGAGGCACATTGTCGACGTGAGATTGATACTATAGTCAATGCCACGGTAGCGTTATAGACGGGTCGAAGTGCCCCGCGAGTGCCGAGGGTTAACAGGAAATCATTCGAATCAATTGAAATAGTCACGACGACCTGAGAGGCATTTTGGTAATGTGGAGATGAACGCGACAGGTTGATTGAATTTACGAGGACGATTCCTAACGAAGACAAATTATACCTATGACAACATCGAAGATGGGAACCTAACCCAGGGCCCTTTACAGAGAAGCAACAAGTTTCAAGTTCTGCTAAGACACCAGCTATCATGAATGGATTCGAGGGGACAAGTCTTGAACTACGAATTTTGATCTAACGTCAGTGTGAAGCGAAAGATGACATTATGGACGTTGACACTTTCCTAGTCATAGAGGATCTCCCCCCTTAAAATGCTTAGACTCCAGATTTAGACTTTATAGTCGTACGATATGTGTCCTTCAGATTATATCTAGAACTGCATAGTCATAAAGTATATCTCTCTCTGAGGATATCTAGACCAGATTTAGACCCTATAGCCATACGTGTCCTTCAGATTATCTAGATCAGATCTACTTGTGGCCATAGGTAATGTGTTCCCGGGCTACCTCATAATCTCTCAAGCTACCTAAAACAAATTTAGATCCTACAGTCATACTGTGTGTGTCCCTCAAGTTGTGGAGATCAGGTTTACTCCTTGTTGTCGTAGACTATGTGTCCCCCAGGCTACAGAGGACCTCGTAATCACAAAATATGTCTCCCTCGGGCTATCTAGATCTAATTTAAACCTTATAATCACAGAGTATGTATGCCTCGATCTATCTCGACCAGATTTAAATCCAATAGCCACAGCCCCAAGAGCTAGACCAGATGTTACTATCTTCATCCAGATTCTAGATCCTAACTAGTCGCAATTCACCTCCACAGACAGTAAGTTTGAAGTGAGGAAAGCTACTGTGATTATGCTACCGATTCCCTAGAAACAGCGATATTTTGAGGGTTTAGAATTTCGAAACGACAAACTTGCGTAAACCTTTCTTTCATTATAGGGTATAATTGACCCTATGAATATAAATGATTGTGTTGTGTATGTGTGTGTGTGTGTGAGAGAGAGAGAGAGCTTGTGTTACTCAACACACCGCAAAGTAACGGAAAAGATTCAGCTAGCTTTCTATGAGATCATTGACAGAGAAGCGTTTGTAGAAAAGACATCCGGTTGGTTCAGCCGTGAAGTGATAATTTCTTTTTTTTTTGTTATAGTCGATTAACCGCTATATCGTTAACTAGTAATCACCTTTACTCAATATGGTTATTCGTGCGATATTCATTGGTAGGTACGACACATTCACATTTAGAAACAAGAGATATATCTAGACAATTATAAAACTACGATATCATATCGTGGTGGCATGGATTAATTAGTATTCATTTAGGGGAACGCTATCACTAATCTTGTTTCCCTTTCTCTCCGGAGAGAGAAACAAAGATGTTCTGATATCTTTAAAGCTGGCATTTCTTCTTTACATATCTACGTCTCCCACTTTAGCGCACGATTTTTAAATCAAGTTCAAGTTTATGCTAGGACAATTCAAGTTCTCTTGCTTACACGCAAAAAAAAGGCAACGGATAATGGTGGAATTTTAAGGGTGGAGACACGTCTTTCGAGAAAGACCTCACCTTCCGAAAACTTAATTCGTTATTAACTCGAACGAATTGTCAATTGTGATTTAGAAATATTTACACTGCCCAGAAATCGACCACTATCCTTTTGACATTTAACAGTCCGACAGACGCATGCGCTTTTCTATCATTCATTGCGATTGATAACGATTCAAAAGTTCCCACCGTCATGCTTCTCGTGGTGGCTCAAGAATTTTGTGCTCAGACGAATCTACAATGAATTACATCTGTCCAATAATTCGTAACTTTTCCTTCTGTGGGTGATCCTTGTAGATTCTTTTAATTTAAAAAAAAGAACTTTTAGCGTTTAGAATTGTTGTACCTTTACTGCAGAAGCTATGCGAAAGATTCTTGTGTAAAATTGATTCCGTCGATCAGTGTTTTAATTGGCAACACACATAAAATACAAACCACTGCTATATACAATGTTATTAGTAATTTAAAATTAAGATGGAAAATATAACTTTTTAAGTTTTTATGTCTCTTGCTACGAATGATATTATAGATAATTCTGAAGACAATGATGAATTTCTTTTACAAGATGATTAAACGATGTTTATAGTAATATAGCAATACAAAAATTTACATTTTAGAACTACTGCTATAAAAATTGTTAAAACACGTTTAAATGTTTATAATATGACAAGTCTGTAGAATCATTCTCATAGCTTTCATAACAAAATTATAAAATGAAACTTTATGTATTAAAAACTTGACACTCTCGTCTAAACTGAATACTTCGAAAACTGACAATGTAATAAAATCTACAAAAATCATCTATTGTTCATCCAAATTAAAAATTAGTGTTGCACTTGGTCATCGCCGTCAATACTGCGGCAATCAATTAACAAATAATGATGTAATTCAACTGAAACGTCACTTAAAACCACTAACGACAATGCGAACAACAGATTCGTTTAAGACAGCTTAGTAATTATGTAAATCGATCACATGCAGATACAATTAATTAGGAAGTGTAACCTAAAAGCTCTTCGAGATGTACAAATGTATTCATTGCCGCCTTTATCCCGTGGAATTATTGTATGTTTTGCACGCAGCACACAGTGAATTTTTCCTTTTTGTCTGTCCACACACGCACGCACGCACGCACACACACGCGCGCATGCATACATATATATGTACATACATATACATATGCATACGCAGGTATGTATAATATATATATATAATATATACGATATACAAATATAAATTATTTGCCTTATAGTTTAAAAACGTCAGGGACACGTGGTAAGAAGTAAACGCTTCTGTGTTTTGTAAATAGACCCGCTCATTTTATTACACTAATTATTCATATCTCGTGAAACCCGTTTCCTCGATGGTTCCTTAAATTGTCTCATCAGTTTGCATTTCTTCAAACAGTCTACAGGGTGGCCCGTTTAAAACGACACACTGAGATGTCTTCGGAACCGTCGGCGATATTCGAAAAATGTTTCAGACAAAAGTTAGATGATTTCGCGAGGCACACGATTTTCTTTAAAAATTACAGTTCTGTTTCGAGAAATGGCAGTGGTTCAAAATCAACTTCTGCCGTTTCTTGAGTCAGAATGCAATTTTTAAATTGAAACATCTTTGAATTAGTGTTTTTTTGACTATACAGAGCCTAGTACTGTTTCGTGATGGCTTCGACATGTTCTTCACGTATCAATCTATGAAAAAAATGAATGCAGTTCACCATTTTTTTTTTCAAAAAGCTACTAAATCATCTACAACTACTTAAATACCATTGGTTCAGAAGATATCTTGACATACGAATTGAAATATCTCCTGAACCAATGGTTTTCAGCCATAACATATAATAAAACACACATAACACAATAAAATAATTTCAGATAACGTGGCTTCTAAAATTACGCAAGCTTTGTCCGACATATTTTTCGTTATTATCGACGGTTTCGAAAATATTCGGGTGAGGTCCGTTACAAGAGGCCCTGTAGTATTTTGTCTATGCATCTGTGTGTGTTCTTTAATCACTAGTACACAATTTAATACGATTTTTCTGTCAAACCCGAAATTGGAAAGATTGGTGAATTAATCTACCACCATAAACCGTTAATTAACTTAAAAGTTACAAAAATCTTTGTAAGCAATTCATGGTTCCGGAAAATGTCGATAAATTACTGAGGTATATTTACAAATGGAGGCTAATTCCTTTGATCGACTGCGTAAGGAAATATCAAACTGTATTTGATCAATTTATTTCCATTGGTAGCGAATATTTTCTTCTTTCATTTTTGGTATTTCCTTGCGCTAATTGCGTACATACTGCGGCTGTAGTATATTGATTCGCTTAAAACCTAATAGATCTGTATGGCGTCATTACGATTCAGATTACTAATTAATTAGATTTCAGTTTCTTCACGTTCTCAACAATGCGAATTATTTTAGACACACTCGTCGATCGCAATACTCGCTATATTCCATTTTCACTGTTTGCATTCGGTGGTTCCGCTTTGTGAACAGAACCGAGTCAAGAGACATCTTGCGAACGTACAATAATTACATATTTAAATTTATGTAATTATTTTTAGCAAATTAGCTACTTTCTCCTCTTTCTTTCTTTCCTTCCTCCTTTTCTCATCAAGTCGGAAACTAGAGATATTCTAGATTACAGCCTTAAATTTACAACTAGAATAAATATTAATTATGGTCACGGTCCTTTTCATACTTTCCGAGATAATATTAACACTTTAGTACTTAGAAATCTAGAGTTAGGATCGTTGGTACACGAACTAAAACTGTTCCAAGTTAAAATTTTGTAATTTACAAATTCTTAAACAATATTTATATTGTTCACGATTCTATCAATTTTTTCTTGGGCTGTCACACTATCTAATAAATTAACACTTTTGTAGATTTTGAAGCGCTGAATATGAATTTGAATACAAATACAAATTCATCATTATTATATACAATATTAAAATCATAATCGTTATTGACAAAAACCATTCTGATAGCTCCTTCGATTAAATAAAATAATTTTGACCTTCCCGAGAAATCAAATTTTTCGAAACCTTGACAAAATATAGTTTTCAAATTCATGTTCAGTGCAGCAAACTCTATAAAATTCGTCTGTTAAGCAATTACCAAAACGTAAAATTGCTTTAATACTGGTTCATGAGTGAACGAATTCTTAAGTAAGTCTTAATTAAACCTTGGAACAGCGAATATTAATTATGTAACACTTCAGTATACCAACGATCGTAACAAACATACAGTGAACAATTTGTTGCGCACAGCATTCAATACATGTTTATACACTTCATTACCCTATCTATTGGCTCTACGTTGTAGTCGCGTTTAAGGCTCTTAATACAATTATTGTGTTTATTAAGATTATTGTTCTGTTTAAATAGATCCCACTCGCCGCGCACGATTGTGAACAAAGAATCGGTTCGAATAAAAATCTCAGGTCTTTAAAATTTATATACGATAATAAACATAACTGGTCTCTCTCCGCTATACTCCAAATTTGTCTTGAATCATTCTTACATCTATTCAGCGTATCATCCTTACATCTATTCAGCGTATCATTCAAATCATTCCTTGCATTGATTAATCCAAACTTAATTTCAAGACATATTTTCTTATCCGAGCGGATAACGTCGCCATCTTTTTCTCAGCTTTCAAATTAATGTGTGATATGAATTAAGTGCTACCACAGTTTAAGCTGCATCATCAATGACAATGATTCCTGTGCCACATGCGGAAAATATTGTCAGTGAAATGAAAATTGTAAAATGTACACCATTTTGTCCCTAATTAATAAACTGCGGATATTTATACGAAATAAAAAAATGTCCAATTTTAATGTCGATCGGAGAATTATTTTCTTTTAATATTAAAAACTATTAGATCATTATAATGGTTCTTTTGTTCTGTATTTCACTCAGTTTTAAGAAATGCATAAATCCGTAGTGTACTAATTAATATAAATTAATTAACCCCGCGCAGATGACTTTTTTGTTTAATTATTACTCATTTGTTGAAATTCGTCTTCAGGGGGTTAATCATTACAATGACAAATCAGTGGTATTCTACACCAGTAATGACGTTATACCATTGCTGTAATGATTTGTGACTATGCGAAGAAGAGTTACAAATTCACAGATATCGTTCACCAATGTGGCACATTGTTCAACCCTTAAGACAATATATAACACTGTGTCCTTCCAATTTGCCACATTTTCAAATTTTCATTACAATAGATCCCTATCTTATTTTGGCCATTGGCGTGGAGACAACAACAATTTCAAAATCTCCCTAATTAGCTCGGCACGTGACCAATTTTCACAACCTTAGAATAAATACAATAGATGCGATAAATATATAGAAAATCGTAAATCTAAAAACGTGTCCTTTTCTCACAAAGAAATAAGAAATTCCGCACATTCCTAAAAAGCGGTTTTTAATTACAAATTACAATTGTGAATTCAAGTTTTATTTTTCTGTTATCCTAATAAATTCTTTTTTTTAAGAAAAGTAAGCGTAATATGCACGGCAGCTGATTTTCGTCTTTAGTTGCCTGTCCAGCGAATAAGCTTGACAGTCGAGCTGCATAAGTCTTAGTCTAATGGGAAACATGATTAACTAAAAGCACCTCTTTTACTCCGTAAAATATTAAAAGTGGAAAGTCTGACCAGAACCCAAAGAGTGAGAGAGATACGAGAAGAAGAAAATTTGATATAAGGTTATTTCGATTGGGTTTTGGACAGACCTTACTTCAGTTTAGCGTAAAAATTGGTCACGTGAGGCGATCATCTAGCGTTCAAGCAGTCTAGGAAATTTCCACATGCAAGATATGACGATAAACTATTTCATGATATACTTTGCATGTGTGTTTGTGAAAATAAAACGAAAAAAAGAAATAAAGAAAATTATGCAAAGTACATGACCCGTTTCGTGTTCGCGTGAACTGTGATAGCTCTTGCCATTGCACCCGGTGTTCTATCTTCACTACAGCCTGATTGGTGGGAACCTTCCCCGCTAAAACATAAACAGTAAATAGTTTAAACAATTTAATCTACAGAATATCCCAACTGGCTTTATTACCGCAAATATCTTATTATTGATAATAGAAAAGAAAATATCAGAATAAAAGATGGTGAGGTTCAAAAAAGGCGAATATGTATTGTAGCAAACAAATTGTTTTTGTCAAGAACAAGGCTTATTTCAAGATCATTTATATTTTTTGATATTGTACTGTATGCTTTTGTTACCCATTACCAAAAATGTCTGCTTAGTAATTTACATGAACCTGTTTAAAATTTTTGTAGTACTACAAAATTAATTTTTTGGCAAAATTCCAAATTAAGATAAAAAAATAGGTCAATTCAATCCAACAAATAGTTTCCGAGTTAAAGTCTATGTAACCGGTTTTATAAGTAAAATGTTTAAGGCATTGGATTTGAAACAATGTAAATTTGTATCATTTCTTTATTCCCGATAAATGCACAGAATATATTTAGATGGTTCTTGTATCCTGGAAAGACAATTTTTCTGATTGATAAATTATTGCCTATAAATAAAAATAAATGTTGTCTTATCTAAGAGCGAAATATTGCACTTACCTGTCGTGTTCCTTTTCTACCAAATGATATCTGGCTCGGAATGCTACAAGATGAGCATAATATGCTGGCGCAGGTATACTGACAGACCTCGTACACCTAACATACGTATGACACAATTGATACGTAAGAGATTGTAATTCATCACTTTCGAAGTGATTGTCGTCCCAGAGAACATGGTAGTGTGACGGCCGTGAGGTTCCCTATAAAAAAAAGTCAAATATTATTTATAAAGTTTTACTTGATTGCACATCACAGGCAATAATCATTCACGTAGCCTTTGCGATTTAATAAAAAAAAAAATTCTCACATTTTAAACTCCAAATATTCTTTCCACAAAATTAATAATGCATGAAAAGTTTACCTGAATGCCCTGATGACTACACAAATAAAAGTCGAACTCAGTCGGATGAGTGATACAAATATCAACTGTTGTCCCCGCAGGAATGTTACCACTCCTGCCACTCTGCTCTCTCTTCTCTGCACAGAAAAGGCGAGTGTGGTGTCTCTTTTGTACTACGATAAACGTGACCCCAGGCTTATAATCATCCTCGAGCTTCATACAAGCTTCGCGAATGGCAGTTAATTCGTGCTGCAGCACATGCAGAAACTGTCCCTCCGAAACACCATCCCGATATAGAATTATTCTATGGGGTTTATACCCTCCGGTGCTCTTGTAAAACCTAATAAGAAGCTCCCTGCAAAACAAAAACACATGTGAACAATCACAAACCACAATTGCAAGAGGTGTGTGAGAATCCAAAAATGTTGGGCTGGGTCGGGCCGAAAATTTTATTCGGGATCATGAAAATATTCAGGATTCTCGAGCATATTTGAATTCTCGCTCATTTCTAACGATTACAACCACGACAACTTCAATAACTAGAGTTAAATCGCTTTACTCACCTAACCATCGAGCTGAGCTCTTGAATAATCTCTTGCCTGTGTTGCTGGACCCTTACGGTGGCTGCGTATCGAGATGGGTGGCCATCCATGCTGGCAACTACAGCAGCGATGCTGGGTTTCTTGTTGTCCCCAGCCGGAGGATGGGTTACATCAGCTCCAAAGAATATGACAGGCTCGTCAAACACTTTCGGTCTGATTCCAGGCACCAGAATATTATTAATACCACCCAGTTTCACATTGATCTTCAGACACAAATTGGATAGTGTTTGAGGCGATGTCTTGTTGACATTCTTTGCCTGCACACACTGCGTTGCCATGCCCAGCAGTGTGTCTCCCACCCTCTTTACCTCAGCTGCAAACAAAATGGAATATTTCGATATGCAGAAATTTTGGTTCTTCGTAACAGTTATTCGAAATAAAGGTTCTTCATAACTGTTTTGGTCAGAACCTTTGTATAACTGTTAAAAACAATTATTTTCGGAATGGTTTCAAGGCCTGCTTGAAGCTGAAATTTCAGGTTAAGATTAATTACCGTAGACGGGTGTTTTCCCAGGCAGTATGACACACACAAGCTGCAATGATGCGAAGGTCATTTTCAGGTATTTGAACATGGGTTCCACCTGATCGGGCCCAGTGGCATATTTACAAAAGCATGGCTGGCCAACAATGGGCATGCCAGCGTCGTTGCTTATTCTCTGCAGTTGCGCTATGAACATTCTCAGCGAGTCTTCACGCACGGTTCTCTGCGGTGCGAAGCAAGCAATTGCCCAGACTCTGATTTCGATACCCGTAAAGAATTGCTTGCCACGCATGTCCCATACACCTTGAATAGGCAAAGCTTGCTGTTTTGTCTTTAGCAGAAAAGAGAAATAAACATATATATATATATGCGTATATAAGTCACTGTGTGGCGTATAGTGTCGTTTAGAGTAGAACAAATAAACAAGGTAGATGTGCCAGTGTTTCGCACATCCATGCAGTCCACGCTGCTTCCTTTTCCTCTCATTTGGAAGCGAAGAAAAATTCGTTAAAAACTTGAACAGCCTTTGCAAAAGCCATGTAAGAGCAAACAGAAGTTGTGACAATTAAATGTGTTCGATCGCTGCATGGAATGGACTGGCATCATCAGGGAATAGCAGGTGATATTGGACTGTGAAAGTAATGCAAATTGTGTTGACCCTCGGCCAGCAAATACTGACTCCATTTGGATTTGTCCTGACAAGTACGTCACACTGAGCTCATAGCTTCGCAATATGAAATCGAGATTGTTATAGAGTTGTTTCACTGATGAAACTATATTTCTGTTTTTAACAATAACACATTTGACTATCGAAAGGTAAAGCGTTTGATGATTAATTAGGGCATCATGTGGAAAATGGTAGTTGCAAATCATTGTACGTTTGTAATTAATCATTTGGATGATTTTGACCTAATATTAAATGCACGTATCTGAAATACATTATCGAAAGATCACAGTAAATTGAGAATTGAATTTATTTTCCATACTGTTCCTAATCGCGTCAGTTTTATTTGATTTCGGCGACAAAACGGAAACATATTTGACCCTATGTAGCCTGCTGTAAAGCCTTGTGTAGCCTTGTAAAGCTTGGATCGAATGATTATCAAATAATATTTGGCTAAACTTCCGGAAATGCTCATGCCGCGAATTGTATGAAATTTTGAAACAGGTTCTTCTTCGACTAAAGTGGTGCTTGCGAGAAGTATTTTTGGCGTCATGAAATAATTGTTCATACTGTGTATTATATTGTGTAATATAATAGGGAAGCTTTTTAAAAGACGTTTTTTAGAAACGTAAAGTTGTAAAACACGCTGATTAGGGAAGATGCCCATATTGACCACATGTGTGAGTTTTTATATGGCCTTACGAGGTGAAAGAAAATGGAGCAGTTCCATTTTTGCAGTTAATGGAAGACATCAAATGTGTATATTCTGCAGATGAATAAAATCTCTCGAGAAAAAACCTAACCCAAGCCTGTAACTTCGGTCATTGTAATTTCTATCGCCTGAGGGACGTTACTTTTATTATGGTTCTGTCATTTTTGTAATTTGAATATCAAGAAAGAGAAATCGGAGTATGTTTGAGTAGTTCAGATGACGGGGAGGGGGTTTGAGGAGGCTGCCGCCCTCCCCTGTAACAATATACGGCTTTCTATGCGGACCGAAGGATGACTAAGCATGGTGAATATTTGTTTTAAAAAATTTAACTATTATACTAAATTGTGTCGCGGTTAGATAAAAAAGATGAAAAAGTTTTCAGAAAAAGAAAAAGAACCTATTTCCAAAATTTAATCCAGTTCGGAGCATGGACTTTTGCGGAAGTTTTGCCCTGTTCCTATTTCCTTCGGTTTTGTTTTGTTTCGGGGACAAATTGGGAACTTATTTAGACCTGCGTAGCCTGTGTAAGTTTATTCAGGACGTATTCAAACAAAATTATATTGTACCGACCGAGGGTTAACGAAAATCGTAACTCTTTCTCTAAATTTCTACTCTCAAGTCATATACTGTTTGATTTGTTGATAACTCGAGGAAAGTAAGTGAAACGATCATTACATTAACAGCCCAAATATCAAAATCAACCAGGTCTAGAACCCATACATTCATTCGGTAACTTTTTTACTTTACTGATTTCTTCGAATGCATTTCAAATAGAAAAAAGTTAAGGCCAAATGTATTATTGTTTTGGGAAAGATTGCAGCGTTCTCATGTTGTCATATATATTTTTAAAAATTTCCGTTTTCTAACAGCAAAAATTAAAAGAAATGCAAAAATCAAACATGGGAAAATACACGAATCATACTTCGACTCCTCTTAGAGATATTTCATGGCTTCTGTATACTTATCCACTCAATCATAGTATCTTGCAGACTTCTGTGAAAGCTCCAGATATTAATCTCCAGAACGAACCATTACATGTCCATTCGTTGCATTTAGATTTCTAGTCTTGACGTCTAAAGAAACGCTTCAAATTTTCTGATAATTAGTAAACAATTTTCCATATTATTTCCGCAACTTCACGATGCAAAAGTTTGAACCGATTAATTTCTACTACACATCTCTATACAATTCAATTCGAATATCTATTGAACGAGTATATACGTTTTTAAAAGAGATTGTTGCAATAAATGGAAGCTGTAGAGTATAATCAATAAATTGATATTTCTCGATATTTTCAAGGATCAAGTAAAGCCTTCGCAAAGTAGGTTCCCTCCTGGATCAGTCGAACGAAGTCACTGAGAATTTTCTACAGCATCATTTCTTTAAAAGACTACTAGACCTAATGAGACAAATGCAAAGAGAATAAAGATTGATTGAAGTTACATAGACCAAATAGTGAGTGATGATGTATGGTGGAGTATTGAAAAGAAACATATCCCTTCCAAAAATAATACAAGAGCCTCTGGAAATGTGGGATTTGGCTAGACCTGACTGATTCAGTTGGAAGTCTCTCACCTGTCCACTGAGGGAACTTACGCGCCCTCCATACTGTAGCTTGGGCGGGGCTAAAATGCGTCCTCTGACTTCCACCATACTGTTCGATATCGCCAGACCGAATTCTTGTACATATGAATCGTTATTGAAGTCGGCCCTTTTCACCAAATTATTTATTTCTCGTTCGCGATCAGGGGCAGAGCGGGCTGTCGCTTTAATCATAGTGGACGTCTGCATGTCGGTCAGTTTCTTGATGCAACGTTGTCCGGCAACAATGTTACAGACCTAAAAGAACATTACCACACACGTGTCATATCCCGCATAAGCAACACATATCATTAACAATATACTGAACGAACCTCAAGTGGCAGGTACGTATGCTTGTGTTCTTGTCCAACTTGTAGGCAAGGAAGATGAGGATAGCGTAGCTTTATTTTATACTTGTCTAAGAAGTACTTTGCAACAGTACACTCGACTGTCTGCCCATTTTCCAATTGTAGAGGGAATCTGAAATTTTCAAAACATTAAAATGTATTTCGAGTAAGAGTTCGATCATCTTTATGAATATATACTTACGACTGCATTTGGGCAGGTTTGCGAGTGACGTTGCACACTCTATACTTCCGTCTCATCGAGCCACAATGTGTAATCTCGATTTTGAGACCCTTGATCTCCTTTGTGAACTTCACTCGCTGGGAATCTGTGAGGGGCTTCTTTTGTTCATTTATGTCCCGAATATCTAGCACTTCACACATGAACTCTATGACTGGTTGTGCTTTGTAGAATGCAGTTGCGGATACTGTAATGCGATGAGGAATTTAGGTAATAAAATAATACCAAGTACACACGTAATTTTAATTAGGTGCACCTCATAATATTTTCAACAAATAAATTTTCAATTACTTTCTTAATATGTAACATACCATCAATGTTCAGCATCATTTTCCATTGCGATGGTCGAACAGACTGATGGAAACCGAACCAGACCTCTCTGCCTCCTCCCAACGGATGGTAATACCCATCTGGCGTACTGAAAAATGATCTACCTACTGGAGTATACGTCATAGATGGCAAATGCCTCATTACAACATCTAAAGCAAGTATAGCGTCATATGGAATCTGTCTTGTACGTCCTTCTAAAGCCTCTTCTAAAGCGAACAGCGAGACCTGAGCCAGCCATTTTATAAACACTTTGAAAACTCTGTCTTTACCCTCACCAGGTAGTGTAACCTATAAGAACAATAATTAGTAAGAAAGAAAAAAAATAATAATAACATCGGTGTATTAATTTCTTTAAGGGCTATATAATTACCTCTAATTCTACTTTGTCAGTACCAATAAGTATGGGATCTCTCGTATATAAATTATTTCTCCCATCAAACACAGGCTTGAGAGTTCCAAACAGTTTACCATTCGCATGAACCATTGTTTCTATAATTTCTCTATTAACTTTACGAGGACATTTATCAGGTTGAATATTAATATCATAATGCTGTACATAACCACGTGGCATAGTAATTTGGAAGTGATTGGCCCTTAAATTGATTGTTCTGCCTTCACGTCCTATATCTGGTCTCCGAGGACATGAAAACACTGTAAAATTAATTGTTCTAATTATATGCAGAGGATAGGCCACACAACTATAAGTAGTAGCATTTTTCTTGATTTAAAATAAAGACAACTGGCATCAATAATCTGATACACCAATCGTGCCAGTTTTGTAGCTTTTCCAAATAATGAAATACATACTTGGCAGTTCAGGTGGTTGCGGAGGTGTGTGTGTCTGCTGTATGGGAACAAGTCCCAGAGAGGTGGAAGCCGCAACATTGTTCCCAGTAGCTTCTGGCCCTCCTCCAACTGAAGTACTTGCTGAAGATCCAGGTTGGGGAGCTGCAAACACAACGAAATCAAAATTCTGCACAATTGAATCAAAACTATGTTTAATAAACTGTTTGAGTTTAATCTTTGAAGTCTTACATATTAATTGATCATCGAGCACAGCAGCTAAGAATAAACGAAAAAGAAATGTAATAATTCTGCAGTATTGTATTTTTATTTGAGATACAATTAAGTTTTATAATTTAAAAAAAATGTATATTAATTTTCAGGTTATGAATGTTTTGGAGAAAGTTATATTTTTGGGTAGACATATAGCTATATGATTGGAATGATTACAAATGTTTAACAGAGTTTCAGAATGTAGATTTGTACCATTTTTCTTGTTTATGTTTGTAGTTGAGAAGCTGTGACTCATTTTATAGAACTATATAGAATCAAATTTTGTTCTCAAAACTAAAATTGAAATAATTCGAATGATTTTCAGAAACTTAAACACTTTAGACGATATTCTCTCAATAAATAACTGTATTGAAAGGAAGTTAAAGATTCGAATAAATTGAATATTATTGAAATAACACAAGAAGAATTAAATTGCTTGAACAACAAATTACTTATTAATATTCGAAAAGTTCGATCAATTTATAGTTTTCCAAACAAATACGAACTGAGGAAAAAGTGATAAGAATTGAAAAAACTGCACCGATGTAGAAGGAAAAATAATATGGAATTTGTTACGCCTAAAAAAATCGAATTTACAGTGGTATTGAAGCTTTAACCCTACAGCAAATAATCGAGGTACAATCTTTTAGCGACCCTGAAAATATATAAAAATAAATTGATAAAAGATGCTTTTGATATTTCGACGTTAGAGTCGACTTTAATTTTCTAATATCTGGTTAATTTTAAATCACACGTTATCCATGTTCTGACGGATGGAACGTGACGAAACAGTGAGCCTACTAATCGAGAATTGTTTGAGACCTTCTGAAAATTTCTTTTCAATTTTATCATTTTCGATTGATTAAATGTGTTAAATTTTGATTGCTCTATAGTAATCAAATAGGAACAAAGGGCCAGAAGTGCCTCAGACACTTTTTCTGGCTTAGACAAATGCATGAGAATGTATTATGAGATATATGTAGGTATTACGAGAGAAAATTAGTTAATTGCAATACTCACGCCGTCCTACAGGATGCATTTTTACTGTTGACGATGAAAAATACCAGATAACCACTAATAAATAAGTAAAAAATTTAACACAAAACCCACTGACCACACGACACACTGCAAACGAGACTATCTTCTGCAATGGCTGCTACCAACTCGGCTCCAATTGGTCTTTGCTCGACCAATCAGCGCGCGAGAAATAAAACTGACGCTAGAAATATTTGGCGCTGTGGTGCATTATCGGGTTATGCATTACAATTTTTTAATTTTCAAAAGATATATTTTAAAATATACAAAACTATATCCGTCAACATCTACATTAACAATAGATATTCGTGCCGTACATTTAATTGTTTCAAAATCATAATTTTATTTTAATTTTTCTATAATTTGATGGTAAGACGTGAAACTTTCGTCGACTATTAGAAACGATTAGCGCGGAGCATTTGAACCACAGTACATTTTATGATAAAGACACAATTTTGTGCAGCTGAACGTCTATATAGACATATTTAAAACAACTTCTACATCGATTTTGTATTATTGATATTGTGAATAGAATACATAAGTATATTCTCGTAAGATAGCACTAGCGATTCGAAAAATAAACACAGACTCATACGCGTGCGCATTGAAATATATAGTTTCTTAGCAACGTTCAGAGACCCACTTGCGTGCGCATGTGCAGTGGAAACACTTTCACTAAATCGTCTCTGCGAGAATGTTCTTTGCATGACACGCGATTGCGTGCAAGATTTCCGAAATGTCGCTGCCTTTTAATGGAACCCGTTCAAAGTCGAGAGGAGTCATAAGTGCAATTGCAAAACATTTAAGGACTCTTAATTTAAAACCGGTAAAATCGATCAGCATAAAATTCGATGCCTTCAATCCGAATGCTGTGCAAACGAGGTTAGTTCATCCGAATGTTATTTATCTAAACAATGTCTGCCGGATATAGACAAATTAAATTTACATTTCGATTTTCTAATCAACGTTACGTAACTAACGATCTATTATGTGTAAAGAACAGTTTTAAAATTGTATTTTACTTTAGAGAAAATTTACGAAATGATATATTGTAAATTGGGTTAGGAAAATATATTGTTTCTAGAAATAACGTAAGTGATGGTTACTTTCAAGATTTTGTTTTGAAATAATAATTGCTTTTCGAGAGAGGTTTGGTTACTATTTGATGACGTCAATACCGTGCGCATGCGCAGTATGTAAGTTATAGTAGCCAGCAGACGACGTGCACTTTCATATTTTTAGAAGCTTTTCAATCGTTTGAACCAGCATTGTTCTTGGGTGGAGCTCTTTACGCGGCTTTATCTCCCTCTATGTGTCACACTGTGTTTGTATGGGACACATAATTAACCATTAGAAAATTAAACCAGAGAAATTAGGATAATTCACGGAAAGTATATAATTAATCGATCATAGTCTGGTAATAACAAAAAAAATCGTTATTAAACGTAAATTATTTCGTTGTGATATTCGCGCAATCAGGTATAGTCCACTTTTCATATTATCAACGTTAATCTAAAAAATTTCGATTAGATTTTTTTATAAGTTCTTAATAGACAAGTTCAAACTTCTATGAAAAACATATTTAAATAAGTTATTGGTCTAAATACAGTTATCTAAAGGTATCAAAACTAATTAGGGGTGTTTCAATAACAGAACAGTTGCATAGTTAGCATTAGACTAAATCTTTGCTGATTAGTAAACTATATAGTATTTACATGTAAACCGTATTCTAATAGTCGAGAACTCAGATATCAATATATGCTTACAAATACATCTGTAGTTGTAGCATAAGAATCAACTTAATGTTGAATGTTTTTCTAAATTAGATTTAAAAATTGGTTTAGAACTCAAGCAAAAACTTTATAGTTATTTCAGAATGCTGAGTATAACACAGTCCCTTTAATTGTACTGTATCTGCGTGTACTAACTCAGCTCGTTAATAAAATCTCTTTTATTATCTTTTAAACTATTTTTGCGTACATCTGATATATTTTATATATTTTTTTATCAATTTAATTATAAATTAAATGATTCCACTTTGCTTTTATTCTTCTGCAAGAATATATTTATTCTAAGAATTTAGTAATCTCTAACCAGTTTGTAAATCAAACTTACCTCTGCATTGTCCAGTACCATAAGCTTTGCCTAGCATGGACACAGCTGTACTGATGCGCAGAGTACTCAAATCTGGCATCTGAAGTGGTAGTTGTTGCTCCATTTGCGCCATTTTGTCTGAAACAATAAAAGGAGCAAATAGAGATAAATTATTAAATTGTTAATATGCGATAAACGTGTTTTTCATAAAAATTATTGGTGTGTAATAAATTAGATGTATTATATGTTTTGAATTATGTTTACAGAGACTTTTTCTTTCACATTACAACTCCGAAGATCATTGCAACAAACCCACGTTGCCTTGTGAAACCAGAAATAGTTTCAGATTTGTCCGACCCTGTAGTTACATTCAAGTTATGTAAGTATTACACTCTCTTCTTTATATGAATAATTATCTCATAAATATTCTTACACGCAAAAAGTGATTTTACGAAAATTTCGATAAAAGAAAAATAAAGAAAATTATTATTTTATGTTAAATGAGATCGTTCAAAATTTCTACAGATGGATTTTCTTTTTAAAAAATTTACATATTCTTGCGTTTCTATCTTCCAGTATCAGGTGATAATGTGGTAGTCAAAAGTGCAAACTTGACGTCTCTGAATATTTTGGAACTTTACAACAAACACATCACACCATTATCAACACGTGAACCTGAAACTGGAAGTGAAAACACAGCTGACGTCGAGGAGAAAAAAGAAGAAGCGAAAGAAAAGAATTAAAATTAAACGAGAATCCAAACATAGAGGAGTATTTTTATAAGTTTATTGGCAATCTAATAACTGATAAGTTAATTGGCAAGCTAACAATTTAATTGGATATAAATATAGTTTATAGAATAAAATATATCGTTCATTTGAAACTTGAATCCAGTTTTCTTCTTTCCTCTTTATTCATAGAATACCAAAGAAAAGTTGAACCTACATTTGTCAATTTGTATAAAAGACTTCGAAATGATACAGTCATTGGAGAAGTATGTCCTAAGTACACAATAAGAGGAAGAAAGAAAATTGACGAGCATTTAAAATTATTTTTGTTTTAGACTGAAGTATTGACTTTTTTTCTCTCACAATAAAATTTCATTGTTCGATTACTTTTCTTTTCCTTAATCCGCTAGAACAAAACAAACCTGCCTATAAAATGGCTAGCTATACTACCAGCAGTAAAAATTACAATATGAAACTTATCGACACTCTCTATAATCACGTTCCAGCATTTACAGATGTCTTTGACGAGGAAACGTGGTATATTTTTGTTGCCTGTTTCGTAGCAGGCACATTTTTAGTCACGTTCATTCTTTCGAGATTTATTACATTAACACCTGTGGAATAGGTGTAAATTGCCTTTTCGGAAATGTATCTTTCATTCATATACATCAATCATTATTTATATTTAATAAATTATGTTTAGACATATATAGATAATATGATAGATTTGTCTGCATGTCTTAATAACTTCAATGGAAGAATATCTATGCGAACACCTCATAAGACTAGCTTTAAGTGCCTAAAGCACTTCATTGCACTATTTTGAACAGCAACTAATATTAGAACTGTACACACCAAAATTATTTATACCATGAATATGAAATCGTACAAATTGACCTTTACATTGCAGACTAATCATAATTGGACTCTATGTGATTGATTATACTTACACAATGCGCATAAGCATTATACAATTTATATCTTTGATGTAATCAAAATTATATTTAAAAAATTAATAATGAATAAATAATGAACTGAAAAGTTGTGATAATGTGTGATATATTGTCTTTACAAAATTAAATAACGATTCGTCACTTTTAATGTTGTTAATTGTTGTGTTACTGTTGTGTTAATTGAACTGCATTGTAAGTTAATTAGGTAATTTATTTAATTGAAAATTTTCAGTTGATTGAATTGTTAATTATTATATTCATGAGTGTAATTGAATTACAGTGTAACTCATCATTTTGATTTGATTATTAATATTGCACTTTGTAATTGTACTTCAAGTAGCAATTACCAACTGCATTCTAATTTTAATACATTATAATTATAATTCCACACAACTATGATTGATTACATGCAATTCTCTCTGTTGTTGAAAAATGTCTCCATATAAACTCGTTCAGTTTTCTGTAAACATAACATAGTAATTATTAAACAAACTCACCTTTTTTTGTAGCCACTAAGATAGATTACGAGAAATCAATAACTGCACTGTACTTATTTTCACACAAACATTGTTCTGATCTTATTCTCTAAGTTTTTAGCACGAGAACTTCACCACGATGCTACCTTTTCACGTAAGTAGTTTTTTTTATCTACCACTTTAAATGGGAATGTACATTTTCTATAGGGAATCTTTTATACCCATCAGTAGTTGTGTTTATCCATATTAGTAATAAAGTTTGGAGAGTTCATATCTCTTTTTATTTATTATAATTTCGTTTCTTTAGAGAGATCTAAAGTGGATAAAAAGTTATATTGAGAATAATATTCATCAGTAATAATCTTTATTGTATAAATAATTCACTTGTGAAAGGGTTTATGTTTCTAAACAATACCATTGAGAGGTAACACGACATTATAACGATTTTAATTCAAGGTCACTTTGTGAATAATGTAATTAGTAAAAACAATTACTATGGTTACAAAAAAATGTAGCATATCTCCCAACAGTTTGGGGTGCAGAGCTGTAGGGGAATATTTTCCACACAATGAATGATTTGTGAGGCTTCCTTAAGCACAAATGTGGTCATTTCCATTAATCGTTTGATATTTGTTAGTGGGTATGTAATTAATTAATAATCTAAATAAAATATGTGCATGTGTACCATAATGAAAGATGCGTACAGTTTGTCACAATAATATTGGGACATTTTTAGAAAGACAAGAACTTTTTTTATATTGGACCATATAACTTTGATTTTTTTCTTTTGAGAACTTAGAACATGACGTGAAGAAGGAATTTCAAGAAAATACCAAAAGTTGTTTTTTACAACTTTTTTCATATGGACCCATATTTTGAAAATTTCACAAATACGTTTTGTAGATTTATACAAATTAATTACGATTTAAATTAATTACGATTTTTCAAGTACTTGCAATAATCTGACAAAAAAATATTTTAAACAAAAGTTGATCAGTCTTCAATTGACTATACATTGCAATAAAAAGAAGTTCGAAATTTTTCTTTTTTTTTTTAGTATTGTTAGTATTTTTAGGCTCCAAAACAGCATTACTGTCGTACTAATTGTAAGACGTAGCGTTTACTTACTTGTGTCTTAGTACGACAGTAATGGTGTTTTAGAGTTATTTAAATTGAAGTATCTCCTGAACTGCTAACTTTTCGACATACATAGGTTAGTACTTTTTTATAACAAATGTCCAGCTGCATCGATTGATGTAATAAAAAATACCTCATTCTATGTATAATATATAAACAATACTAAAAGAAAAATTTTTAGCTTTTTCTTATTGCAATGTATAACCAATCGAAGACTGATCAACTTTTGTTTAAAATATTTTTTTGTCAGATTATCGCAAGTACTTGAAAAATCGTGAAAACTGTTATGTGGGACACCCTGTATATGTATATTCTGAAAATTTCACCAAAGTCATGTTCTTTATCACATCACATACTAAACTAATTGTTCTAACTTCTAAAAAAAGTTATTGTCTTTATGTATCCCAATACGTATTACTATGACAGACTGTATAATTTTTGGTATGTATTGAACGAACTACAATTACAAGAGTTGCTTTTGTTGATCATTCGCACGCGAACATGCTTGCTTGGTAGTGGGGGAATCGTTCGAATGCGATGAAGGAGAAGGCGAACTATTGGGAGAGAGCGCTGTACTTTAAAAACCAAGAATGACCTTGGAACAAAAGAATATCTCTCCTCTTTAAAATCTACCGTATTCACTTCTTTTTCTTGCAAACATTATCTACATAATATGAAAAAATTAATTAAAATATTTTAAAAATTATCAAAATTTCTTGCAATGATTCTAGAATATTCTCAGTATTTTTTACGACTAAACAATATTGTAATATTATGGAGCATAAATATACTGCATGATAGCAGAATTTAAATGCATCAAAACATATTTGTTCTGAAATATATTTTTGAGTATGTAGTTGATATGATTTTTTAAAAGACAGATAATATACATGATGGAATGCCGTTTTTAAAATTGTCAAGTCAATTACCACTGTTTTTCTTTAATCAATTGGCGTAATAGAAGAATATATAAAATTTTTTTTGTTTGCATACAAAAACAAAGTGCAGTGTTTTCTCAAATAATGTGGGGGTTAGGGTGACCGAAAATTGAAATAAATTTATATTCTTTTAACGTATCTACATGTATATATTTAATTCCTTTAAACATTTTAACATTAATTTCAAATCAATTTACATATTTAGAATATCCGTATAATTTTCTTTATCCTACAAAATAATAAAGAAAAGTTTTTATAATACGTGTATATGTGCGCGTAGAAATGAAATCAATTTATTTTACATATATTTATAAACTATAGCAAAAGAAATTAATAAATATATGCTAAAAATAGATTTTGATTTACTTTTCATTTGAAAATATACATAATTCTCTCTGAAATATGTTTAATATTTAAACTAGTGTATATATAATGTAAAAATTTTTATGTACATATTATACAGGTATTTACACTATTTATCGTTTAAACAAAAATGAGTCACTATAACTTTTATTTTTCTCATTTGTCACGATAAAGAAAATTGGACAAGTATGCTAAATATATAAATTAATTTGCAATAAATGTTGAAAGTTTCCAACCAAAAAATCCACATATAATCGGTACCGCGATATTCGAGGAGTACTGTATGTTTGTTTTGTAATTTATTGAACTGACACTTAAAATGGATTCCAAGCGAGTCGCTTTATAGGTTATGTCACACAATTTGATGCGACATACCGCCATAAAGACTATCAGATCATGAAATTGCTATTTATCAATCAAATTCTTTATTCTATACATTTATTCTAATCGACTACAATATAAATATTGATTTAGAAATCAAAGTATAAACAATCTCAAATGTTTACACTTTTGTCTACCCAAGCAAGCATGTAAATATGTATATACATAAATTCTGTTTTATCACTCTTACGTTTTTCTTTCTTGTATTGTTGTGGTACGTGACTGAAATTGTTCGTCTTTCAATCCATATGGACACAAACAACATAAATTTTCCGATTTATACAATAACAAATAAAGATTTTATCAGTAATATATAATAACAGAGTCATTTAAAACAGTTTATAGCAGCTTCTGATTGATAAAATAATATAAAAACAATAATTTAGTTTCATAAACAACTGTTCAAAATTGTTACATTTAATAGTTCATTATAAATGCGATTAAAATACTATTCATAAACGCATCTATGAAATTCATTTTTTTCAGTATTTTAATAGTTGTATGGAATATGAAATATTTTCTTGCGAATATGGTAAAACTTGAATGAAAACAATTAAGCCAGAACAAGAAGCCTAACTCCAAACATTTGTATTCACTTTTACTGCGTCATTCTTTCAATATTACGTAGAAGTAAAGAAATACCAAATATATAGAAAGCAAATTATTCGAAAATATTTTTTACAGCGGAATTTTTCGTAATATTGCAGTATTGTAAATGATGCGGCGAAATATTGGTGAAAATATCAGAGAAATCGACGACACAAACCCCTTCACAACAGCAATCACAACAATATTATTGTCTGGATACCCGCGTTTATTTGATGATGACACTGATTGTTGCAAGTAGTGGATTTTGTTGGAAAATTTTTCCACCACACTTTCGCGTTTTATACGAGGGATACGATGAGTGTTCGACTAAATTCACCGGGCAATCTTTAACATTTACTAAACCAGTGATCGGCATCCGCGAAAAGATGCCCCCTCCCCCCTATTTGTTCGATTCGTTGAACAGTGCGCATGCGCGCAGGGTCAGGATTGTAGCTAGTAAATATTATGGGGAACTTGTTTACAAACAAAGGCGTATATATATGTATAGAACGGGAATGAATGAAATTTTGATTTGATCGATCTTAAAATCCTCACAATGTATAACTTACATAGAAATTCGATTAAGATTTTTACAGTTACATATATAAAAGCCAATACATTCCTGATTGAAAAATAGAGCTATTTGTACATTTTCTTAGAAATATATATCCTTTTTAAAAATATAAATGCTTCATTTTTACACAAGAGAGATACTTTCATTTGAAGGAGAGAAAAGGAAAATAGAAATTTTAATTTTGAAAATATTTTGCCCTTCATTCGATGGACTAGTAACAGAACAAAATTTAATTATGCATCAGTCTTTTATTTCGCACAGAAAATTTCGAGGTAATGAAAAAGAATTTTTGTTTCAACCATATTGTTTACAATATTAAAAATATGTATTCATAGATTTTGTTGTATTTTTCATTTTAATGGTACGATATAGCACAAAAATACTTCTCACCAATTCCTTGATCATTAAACTATTATTAACTTTTATTGTTTTTATATTATCTCATATATACATATTTACTATAAATAATATGAATCGACTACACTCTTATTCAAAATGTTAAATTTAACCACACTGATAGAACGTCAGAACATTACCGTTGTAGAGTCTTGGATGTACCCTTTACAGAGTCTTCTCAGTGCGTCAACCAGCAGCAACAGTGTATTTTGTGCACCCGCAACTAGAGGTTAACCTTCTTTAGTGCACACAATTATAGGACAATATCAAATTATGCTTAAAATATCAATGAAATATACTATTTTTCGAAGAAATATTTATTATACATAGTGGATTATAATGTAATACATTGTCCATACCTTCTAAATGAAAATATAGATGGAAATCAGACTCATTAAATTTCTTAATCTAATGCCATTCCTTCATCATCGTCTTTCTTATCAGAACTAGCTGTTGGTGAGGTTTGTTTAGCACTAGTATCCTCCTGTCCTTGCTGTGTTTGCTCTTGGCCAGTCTTTGCTTCGGTTTCGAGAGCACTGACGAACTCTTCGATATTGCCACTGGCCGCAGCATTGACAGCATCTGGTCCCAAGCCGAATTGCTGGATGACAGGTCCCGCCTGGCCTGACTGCAAAGCAGACCAGAACATTGATAGCGCCTGGGAGAACTGGGGAGACAATAGCGTGGTACACAGTTGGTCCCCTGGCGGTAAGTGCGGGCTCATGTCACGCTCCAGGTTTTCAGAGGCAGAGATCGCCGCACGGATGGCATTGGTCAACTCGGTTGCTACGCCCCTCTGCCGGACAATAAGCTGCGCTGTAGCTGGCCGAAAACAACAGACAATCCCAGAGGAACTTCCCCAACTGCCCAGCAGAGCTAGAGTCTCCGACAGCCAGGAAAAGTTAATGTGGAAAAATATGTTAAACAATGATAAAACCATGCCTCTGTCCATTGGTTTTACGACATTATATTTCTTCACAGTCTACACTGTGTACTTATAGTTATAGAGATTGTACCATAGGCTCTCTGGGACATAAAACAAATTTACAGAATGTTACGAGTTACGAATGTTCTTCGAATAGAAACTAGAATGCCATTTTAAATACTTACTATAGAAAAATAAATTATAAATATTCATGAGAACGTTAAAACAGTACTATATAAAATATTTATTAGTGTTACACTTTGCTCCGCTATACTTAATAATCAGAAAGACGAGCAATAACTGTATCTATATACCTGTTTGCAAAGATTTCAAGACTGTCACAATACTCGACAAGATTAAGCAGCGATATTCTATGTATTTTATCAAGGGCACACATTCTAATCTTGATAATGATAACAACTCTAGAAAGTAGTATACTGCACGAAAAAAATTACTAGATTGTTACAGAAAACTATATCATTAAATAAGATAATATATGTTTACGCAAACATAGAAACAACGAAATGTTTGAAAAAAAATTGTTAAATTCTTCAAATATATTTAGGACTTTACGAGGATAGCTATAGTATATACAATAGTCTTTCAAAATACAAATAAAATTTTATTTTAATTCACCAATGGTGACGTGGAAAATGCTAGGTCAAATACAGAAACATATACATTAAGCCAGAGTTGGGCAAAATATGTAATTAGATACAAATTTAATTAGATACTTTTGTATCCAAAGCTACGGATACATTTGTAACTAGTATCTGTATCTACTTCAAAGATCCTTTCGGATCCTTCAAGATCCTTTTGACCAGCTCGAGCCTTGAATAAACACGTTCCGAGGCCCGAGAGTCGGGCCCCGAGGCCTGAGCCCAGAACACAATAGTAGTGCAATAAACACGGCCAGGCAACTCTACGCCAGCCAGGTATCTCGGCATGAAACCGCTAACAAGTGAATGCTGAACTTGTTTATTTTTCGTAATGTCCTCACGAAAGTGACACGAGCCAGTTCGTGGCGTTCTTCCGATTAAGAAAAGACTAAACTCGATAGAATTCGGGCTGTGCTTATACAATGTATACTGGTTTTACTCGTGAAAATATCTTGGAAATTTGTATTCAAATACAATTTTTGCTTTATGCTGAGATACCCGGCTGGCCGTGGAGTTGCCCGGCCGTGTTTAATGTACTACTATTATAAGAGTAAATATGCTCACAGCGCACAGTTTCGATCATTGAAATTTGGTATTACGTTTGGTATTACGATATTTGTCAAATATCAAAATTGCTAAGATAAGTAATAGAAAAATTTTTCTTCTGAATGATCGAAACTGTGCGCTGTGAGCATATTTACTCTTATCAAATATTTACGATCGTGAAACAACAAATTAAGTACTACTATTATGTTCTGGGCTCAGGCCTCGGGGCCCGACCCTCAGCCTCGGAACGTGTTCATTCAAGCCTCGAGCTGGTCAAAAGGATCTTGAAGGATCCGAAGCTGACTAATACCTCACTATTGATGGAATTTAATTTTTTAATAATTTTAAAACCAAATTGAAATTATTTTTAATGTAAAAAATTTTATATATAAATTACTCTAATACTAAATAATTAGAATAATATGATGCACTTCATTGTGTCCTAGTAAGTATACACATAATTACTTTCATTAGTCCATTGACCTGAGAGTTCATTGTTACCAATGAGAATAAATAGAATCGAAAGTATATTTGGCTCTATAGCCAAAAAATATTTATATGTATGATCAACATAAATATAAATAGCGACATAAGTCAGTAACCACAAAACGAATGTGCAAATTGAATTGACTAGCAAACACAAAACCACTAGTATTTAATATCTAGAAACAACATATACTAAACACAAATAATTCAAAAATTAAAGGATATTACCTGAACAAGAATTTCTGCTCCAACTGGCGGAACTGGTGGAACAGGTGGAATATCGGACAAGAAGTTCTGAAGATCGCTAAGCTGTATTTTGTTGTTGCTACTAGTAGTAGTCCCTGGTGTTGAAGGAGCAGGTGTTTTGGTTGCAGGTTTACTGTCACCTAGAAAAAATTCATATAAATCAACTCACCTTATTCTTGGACTTAAACCTAAAACGAATTACGTACCACTTGGCTTGGAAGTGTCATTAGTTGACGATGGAGAAGAAATCATTTGTGATGCAGCTCTTGAAGTTGTATTCCTGGTACTATCACTAGATGCAGTCGTTGTAGAAGCTCTAACGCTCTGAGCAACCTGCGGTCTGGTCATAGTCCCCAATAAATTGCTTATTCCGCCTATCTGACCTACTCCGCCGAACAATTGAATTAACTGCTGCTGCGACATGTTGTTTAGTAAATTTTGGAGATCGCCTTCTGCATTCGGATTGCCACTTCTTTGGGTGTCTGGGGTTGGTAAGTCGTTCAGGACTTCGTTGATCTTTCTGCAGTATTCTTCATCTTTGTCTGTTTTCAGACTCTGCAAAGTAGAGCAATAATTAACAAATATATTAAATAAAGTTAAACAGATGTGAACAGGCTTTTTTCAAGATCTTATTAACACATTAAATGCCACATCTGTCCATAGGGATCAGTCGTAGACTTTCCATTTATGCTAAATTACCACAGAATTTAAATAACATGAAAACATTAAGCAAATCTTACCTGCAGCCAAACGAAGAACTTTTTGCCGGATGCTTTGAACCTTAAAACATACACTCTTCCAGTTTTACATTGGGGAACATGTTTAAACTCACAATCGTCAGGGAAAATAATTAGGTCCTATATAAACAGAATAAATACTACATTAAAAATTACAGACTTGAACAGAAAAGTATAGAGTCAGCGTACAATATAATTTTATATAATGAAAAATGTTGATTGTAGTACAAATAAATATGAAAACCTATAAATTTGGAAAAATATACATAAAGTTAACGAACGACACAATTTTATACGATTAAAAGTTCTGTTCGTGATCAAAATTATAAACTTGAAAACGTGTCCATCAAGTGAAGGAATGACAATTTTTGTACGACTAAAAAGTCTGAATTAAATTAAAAATAAATGTGATATATTCTTACATCTTCAACAAAGCCTGTAGTACGATCTTTCCAACAGAAATGCATCAATGAATCATTAGATTGATAAACGTAAATCTGTCCCTTTCGTGTGTCTGGATAAACCATCTTCCCCTTCATAGTCATTTTCCCAGCTTTGAATTCAACTAGGTTTTTTAAATTGCTGCGGGATGCATTGCTTCCGAAAAGTGCTGCTCCAGGCATGGTTGGATATTCCACTACACGCATTAAACCTGTTTAAACCTCAATAGGCAGTTAATTTTTGTTGTGCCGTGCGATGATGACAGTGCACTTCAAAATGGCGTGTTCGGAGGTTCGCGATCTCGCATTCTAATTAGACGCCATCTATCGACAACTACTGAAAGTCTGTCAATGATTAGGAAATTTTGATAGGGTGGATGGCGCCATCTAGAAATTATTCAGATAAATAATTAATATAAATATACATATAACAGGAACACCAGTGATGAAATTATGTATATTATGTACCTCATAATATCAAAAAGCACACAATATGGTCGAAACCGAAGTCTATTTACTGACCGCACTTTTGGTCCTCCCCCTATGTAGGGGTGACTGGGCCGCGTGTATTGCACAGATGCTTACTTACTACCTGACCCTTCGGCACTGGGACTTTATGATCCTGTTTTTTGGATCTGGGAGGTTAAATTGAATGAATAAGTCATAAAACCTTCTAATTGTGCTTATTACTATGTGCCACATGTTGGCTGCAGACCGGTCTACTAAAGAAACGGCAACGGCTCTGAAAAAGAAAGTACTGAAAAACTTCCAGATGGTCGACCGTACCATAAAGTGATTCCGAGGGTCCTTGCCTTGACAGATAAAATTCGCGAGAACGTGGAGGTTGCTGCGAGGGAGAACAGCACACCTATACTTAGTATTTCTTTATCGTCCCACCCGACAGAAAATTACAAAAGTATAAATTTACAAAACACTGAGAGCACCGCAGGCGGTTCTTGTATTTTTGAATCGCGATGGTAGCGTTAGGGTCGTTGCCCACTAGGACGCCCCCTCTGCCTACCCGCACCAGCGCGCCTCGACAGAAGGGACATATCGTTTACGAAAACGACGGGACGGTTAGACGAAAAACAGGATACGAGAAGGACCGCTTTAAGATTTATGGCAATCACACATGTTTAGTTTTTCCTGCAGATTGGTACGCAGAGTCCATGGGTAACCGTTCGGATACGTCATCCGTCCTTTTACCCAGCAAGGGGTAAAAATGTCAGGTCAGCGTAGCATCCCTATTGTCCTATACCTTCCTTAAGAAACTTTCTAAAAGAAGGACAGACGTTCTCGAACGGTTACCCGTCGACTCTGCGTACCAATCTGCAGGAAAAACTAAACATGTGATTGCCATAAATCTTACAGCGGTCCTTCTCGTACCCTGTTTTTCGTCTAACCGTCCCGTCGTTTTCGTAAACGTGCTACAGCGTGCATTTCGAATTTCGATACTCTAAATGCCCTTCCTAAATTCTTCAGAAAAATCTTGCGGAAAATCAGTGTCGTTCGAGCCGCGGTAGAGAGAACATCTCCAAAGACTTGTCAATTCAAAGCTAACGGTTGCTATGGGCTGTGTTTTTGATAGTGATATTTAAACTAATCACTAGACTGCGGAACTTTATGCAAAATAAAAGTTGGCTGCCGCTATTACAAGGGACAAGAGCCAGACAGATATTTGATTCTTACTGTGATCATTTTAAGAAGTTGAAAATAATACATTGGTGTTTTGAAATTATTTTAATCTCATGTTTGCTACAAATACATGAAATACGCAGTCTAGTGATTGTATTACCTGATTGTTGTGATTTGTGCAGCAGTACAAGCAATATGGCAATTATTATTAATGCATCACTATGTGTTGACAAATGTGAACAGTGATTGTGAGTGTGGGAAAATTTCAAGGCATCTGTATGAAATAAACATACGAATTATTTATCGATTCGAAAGTGAAAGTGAAATTCTGGATCGTCGACTTGGCCGCGTATCCCGTAGGCCTTCTACCACCGGCTGTGCAGTTTGTCGACCTGGCCGTACGTCCCTTGGCTTTCGGTACTGCCGTATACCTGGAGACATCTGTGCAGTTCGTCACCGAGTGACCCAGTGACACACATTTCGAAGCAGCAAATGGATTTACGGCTGAATACGTGAGTTTCTAATTCATTTAGTTTCTGCTTCTTTTCTTTTTTTACGGTTATCTCGTAAACTAAAGCCGACCGCTAAATAGTCTAAAGAGAAATGTTGTTCAGAATCATGGTCTTGACAACATATCCAAAGCTTGTCGAAATCGGAGAGGATTCACATTATCGAGAAACTCTTGTTCGTTGTGATGTCACGGCGCGGCGTACTACCGACCACTGATCACTGATGTCAGAGCTGTGGTACTGTGGTACTAAACCATACCCCCACCATAGCCTACTATCGCCCCTACATTCCTTTCCAACGCGCCCGCGCGTTACACTACCAGCGTATTACTCTACTGTATCCGTAGAGGTACGCTGGTGAGTGTAGCGCGCGGGCGCGTTGGAAAAGAACGTAGGGGCAATAGTAGGCTATGGTGGGGGTATGTTTTAGTACCACAGTACCACGGCTCTGGCATCACTGCTACCGATACTCGCTTGCCGTCGCGGCGCGCTCTGATTGGTCCGTGTTTTTCGTTAATAACTCCTAAATAAAGCCGCAGCTGACACTGGTGCAAAGGAAAATGTCGCTTGGAATGGTCTCAGAAACCACCTCCTTCCGGGATTTTCATGAATTTTGGGACTGTAGAAGATTAGGGGTTCGGACGGGTAGGCTCGCAATTAGGCTCTTCCTGCTATACATTTGTAAAGTGGTCGAAAGTAGAGCACTGTCAATTGTGTATCGGGAAGAGTATATGTATACATATAACGGCCTTTTTCTTGTATTTTGTAATTGTGTATTTTTATAATTTTCCGTCGGGTGGGACGATAAAGAAATTCTAAGTGGGTGGGCGGGTCTCTCTCGCAGCAACCTCCACGTGGTGAGACTTGGGCAATTGGTGTGATTCTCGATTATAATGTTTTGTTTCGCAGAGACAACATCAATCGCTCTATAAAATGTTAACCTTTAACTAACCGCGCGGTGTATTCAGTACACCACATGTATCACTGTGTAATTGGGTACTGTACCGAGCACGAGAGAAAACTAGCGGGCAGGGAACGGGGAAGAAGCCTGACTATTCAGATTGCCTTTGCGTTCGTCTTGCCCCGTTCCCCTACCGCTAGTTTTCTCTTGTGCTCTGGACAGTGCATATATTATTGTATTGGGATAAGAAAATTGGTGTACTTTTTACACCAGCCCGGGTAGTTAAAGGTTAAAAATTGACAATCACATCGAGCCAATGCTGCGAAAATACACAGTTCTTCGACATGATTTCGAACTTTTTATTTTCGACCTTATGCTTCTATTTCATAGTTAAAAAAATTTTATCGATTCAATATGGTTCAAACTGACGCACGATGGGATTCCATAGTTTTTCCATGTACTCTCGTGTTCTTACCATGTTTTTATTAGCTCGCTTTCTTGTTTGTTTGTTTGTTTGTCTGTCTGTCTGTTCGGTGGCAAATTTTGCAATTGATTTTAAACTAACTTCCCAATGAGCTAGAGGCTTGAAATTTTAAACATAGCTCAGAACTGGATGACAATGCATTATTAAAAAAAAATTTTTTTGAAGTCTATCCGTTTCGGAGAAATAACAATTAAATATTTACCTGTTCACCTCCCCGCGAAACCTACGTCCGCCAACCGCGCGACAGCGCTCCCTACTCCACTACGCATTCCCACTCTGACTCATCCCCACTCCATTGACCCGCTTCACACCGAAGGAGCTCAGTGTGCGTTTGAGCTCCGTGCGGTGTTTACAATGTTACTACGTATTATTATACTGTAATGTTTGTTACCAATCGAAAGGACAGTTACACCGAGATTTTCGGTAGAACGTTATTATCTTTGACATTTTACCACGGCGTTTCGATATGACGCCAGTGTTGGGCAAATTTTATTTCAAATAATATATAAACGTGTGATTTTAATTGCAAATAATAACTAAACTTTTTATTTAAATAAAAACTAAAAAGCAGAAAATAATTATTTAAATCAAAATAAATTTTTTAAAAACACCACGTTTTTAAAATGTACTAAAAAGTATAAAATAATTTTTCCTAGCCCCATACTGACTCCTAACCACGTACAGATAATCCTGAAAATTTGTGATTGTGAATTTTTAACAGCTACGCAAATACTTGTAAGATTTAAAACGAAAAACGTGGGGCGCAAGATAATAGTAAGGAGTGTAGAGAGTAGCAGCCGTTGAGAAATCTCACACAACAGTTCATATCATTTGCGAAGCAATAAAATTTTTAGTAATTTGGGTGAACTATTCATGCATCAATTATCCATTGCATGCGCCCCACGTTTTTCATTTTAAATCTTACAAGTATTTGCGTAGCTGTTAAAAATTTACAATCACAAATTTTCAGGATTATCTGTACGTGGTTAGGAGTCTGTATGGGGCTAGGAAAAATTATTTTATACTTTTTAGTCCATTTCAAAAACGTGGTGTTTCTAAAAAATTTATTTTTATTTAAATAATTATTTTTGAATCAAAGTGCCCCTATGACAAAGTACCACCTTCAATTCGAGTCGTCAAACGTTTAACCCTTTGCACTCGGAGCTATTTTAACTTGAAAATTAAACATTTCTTCCGATCTAGAATATTTCCATTCCGTATGATTTTTAAAATTTTATGGATATGAAATTGGTATAATAGCTTATACAATATCTAAATGTTTAGTAATTGATTAGATACCAATATATTTAATAATGTAAACAATAGTTTGAATAATGGTACAGCAATATTTAGTGGTGCCTCAGAGGGGACAACCGAGTGCGAAGGGTTAAGAATTCCTTCAGGAAAACACCAAGTCCCATAAATAAGGTGTCAGGTCTATTCCTATTTCTTATATCTCGGCTGTGGATCCACGTTATTAGTTCCATCGAGATACCTCTCGTCGGTAGCGAATGGCGTAGTCGGGTCATCTAAAGATTTCAATATTTTGCTACAGAGTGGCGACACTAGTTCGTTGGTATGTTATCATATGTTAGTAACAGTTGTCGATCAGTTTGAGCGTTTAGCTTCTTTTAGCGTTTGGTTTAGTAAATTAACAATTTACCGAGTATATGATTCTTGTCGCCTTTCCCATAAAATTCACACACACTACTGTGCAAAAGAATGAAGCACCCAGTATAATTATAAGATATAATGACAAACAATATCTTTATGTAGACATTGTATTGTGTACAATGATTGATTTATTGCATTTAAAGTATTGGATAATCCACAATAACATACGCTCAGAACTATTCAATTAAACAGCGGAATTCTTTTTCAAAACTTACTCTGTTCTTATTTGATTTTTTACGCTTTTCTATTAAATATGACCGGGTGCTTCTTTCTTTTGCACAGCAGTGTAAATTTAGGCATGAATCTTTCATCACTGCGTTTCCCTATTTAATTTCTATTTCGATTTCATTCTAAATGAACTTTAATATAATTTCCAACTCATCTGCTCCTAGTATTTGATCTATATTTAATTAGCTACATTTTATTTAATCTCCTAATGGTGCGAACTTTGATTTCTCTTGTTTCATACTAAATTTAAAAACTTATTATTTCTCAATTTTCATTGTTTTGCAATCTCGTTAATATAGAAACTACCGTTCTCTCTGTACGATGAAAATTATTCAAAGAAATATTCAATGCGATTTTTCGCATTATATTGGTCTCATACATGAAAAATAGTGTCAGGAGGGTTGTCAACTTTGCGCCGCGCATAGGCGCAGCCGCACTGGGACCCTCCACTCCCAGCATGCACTCCTGCTTGCGTGTAGGCGTACGAAGGACGATGAAAGTGCTTTTGACACATCGATCGGGTTCAATCGACGTCTAAAAACGAAAAACATTCGACGTCTAAGATTGATGAACAAGAAAGAACACAATAGTAATTTTTTCAATCTAAGTCAACAATCATCGACGCGCATATATGAATATACAACACATCCATACTCCTTCCATGTTTGATCGAATCTTTAACGTACGGAAGTACATCGTTGTCAATTAATTAGAGATATTTCCATGCCTTAGAATGCGTATTGCGAATATTAGAAAATCCGCCTGTCGAGATACTGGCAAGGTGGCAAGACCGTCAGCTAAAAAAAAACTGTCAATCTGCTCGAAAACCCGGGATTGCTGCACCAGGCGGTCAGGAACAGGTTCGAGGTGTCCGCGCACCGAAATCCTTTTGATTGCCTCAGGATCTGTGTTTGTGGAACACTCCTGACGAGGAGAGTAATACTGAAATACGCGCCTGTTTCACAGGATAGTAAGCTCGGTGGAGGTTCATCGTCATGAAGACACCCATTTCCAACGTTTCCGATACGAAAAATGTTCCATAAAAAGTATGATTCGGATAGGAAAAACAATGCAGGATTTATTTATTAAGTGAAACAAAAATATAGTTTCCATTGAAAAATATCTCGTTCAATAAGTAGATCGTTGTCAACATTGATATAATGGTTTTGGATAACAGTTTAAATTGCTCTGGTTAGTTTAGGTCGCAACGAAAATAATATAAGTAGATTATGAAAAGGTGACAAAAGCTTGAACATTTAATGGTAGGCGTTAAAAATTAAGAATAACATGTAGGGGATATAATATTATGCAGTTTGTGGATTTATGCATTTTCTTCCGCTAGCAGTGGCGTAGAGGCTACTTAGCACTTATTAAATAAATATTTTTGCAAATAATTTTACAAGTTAGAAAATTCTCGTATGATTAAAATAAGATGTTTTGTTGTTGATAATTAAATTTCCGGAGAGTATCTTTTAATTGATACTTTAACTTACGGGGTTTCTTTTCGTTAACAACTAAAGTGGGGTAGCTTTTTATTGGCAATTAAACTAGTCCAGTATCATGGGGGGTACTTGCTGCTTACAAAACATTTATTTTCCAAGCTCACCAGTCACCTATACAAGAACAGGCCAATTCAGAACATTCTCCAAATTGACAATCAAATGGAATTTGTTAGGGTGCCTTTTTCTTGACAATTAAATGGCAGATCATGTTTCGGGTGTGTATTTCACGAAGTACACCATTGAACGAAGAAAAGGAACGGGCGGGTAATCTATCAGGAGCTCATGTCAAGGATGTCGCATGAGAATGGCTAAGCGCAGGCTCCAATAAACCACAAAGGCTGACGACGGAGATACCTAGGGAACAGAATGAAAAGTGGATTGCAAACCAGGGGGATGAGCTTGGCAGTACAAATCACAGAAAGTAGTATTCCACTTAGAACAACATTAAAAATCAAACATAATTTCTTCAGATATTTTCAACCCTCCCATTGACTTTACCATGGAATAACAGCCTGTTTAGAGTTCCGGGACAGGCTAGATGATTAATATGTGAAGGGGCGAACTTCGCAGATTTCGACAATTCCAAACTGCCTCCCTTTTGCCAGCACAATCAACACGCCTGGTAGAAGTTACGAGGACATAACGTTAGGTACAGAGCGTGTAGGTAAAGTGTGGAGCGTAGCACGTAAATCGTAAAAGCTTGCGTCGGTAGAATGCCATCGGATACGAACACAATCGCGCATCGCAGGGGTGTACGTACCCGTCGGTGTGCCCGTATAAAGTTTCCCTGGAGTAGAATGGCGGTATTAGAATGTATTGCGAGTAAGGATATTCGGGTTTTATACCCGGGACGGTAGAAGTTAAAGGCCGTTTCATACGGAGAGCCACGAGCTTTATTGGAAAAGCTGCACCGGGATCATCGGGTAAATGATAAAATAGAAATGAAACTTCGCGGAACGAAACTCGCTGACTATGAATCGGAGTTACTGTCCGGGAATCTCTAAAGATCTACAAAGACGTTCGAATAATTTATGGGAATTTTTTCAACAAAATTTCGTTCACCAGACTGTGTACATTTAACAAATATACTTTTGCTTGTCAAATAAACGGAAAATATCCATTCCAGGGTATTTTGTTCAACAAAGTAAATTGATGCCAAAAAATTAACCATACCACACAACGTTTTTGTCTTTGGATTCAATAGATAACTTTCTGCGTCTTACATCGTTCCACTCCCTGGCACGTTCTAAATAAAGTGAAAAATATAGTGTTTGCTTGTTAAATAAACAAAAAATGTAATTCCTACTCGAAAGTACTTTGTTCGGCATATAGAATAATGTTGAAATTAAAGTAACGTTTGAACGTTCTACCTTTGGATTAAACGAACTAGTTAGTCATCCTTCCAATGCACTTGACTTAACCTAAATTAGCATTGAAGTTTCCAGAAGCGTGTAACAAAATTTCCAAAGAGTTGATCATACCATAGAAATGTTTTTCCATTTATTTTGTATGGAGAACAACCTCGAATTAAAGCCCTGGTAACGGAGTTCATCGTTCTCCGTTCTGGAGGGGCATCTAAAAGTTTCAGAGGCTCAAAGGATGAAAAAGGGCGTTTCGCGGAAGAGGCAGGAGAGTTTTCAAAGGCGGGAGAGGGTGGTTTGTCAGGACACAAGACTGGCACCCTTCAAAGAAAGGAGGGAAACTCGACGATTGCTCGGTCCAATTAAGGTGGCGCCTAGCGCTCGGCAATGAGTCGAGTAGTGCGCAGAAATAAAGCCGAACGAAGGGTGCGAGAGCTAAGATCAGCCCTCGTTTCTCTATTTTTTTTCCTTCCCTTTTTATCTTGGTCCTCTGGCCGAACCAGCGTTGCCAGGCGACAGGAGCGCGGGCCACTCTCGAAGATGCTTCAGAGGGGCCAACGCGAAGAGGACGAACTTTTGACCTTTTGAGAGCGGCTCCTTGAACCGCTGCTCTGTGGCCCCTCGGTGAAGATGGTCCTAGGGATAACGGGCTGTGTCCTTGGGGTTAATGCACCCTGGAGCAGCGCAAGAGTCTTTGAGGATGATACCCATAGAAACCCTCCCCTGTTTTCATACACTCCATTTTTAATATCAACTTATTTTTGCCCAATCACTGGACTGCGGATTTTATAGGTTTATCACAAAAATGAGTAGGTGTGATTCAAAACGGTAAAAAGATCAAGTTTTTTTATCAATTTAACAAACTTTTTTATCTAACAATAAGTTTTAACGTTGCTTCAACATAAAAAGTCATTAGCAACGGCTGTTGTTCGTATTTTTCTCTCATCGCCTAGCAATTTGATAGATTGCAGTCTTTGGTACAGTTTTAACGAGGTTATAAATTTATTTAGATTCATCAAAGTAATACTAAATTCGTATACGGAACGTGTGCAATTTTGTGATGGACGCAGTATAAACAATAACTCCGAGGCAGGCCCATAAAAACCAGCTTACAATATTTTTTGCGAGGCATCCACGTACACTTTGCGTCTGTATACGGTCTTACACATATAACCACGCCACTGTGTAACGCAATTCTCATAAAACGTAAGGGTACATTGATCTCGTATAGAGGTTATACGTGCCGTGCAGGTTTAAAGACCGGAAAAGATACAGTACCGTTGAAAATGTTAAATTTTCCTCGTTCCTCCTAATCAAGCAAATAAATAGATTTATTTATGTGTATATTTATTTTATACAATTAAATAAGTAGGATTTGTGATAAAAGAATAAAATACGTGACTGTGCTGTTTCCGTGTTCAGTGCACCGTTGTCCCAACGAACCCGCAACCCTCCTTGCAGCGTTGCATTAGGGTGAGATAACGATGCAGCATCTCAAACGACAGCAACAATGTTCGACGAGCTGCGTGCACATTGCCTGCACACAGGCGCCGCGCCGTTCAGAAAATTCCTGTTCATTCGTCGGCGTAGGTGGTCAGAAGGAATAAACACCATCGACATGTACACACAAGGATTTTTTCCCCCCATAAAAATATGCATACTGAAAGTTCACATCCAAATATTAAGTCGAATAAAAAAACAGTCATTCCAACGTTATCATAAAAGTTATTTACAAATCATGGCAAATATGAACATATTCTTTGTACTACTTTTTTGATAGTCTATCACTGATTCAGTCCATTGGAATTATTAATTGTTTATTTATAGTTTTGGGACGTGTGGTGTGTGAAAGTAGACCCAGGCACTGTGCACCAAGGATTAAGTACTAATTTCATGGAACCTATCAACAGCTGCGAATTCGACTTCAGTGCCGCGAGCTAAATAGTCGAACGAAACACTGAAAGCCCAGAATTATCGGAGGAACAACGTCAGCCAAGGCGCTAATTAAATGCGAGCGGAAAGCGCGGTTCTCGTTCGATCGTAAAGGATCTTTACCGTCCGTTCGTCTAATCTCCTGAACTGCATAAAATTTTTAGAGGCTGCAGCCAGGGCAAGGATTCGCGCAGCCCTCTTTTCCCGAGCATAATGACTCGTCGGTGAAACTGCCATCAGCTGTATCGGGAAATTATTCAACTGACTTTTAATCGCGCGGGTGAGCCGGTGCGCGCTCGATCGATGCAGCTCGATTAGGCGACCCCGAGGGAGCGGAGGATAAAAAGAAGTTGCTCCTTCGACCGCCGGAAGTCAAGCGAGACTTCCGGTTAGGCTCGTACCACGCACAGAACCCAATTCTAAACCCGCCTCTCGCCGCAGCAGCTAAGCTCGCCTCGAGGAAACCTGCAGCGTTTTTATGAGCGTAATTTATGGCTGCGCGTCAGTTGGCCCCGCGATAAACTCATTGCAACGACAATGTGCATGCGCAACGGCCGGAAAAAGTCTCGCTGATACATATTAGGTTATGTTTGGAAATGTGTTTCAGTCGAAATTTTTAAAAGAAATTTTCTTTTTACTTTTCTTACATTTACTTTGTTATTAACGAAGCCACGTCTTTTAGAGCAGTTTATAGAAATCGAACAACATAACCACGCCCCTTAAGATACTTTATTCAAAAATAGCATTTCGACCACGCCCCCAGTGCACTCTATCATTGCAGGCTTGGGAGTTGACGCAGAAAGGCTACAAAAATATGGAAGGTGGTTCTGTATCCCAAATTATTCGTTTCTAAAAACGTATTCAATCGCTGGCATGGTCAGTCGGTGGTCGGATGCGTATGATCGTTTAATCGATAAAGGAAATAATGGCAAAACCACGCCCCTCAGAGCATTTCACACAAGGGAACATTATTACCACGCCCCCTACGGCGCTTTGTACATAGAGGGCAATGAACCTACGCTTATTACGGCTGTTTATAATAGAGGGGGCATTGAAACCACGCTCCTCCGATCATTTTATACACGAGAAGCAATACAACCACGCCCCTTAAAACAGTTATACGTAGAGTGCAACGAAGCCACGCCCCTCCGCGGTTTACACAAGGGAGGCAATACAACCATATCGCTTAAAACGTTTTATACAATGTGAGCAATGAAACCTTGCCTATTAAGGCAGTCTATACAAGGAGGGCAATGAAACCATGCCTATTAGAATACTCTACACTAGGAAGCAGCATAACCACGCCCCCTATGACGCTTTATACAAAGAAGGCAATGAAATCACAGTCCTGAGTGCATATTACACAACGGAAGTTATGCAATCACGCTCCTTAAGACGCTTTAACAAAGAGTGTATGTAGCCACGCCTATTAGACAATAAGGCACAGCGAAACCACGCCTTTAACACAGTTGATACAAAGATAGTAACGAAACCACGTCCCTTTAAATGTTTTAAACAAAGAGGACAAGGAAACCATATAGAAGGTAACAAAACCACGCCTCTTGAGGCAGGCTTACACAAGCAGATCTGCGAAACCACGCCCAGTGAGGTCACTTTATACTGGAAATTGAAGCTAAACGTTATTTGTGGCAGCATCAGATCGAATTTTGAATGTACTACAAGTAAGAGACGTTATTGTATTTTCTGTTCGAGTTACTCAGATACAATTGAAGACTGGTATCGTGGTAATCGACGCATTTGCTCGGTCGTGAGCTGTGCATGCCCGACGAATGCCCCGGATGCAGTAGGAGGCTTCTCGTGTGCCAGATCCCGCGTCTTTCGTCGTCGTCGTCGCGCGCGCGCGCGCGAGTGCAGGCACAGGCGTGACTGTGTGCGTGCGAATAGCGCGCCAGACGACCGGCGCCACAAGGAATCCCCACGTACACCTGAACCGAACCCCAGTCTGAGCGATCGCTTGCGTAATATCTCGACGAACGGCTGTCGACGCAGTCTATACTATTTCCGTGACGTGCCGTCTGCAGGGACTCGGTTTCAGTCGACTCCGACCTCGAACCACACCGACGATTCATCCCAAGTGCTGTCGACGAGTTGCCCTAGCCGTTCGCCACCTCATGCAATCCCATAATCTTGCGGAAAATCATTTTTATACCATTGAAATCGAAGCTATTTCGAATTTCCCGCCGTTTCAGAATATTCACCGTTACGAGGCACGGGTCGACGAAACGATGATATAATCGCAGAACATGTCGGCGGATGTTGTTAAAAAAACTGGGAGTTTATTTTTGATATTTCGAGTGTGTACTAGAAATAATATATAAATTATTTTTTTGCAATGCATATATTCTTGTTGCCATTAATAAAAGTTCGCGGAATTTCTCTGACGCAATTAGAGCATGTCAGATCGTTGTGAACAGTTATATCGGAGAGATATTTACTGAATGAGACGAAAGTATGAAATAATTTTTGCGAAGGGAGGGGGCAGGATAGAACAACCTCAGCGCATTCCAGGCAAGGTAGTTACTGGATAGGTCCGCGCAACATGATTTAAATAGAATGTGCAATTTACCAACGGCATAGCGAACACCAGAACCCGTTTTCCTTCGGACCTGACAGATTTAAACCACTCGATGGGTCCTTATCTGAGTGTTGTAACGGTGAAAATAACTTGTGCGTTTTCTTCTAGCCAATCGATAGACACAATGGTCCTCGTATTACCCAAGAAAATGAAACTTTGAAAGTGCTGTCACTAAATCTTAATCAATAATCTGCTGCAACTTTTTGGAATTCTTTTTGCATTAAAAAACGAGCGGGAAAGAGAAGCTAGTTCTTCTGTACAAAATGATAGACCTAACTACATGGTAGGTCCGAGTTACTGTAATTTTGTGACAAAAAATTTCAGAACGTTGAACCTACGCTCATTTTAAAATATCAATCATTTTTCGGGCTATTTTTATGGTAAAGAATTGGTCGTAAAGTAAACATAGGTCCCCTTTTGAAAGATGATAGACTCGCCATAGAATCGGTTCAGTGCTATCGATACGATAGCAATCAACACCGTAACCATCATTTTTCCTGTAGCTCGCGGGCTCGCATTAATTCACTGTTGCCTCAGAATCGCAGAACACCTGCTTCCATGCCTTCCGCGATGGACTGCGCCTAATTGTAACTACAGAAATGATAATTTGCGGGTTGTGCGCCGCGGCGCTTGCCATTTAGAAATTACAGGCCTCACAGCGAACCTGATATCGCCGCGTTTGGTGCGTGCATATGAGCTGTACAGCGTGCTTCGAAGCCCATAACCCAACACCCATAACAAAATTTATAATCCTGTAAATTTCAGCAATTATCTTCACCCATTTTTATAATCCCAAACCAACGATTTCAATATCAATAATAATTTTCTAATAAATACTACAATTTCATTTCACTAATCAGATCGTTTTCAATATTTTCGATTGAAGTTTCTGACTAAATTACCAGAAAGAAAATCGATGGGATCGTGTGGGGGGTATCCTAAACCATCAAGCAGGGCCGTAAAAAAGTGGTAAGGGCAGAAGGGTGAGGGAAGAGGAACACTTGCAGGAGGTTCGAGGTAAAGCTTCCATAAACGAGACCGATAAAGCGTCAGGCCCGTAATAAGAGCTGGCAGAAAGTTAACTGAACCGTGAAGTCGAGTCTGAAGAGGGCCACGACGCCGGAGCAGTTCCAGGAACATCCTCTTCGAGAACACCATGCTTGTCCTTTCTTGCTTCTCTTTCTCTCCGTTACTCTCCTTTTATTTCGTATTCTTTAATCCTGACTCTCCTGGCGTTCTGACATCGATTCTGAGTCCGATCCGTGGCCGTTGACTCTTTCATCTAAGCGGTCATTTTCTATGCCCCTCTTAAGGACCTTTCTGACCGGAAAGAAATGTCGAAAAACAACTCCAAACAGCAAATATGAAAATTTTAAATGTAACATTTAAAACCGTGAAATATAAAACTAAAATATTGAGAATATAGAGTTACAGAACAGAGGCGGGAAAACGCCGGAATTCAAAACGCGATCCACTGATCGATCGGATGACAAGCCACGAATTAATTTCTTTCGAGTGTTTCACGATCCCTGTGGCTCGGGAATGAGAATGATTAATCGATATCTCTGTAGGTCGATTAAAATAGACGCCGAGGACAGGATTTCTGGTGATGCGTGAGCGAAATCGTGATTTGGATGCCTGCCAAAATTTTGTCACGGGCTGCGTGGGCAACAAAAGGCCTTGTGCATCCACGAAAATCATTGGGAAGGAATGAGACTGTTAATTGGGGTTCTTTGTGCGTCAGGGATTCCTCTGGCTCTTGAGCAAATCGAAACGAGACATTGTTGGATGAAACATCGGAATTTGTTTTTAATGATTCTCGAGGTTTCTGATGATGATATTTGTTTCCTGGACCGGCGGAGTAATAAATCTGGTGGTTCTAGGGCCTCGTTTCTACGAAACGGAGTGCACGCACTGATATGGTCTACCAACGATTGCACGTTTGTCGTTCTGCCAAATATTTGACGTCTTTTAATACGGTAAACGTTACGTACACGGTTCCTGGCGTGCTACCCACGAGCATAAATCGGAACCAGAGTGAATATGATCGTGCCAAGTCGAGGTGTAACAAACGGCGCTTCGAGAAATAATGACGTTCTAACAAAAGCCGCGGTCATTAAGGATTCAGTGACATTAAAAAACGGCGAACACCCAGAACGATTTCATCTCGAGTAGAAAATAATTAGCAGCTTCGCTAAAAAATAATATGTAGAACTATCTACCCAAGCTCGTTTTAAATCTCTATTTTCAACACCCCTAAGTGACGCTGTATTTCAAATTTCTTTTGCAACAGTGAATAGGCAGGAAACCAATGACGTATAGTAACTTCCCGGAAGAAAGTACGACAGTACACCTAGGCTCATTTTAAAGGTCAAAGTTTTTCCTAATTCACGCTGATTCAATGATGGCGTAGACTCACCGACGTACATTTAAACATGAACGAAAGACCAGGAAAACTGACGCAACATAGGCGCGGCGAGCATGATCAATCGCAATAGAATGTGAAAGATGTGAAATCACAAGAATCACACTTCGCATCACATGATGCGTCTGTTCCAGGAAACTCCGATGCCCACCTAATGAAGTCACCGCGCGTGTAAAGTTCACTCGGATGAGTTTATTTGATATTGCTCCGGGATCTACGAGTTCCAACGGACTGATATGTGTATAACCATGGAGAGCGAGCACCGGACGGAAATAGACCTGGAAAAATATTTTGGTGGTCGGTCGATGCGAGGTAAACAAAGATTAACGTCAGTTGAGCACAGGCCAAGTCCTTCCGCGCGGATCCGACACTCAGGAAATGGCGACGGTATTCCCTGTCACCGGGGATCCTTATTTTCATGTCATACTGTTCGCCGCGCTATTATTTTCAGCCGCTTCCGGTTCGTGCTTTGATGTTTGATGGACGTGGAAAATTCTTTATTTTGGGCGTATGGCTGCTACAGTTCTGAATATTTCTGGTTGGAAAAATCAATGATACTCAATGTGCCCTTTACTGGAAAAGATCCAGGCGTTCATTTACAATTGTACTCATCTATAATTGTTGTTTGTTCATTCAATATTTCTTACAATTTTCACTATTTTTGGATGAAAAAAAATCCTCTACAGAATCTACTAATTTTCATTGGAAAATATTCACATGCTCCTTTGCAAAAATTTCACGAAACCGTATATGAACCGACTTCGAAAAAGAGGAGGTTACTGCAATTCGATCAGTTTTTTGGTCACTGTCTGTGTGAAACGTGTATCCTCTTCATATTTTTCACTATTTTTAGACAGAAACGAATCGAGAGACCAGCCCCATCCAGTAGTATTTGATCAAAATCATTCACCCGTTTCTCTACAAAAGAGTCGTCCCAGAGATGCCCGCGTCAAAGTCTGCGCCGGGGAGTATTCTGTTAGCACGATTGCAGGAAAGTGGCGTGAACCAAACGCGAAATAAGGGCAAGACAACGAAAGCAGAGATTTCGAAGCAGGGGCTGGCAAAGTGCCACACACTCTCGCGGCCGCTCGCCACCGAAAGAGCGTGGGAGTGGAATTCCCTGATTCTCGCGAGCCTTATTTTGGGAGCGGCTGGTTCAACCGCCCGGAAGCGGAATTTACAAATTTGGAGCGGTGGCCCATTTTTTTCCGTCGTTGCTCTGGCTCGAACTCAGCCGAATTCACCGGGCGATTCTTGGAAACCGGTCCACCCACGCTTTTGTGACCACCTTTCCTCCGTTCGCGTCCATTTCTCTCGAATATTTTTATTTCTCTCATGTCCAGCGAATCGCGGAACGTACGCCCATATATTTCACGCACGCCCAGATTTTTTTCCAAATTTCTGTACAAGATAAAACGGACAAAATATTATCCTTATACTGCCTTTCGATTTCTTTAATATTTTTGATTTTCTTCCTGCCGGGATCTTCAACTTAAAAATTAGTGACAAATACCTTGGAAACTGGTTTTTCAATTTTACCTCGTATCTACCCTCCAGGTCAGGATGTGGGATGGTGACTTTACACAACATGGCTACTCTTGATGCTCTATCGAACAACCCACAGATGGATCGATTTGCTCCAAGGATACCATTTTTCTTGGACAGTAATTGTAGTCAAAGAATCTTTTAGAATTTAATAGGGAATCGATGGTGTATAAACTGTGTAATAGGTGCTGCGATTGAATAAATGAATAGCTAACGGTCCGATAGCGATCGTTACAACACGTTAACGCTACCAACACTGCCAGTAGTGGCAGCCACGTAGGCAGGAAGTGATAGCGCGTCAACCTTCATGCGATTTCTCACCTGGAAGTAACGACATTCCTCGGCGAATTGTCTTCAACGAGTCTTGCACACCTTGCGATCGTCTTTAACAATTAACAAACCGTTATAAACTAACTGTTTATCACTATACGTACGTCTAAATGTCCTAAATTGTCGAAAATATTTCAGAAACAGTAACAATAACTAAAACATATGATGAACCCATTAAAAGGTGTCGCGCGCGCGCGAAGCATCGTCTAAAAACAATTAAAACATTTTAAAAACATATTGTTTAAAGCTTCAAAAACATTGTCTCTAACAATTAATTAAAATAGCCTCTTTTAAACGCTGTAGAGCATGGCGCATCTCAATATATGGCTCGTTTTCTGTATATTTCGTGGAAATCATTGGAATTCCCGGGCAGGCTGACGGAATCCGCGCAAAGGCGATCGCCGCCGAGCAAATCGAAAGCAAAATGGACTCCTTTCTAGGGGAAAAGAAGCAAGATATTCCCTGCGCGTCACCATTTGCTCAGGAATTCCATTCGGTAATTCATGGAGACAAAATCGTGCAATCCGGAGAGGATTCTGCGAAAAGAATGCCCTCGGACGGGGCCAGGAGAAACATGGCCGCATTGGAGTCCTCCGGCGGTGCTTTGACGCTGTTTCTTTCGGCTGAATATCGGGGATAGTCTTTTTTAAAAGAAAAGGATCGGAATCTTAATATATTAGGTGTAGAAGCTCGTTTTTAAGCGAAGCCGCTTCTGTTTGTTAGGAAACCATTCCTTTCCTCATTTCTAACTCGTCTGGCTTTTAATCTCAGTATCAATTATGGGTCTGTCAAGTCAGGAATAGGTAGACTATTGTGCTTATTGTAGCCATTTGTGTTCAGGAAGGCTGACTGTCCGATAGCGGCCAAAATAAGACACGTGTACCCTACCTAAATAACCTGGCCTGGTGCAACAAATGTTTCAGTGCTCGTTAAGGGTCAGTACGATGCACGGACGACTTTCCCGAAGGATTAATTAGACCCGTTAGTTCTAGCAAAAATCCTGAAGATGTTTAGACGAATGTTTCTCCCGGGGAAAAAAGCGCAGAGGACGTCGAACAGGAAAGGCATGCGTGCCGCATGAATCGCACGCGTCTGCCGCACCTGAAGGAAGAGAAAGAGGGCGGCATGAAAAGAGAGAAATAGAGCAAAGGGATTCTCCTCCGTGTTTCGCTTCGTTCGGAGCTCTCCTCTCCATTCAACAGGCGGCGACCACGGTTTCCAAACGACCGGCCGCTTCCTTGAAACCCCGAGGGGCAGGGTGCCCCATGCTCCTGGTCCCGAGGGAGACCGCAGCTCGGAATACTGGTTCCCCATTCAAACGTTCTTGCGCCGCTGGCATGCTTCGATTGCCTACCAAGAAACTCCTTGATATTCCGCTGCCGCGCCGATCCAGTTCCTCTTGAAACATTGATAATGCTAAAAGAAAGTCATGGGACTCCGTGGCTCGAGGATCAGTTGGTCCAACACGCCTCGCGAGTCAGATTCATCGCCAAAACCGCAACTTCGTCTTTTCCGTAACATAGTGAAATGTCTAATTCAGAGATGCAGGACCCTGATAACAGAAGCCACTTAGATACGGTACTAGGCTGAATCCTCACTAATTTGTATGATGTTCACGTTATTGTTGCAATATAGGTTCAGATACAAAACAGTTGGAATAACAGAGACTCTATCATACATCATTATATCCAGAACAGATCATACGGCCATCCTCTACCCTCGCGGTGCAACAGGCCACTTAGGTCAGAAGCTTCAACTTAAGAATTTAATATCTCGAAAAGTAGAAACGATAGAGCAAAACGGTTTGAAGATCCCGATTCAGTGCTTCGGAATTTGTCAGAAGTGTCCGTTTGGTTATCGGATGGTTCAAGTAGAGGTTATAATTCGACGGATACGTTATCGAGGAACAACAGCGCTGACACAGAGCGTTTTTCGTGGGGCAAAAAGAAAATGGCGCGGAGATGTTCGAATAACAGGTATAGCGATCGAAGACGGGAGCCTGAACGGAAATGAAGAACGGAGGGGACGATCTCCGAAGGAAAAAAAGAGAATCCTGAGAGAGGAGCAAGAGTTCTGAGGCTGTGTCAATGTGTCAGAGAGATGGTCTCCCTGCCTTTTATGTTCACGTAATGTGGGACCTATGGGAGGAGTGGGGACCTCCCAATGGCGTATTCCAACCCTTCCCTCCTTCAATTTTATTTCGGCTGATCCGCGGCAGCTCCGCCTATATTTACGAGCATAAAGCAAGATTGTTTTCTCCTCACCTGCTCGGCCAATCATCGGCGGCAATTTGTTTTCTCGTCCAGCTGCACGGATCGCAATTAAAAAGCTTCGGGGAATCGGAAATCATGGTAGAGAGGGAATCGACGATTGCTGCTGACACCCGCCGCCAATGCTGGCAGGTTCGGCCCTGGTTGTACGTGTACAATAATTTCACTGCTTTATGCAACTCGTGTGGAATTTTTGAAGACTGGAGAACATTGTATATCAACAAAACATTTTCTATTTCTTCGTTCCTAGTGTTTCGAGTTTCATTCACTCATTTCTATCGCGAATGCGTAAGATGACTAATTGAATAATCTTGAATATTATTGGATTTCAAGGTGCACCCGATGCATTACACACCCATAAACTCTAGCAACCGTTAGCAGCTTCAAGGCAACGATTACCTCATGAATTTCCACCCGACGATAACAATCATTGATCGAACGTTGTCGGGACTGAGCAGGTGAAAAATTGCAGGAAGAGCCGTAAATTAATCATTGATCGATTTGTAATTGAGATTTTTGTTATGTAAACGAGTTCAATCCGGTTCTTTTGCCGAATAAATCGTAAATAAATCGTAAGAATCTTTTCGGTTTGAAACTTTTACTTTCGCGTTAGATTATTATGGGGTTTCTAGAAAGTGTTGAAATTAAATGACTAAATACGTTGGCAAAAATTAGTTTTACAACCTCGACAAATGTTAATGAATACGTGTAATCTTCATTCATGTGGACTCTGCGACACGTACTCTACAGTCTGCAGAATGAATCACCATGTTTGGTTAGCAGACTCGATCTCCAACCAGTACGAGACCAGTCTGAGGAAGTCTCGTTGAAGTTAAGTCATCATACGGCTCACGTAATTCCAAATGCAGAGGATGCGCGAGCCCCATTGATATCTACATGCGCTGCCACTGAATATGGCGCGACTGTGTTCGCTGCAGAATGCATTGAACCAAAGAGAAAGCATTGAACAAGTCTCGAACGATTTTTACATTAATGTCTACTAAACTCGCTATTTATTCTTAATTTAAGAGGCTACCTACTCGGAGCACTGCAATCTAGGGGGCCAAAGATGAAGATTTAAGGTTAGGATGAGAGAAAGGTCACCTTACACTCAGGTGAAAATACTGCGTGTATAGAAAGTTTGGCTTCTAAGTTCATGTTGACAATCATAAATCAAAACACCAATCTCTCCCTTAAGCACCAGGGCCCCTAAAAGTGTCCCCGCCTAGGATCTAATGAATTAACCACACAATCAGTTCCTAGACCGCTGAAACACCGCGCGGTGCGACGATAAAATTCCCGGGAAAGGGGTTAGGCAATGGCAGAAGCCGGGTTTAGAGAGTATCAACAGGTCCCCGGTCCAATCCTGTAGAAGCAGGTTACATGATCTTGTCAGTATCCAGTGAACCTGATCTCCCTCCGCCGCGAACAAGGTATCGGAGCGAAAGAACAACAGGTTCGACACAGAAACTGCGTAGAGGGGGAGAAGGTAGTGAAAGAGAGCAAAAGACAACGAGATAACCTGGCAGCATGATCCGGGGGAGCGGGAAACCGACCCAAACGAGGAACGAACTATGGGAGAGCGAGTAGTGCGACGGAGAATGAGCATGATAAAGGGAGCCAAGAGAATAATAATAAAGAGACAAGGAGGAAAGATAATGTACGGCGCCGTGATGGCGTCCATTCATGCTTTTTACTCGTTGGACGGCTGAACCAATCTCGTCTTTCACCTTGCCTCATCTGCCTTTCTTCCTTTACCCTCTCTGCCAGCTCTCACGTGACCTGATAAACATTTATTCGCACAATGCCTTCAAATTTTGTGCGGGAAAAAGGTTTTAAAGGTTGTGTAAGTCTAGTTTTCCCTCGGTCCACGGGATTTGAGGGATCCTATGGCGGATCTTATTTCTTATGGGAACTAGGTGACTTCGTGTGATCTAACCAGACAATTGATCTACACTATGATGTTAAATTTTGGAGGCCAACATATCTGTCTTCAAAATTTATGCATTGGAATGTTTAAATTTCCTAGAGTCAGTACTATCTTTAGAAGTGATTTACGAAGATAATCATTGCGAACTTCTGAGGACAGTAAATTCTTTAATTTAAATTTAAATTGCCCGCGTTATTTCCGAGAATCATTACCACGAATCCCGATAAAATTTCACAGGAGCCGTAAGTCACTCTTGAGCAACATATCGATCCAGTGAACATTAATCACTCGCACATGCATTATGTATCAATTTTGCACAATATCCGTTGTAACAGAAGAAAGCGAGTGAATGGAAAACAATTCCACCCACGTGCCACGATATACCGACAGAGCGGTAATGCGATATCAATTATCGTGTCCGGTTTGTTTACTAGTGCTGGCAACAACTCTGAACAACAAAATAATATTAACTTGTACTTATTTAATAAACTCATCAGCGTAATCGTAATGTCTGCCCGCAAATTTAATTATCTGGAAAATTTATAGATGGCGTTTAACACTTCAATTGAAATTTATTATTCTATTATACTAAACTCGATGATTCTATTGTCAGAAAGGGACTTAACAATTTTCTAATGAAATTATTGGATCGAAATTGCTACTACTATTGAAACAATTATATTATTAAGATGTCTTTTATAAATCTTTTCAATAGTTGTATCAAAACGAAGCTGAAAAATATTTTTTAAACTAGCATAATTCACGTTGAAAAATCAACGGTTTTCTTATGTGTGGAGGTATGCCACTAATTTATTTTTCGCACTTAATCCTGTAGGATTTTTGGGATAAAAACATATTCATGCACCCCTTTGGGCTAACGGCTACTTGTGTACCTGACAGCTTTCTGCCTTATGTGTTTCGAGCTTCTTTACCTTTATGGAGGATAGAGGAACTATAGATAGATTACTAATCCCAAAAGGGATATTAAAACAATTATTAAGAAATCCTCATCTACGAGTCATACACTTTTAATAATTGTAGAAGAAACCGTAAACTGTCTGGTATAGTGAAGAGATCATTGACAAAGGAGGCCGACTGTCTCATGCTCGTCTGCCAGCCAGGTAGTTCCAGGAGAAATGAAATTTTTTGATACTCCATCTAGTGCAGCTGCAGCCTTATGGGGGTCTTTGTCTTCGTCGAGCCATCTGCACAGCGGACAGCCAAAGAGGGTCCTGGAAGGATGCGAAAAGATGGCGGTTGTGGGTGTCGAAAAGGCATCCTTGACCCCCTCTGACCACCATTTAAACTAATCCTATGCAAGGGGTAAATTTTACAAAATTGAACAACTTCTAATTCACAATTTTAACAACTTTCGAATTTATTTTTTACCAAAAGAAAATTAGCTTACACGAACATATTTTTTAAATAATCGTGGCTGATATCTGCCGTTATCAAATCACGAATCTCGACAAGAAGCTTGATGACTCATCGTAATTTGACAAAGTCACCTGCAAATAAGATAAGGAAGATTGCTCGCACAACCAATCTATGGGTCGATACGATTTGTCTTGTCCAATCGGTTGTTTTTCACACTGACAGATCACTAGATTAGGATTCTGGAATTTTATGCTTGTTATACCGAGGAAATCCCGTCTTAATCATTATTTTTCAGTGTCAAATTTGTTTACACGAGTACACCAATTCCTCGTTTCAATTCCTTCTATTCCAAGTTTACGAAATGTTTGCATAAATGTGTTACACTTCCCAAATCTTTCCTTTCAACCCTGTAAAACGAACTACGGCCACAGAAAACAAAAACGTTTGGAACAGTTTAATGAGACGTATTTCACATAGTTTCATCAATATCGGTGATCGGAGATTCTTATTTCTCCCCAGGTTAGGAATATTGAAAGGTTGGGTTAGGTTGTGGGTTGCTTTATCTAAGGGTGGAGGGTTGTGCCAACCCAAGGTAGATCCTTGAGACAAAAGGGCCGTAAATTGCCAGGAAAAACGAGGATGTCGATGGTATCGTACTGGGACGAAGTACTGCCGGGTCTCTTAGGGGTTTAACAGGACTTAGGGTGAGAACTGGTCCCCTGGAAGCAAAGAAGGAGGCGGAGTCTCTGGCAAATAAGCTCCAGGAATTTTTTTGCCACGGTAGATCTTGCATTTTGCCAATTTTCGCCGGAAATGTCCGAAAGAAAGGTCCGCCCATTGTTCTTAGGAAAAGATCCCTTAAGAATACCGTCCCTGGGAGATTTATTTGGCTGCCGTGACGTCAAAAATTGTTGGAAATTAAAGCCGGGTCCACGTAAAATATATAAAAATTAATATTTTTCAGGTTATTGCGAGGAGGGATGACTTCACGGCGTTGGCAGAAATTGATGAAGAGATTGATTCCAACACCTATGAAAATTTGTATAAAATGACCTCCGCATATAACTAGCAGATGATTATTTTTGTGTACATCATGAACGGAAAACTAATATAAGCGGTTTGGTGCATCAATGAACATTTTAGGATGATACCCGAGCACGTTGAAATCTGTGGAGATCTGGAGCACTTAAAACAGTGTCAGCATGGAAATAGGAGTTCTAAGTTACTTGCTATTAACTTGACAAGCGTAGAATTGTGTTAATTGATTTCAATTTAAAGTTAACTGCTAACCTAAAATAATATTATAGAAAGAACTGACTGGAAGAATGATTATTTTCCAAAAACAGATTTTATAAATCTCGTTGCAACATTTACAGAACTTAAAGATACTATTGCATTATTTTCAACTAATTCGAATTATTAAGAAAAGGACCAAACGTCTACACAGTTCCTACTTGCTACCTTGTGCAACTAATACATGCAATTTTTATTTTACATAAAAATTCGCAGTCTAGGTGCCAGCAGTTAAACTGTGTATATATTTTTCTGGGATGCTCTGTATATTGTATAAATGCATCTGTATGCAATGTCACTATCCCTGACAGTCTCTAATTATAATCATAGCAGTAGGACATATCCTTTGGACAGGTTAAGCAATTTGCCCTAATTGAGTGCGAGTGCTGCTACATTGTAAGGACAAAGTAAAATAAACACGCTCTATTATCAGAGTCTCAATTTGATCCTAGGGAGAACCCTTAGTTAATTAAAAAAAGTGAAAATCTAATCGCGTTACTGAGAAAGAGCTGGTTGAAGATTGAAGTACAAGAAAGAACCATGAGCCTAACCCTGAACCTAAGGACCATGTGGCAAGGACCTACCTGCGGAGGATAACTGGACGAAAGTCACGTTGGGTTAGGAAAAGAAATCGTACAATGTGCAGAACCAGTACGGCCGAGGAACAGCGCGGACCAGGACGTAGCTACACCCTCCTGCAGCCCATTAAAACAACACCCCAACAGTCCGGACCGTCGAAAAACAGAAGAGGAAAAGAGATAGGTATAGAGACCCAGAATTCATCAACCTTGAAAAAGCTTTAGACACGGTTTGGATGGACGTACTTTTCTCTGAAATTGTCAAGAATGAAAGAAAATGTCGTGCTACGTGCTACAGAGGAACGTAACCTCCACAACAATATTTAAAATGTCCTGTAAATATATAGAAACTATTCTTTGCTCTCTTGTCCGTAACGTCGAACATAGAAAAAGATAGCGAGAAAACAAAACAGACACCAGCGTATCGATTGTTTCTAATGATTTTCTTATGAAACTATTTCTATGTTAGTATATTAGAGACATTTTTCTGATGAAAATGACACCAAACATGACATTATTTGGACCATATTTACTTGTGTGAGAGGTTTTCTAATTGATCAAAAACGAGGAAAGAAGTGATTATTATCTGAGTAAATATGCTCCGATGTATTTGGTCTCATTTGAATCAGAAAAATGTTACAAATACATTGGCGGAAGTGTTATAGAAAAATAATTAAAAACACAAAAGTTGGATTAGCGTTGACTCACCGATATATCTAAACCCGTATCATATTACACTCCTCGGCTGAGCTTCTGGGCCTCTTAAGTGGTATCCCGCAGAGCGGCGCAGACTGGCGCAGAGTAGCGCAGATTGGCGCAGAGTAGCGCAGAGTAGCGCAGAGTAGTGAAGATAAATGGTTTGCGAATGTTATACGCATCTTTTTCACATGCATATATCGAGACATTGCTGTGTTAATGATTTAAATAACACATAAAATTAATGAAAATCTGATGTGCGTATTAAAAAATTAGGAACATTGTCGTTCCTCGATAGTATAGTGGTCAGTATCCCATTCGTTCATTGAGTACTATATAATAATTGCGATATTATATAGTTACTCCAAAATATGGAATCAGCTTCAACAAACCCGAATTTCGTTATAGATACAACCAAGGAAGTTATCGAAGCTAAAAGTTCTCTGATTTATAATGGAACATAACGTAGGTACTCCGGAACACTTGCCGAGACCGAAATAATTCAGTGAACTTTTAGCTTCGATAACTTCTTAACGAATAAGTTTAGGGCATAAGTATGTTAGTACTTTTATGTAGAGCACAACAAACTGCATCGATTGTTGCAGTCAAAAATGTAGGTTTCCATTTTTAAAAAAAGTGCAGTTGCATTTTTCTGATGCACCGATGCACAAAAGTGCATAAAATTAGTTGCGTAGTATGCACCGTCTGATGCCATTCAACTTTTTCTTATAACATTTTCCTCTATTCCCGACCTTTTAGGAGGTACAGCCAGTTCTAGTTGCGTGGGACACCCTGTATAGTTACTCCAAAATATGCAATCAGCTTCAACAATCCCGAAATTCGTTATAAATACAAATAACAGAATACGACAGAGACACTATACTAAAAAAGGACCCAAAAAGTACTAAATAATAATCGCAATGTTATACATATAGTTACTCCAAAATATGGAATCAGCTTCAACAATCCCGAAATTCGTTATAAATACGAATAACAGAATACGACAGAGACACTATACGAAAAAAGGACCCGAAAAGTACTAAATAATAATCGCCATGTTATATAGTTACTCCAAAACTTGGAATATCACTCCCTCCTCGATAGTATAGTGGTCAGTATCCCCGCCTGTCACGCGGGAGACCGGGGTTCGATTCCCCGTCGGGGAGTTCATAATTTTTAATTTTTGTTATAAACATTATACTTTATGTTATTATATATTGTATTTTATTTTGTAACATATTTATGATATATATTCTTAATTTACTTTTAAAACAAGATTCTACCAGGAATAGTTGTGAGACCATTCGGTATTTATAATGATAATTAGCTAGTATGTAAGTAAGAACCACAGACTGTATAGAAGTTTTCTAAACCAAAGTCTATAACATTACCCAATTCTCTGCAAAATAAATGTTGAAAAATATTCAAGAAATTGAACACTAAATATTTATTGAAAAATTATAATTTTTTAAAATTCGTTAAAAAAATGTGTGTTCATCTATCCAGATCCAATTAAAATCGTGTGATTCTTTCGACCCCTTTGTTTCAGCAACTCATGTACGAAGCCGACCACGTGACGCACGTATGTATGTATTATGTATATGACGTTGAAGTGTTCCCCTTCGTGGAACTCGTTCGACGATAAAGCCGTGAAATTCGCCTGTAATTCGACGTATCGTATCGGAGGTTCTCGTAAATTCAACAAGTATCGGTTTCGCGCGGTGACTCATCGGAGATAGCCGCAAAATAATCGGCACTGGAATTGCAAATGAGGAAAAGGAAAAAAAAATGCAAGAAAAGTCCAGTTAATCTAAATGTTTACCAGCACGAAAAATATAAATTATTGAAAGATTAAGGCGTCTGAAGGATGCTGCATAATATACGAATTATTAAAAAATAAATATGCAGAAACAATGACAGGGAAAGTGTGTACAGGATATAAGAAATATCAAAATTACAATAAACTTCAGTTATAATGTCTATTGTTTATTTTCATACTGAAATTCTCTGGAACAAGTAGGTAAACACTGACGAATCGTCGTGTACTCACCCACTCGAAATAGCCTAACTTCAGCCACGGAATTCCCTGAAGAGCGGCGGTCAGCAGGTGCACAGAAATCCATTCCACCTGCGGTTTGCACGAGGGTTCTCGAGAACTATAGTCAGTTGCCCGTATTCACCGGGTAAACATTGACCATAAACAACCATTCTAGACAACTTACATACATTACATACATACATATTTCTATATCAATAAAATTAATTTAGGTGAACAGAGATCATTACATGATAAAAACTAAAGTCGAACATGAAACGTCCAGAGAATTTTTCACATGGAAAGTTCATAACACAAGTCCAATTTTAACCTCTTCATAAGAACATTCCTGGGAAACAGGGAATGCCTTGAATTTCTTCATTCCGTTTGATTCCAAGCCGTCTTTATGCTCATGGGGTCACCCATAGTGGGTCAGAATTTGTTAAGCATGCTCCTGGGATGTCCTGCAAGGGAGGAAGAACGTTACGTATTCGGCCCGCGCCGCTAAAGAGGCCAACGGAGCTTCAGATCGAAATTCTTGTAATTAAACTAGATTTTTCTGGTTCAATTGTTCTGCGTGGATGTGGCTCCTGTATTTCCTGGGGCTGGTACACTCAGTAAAATTGAAAAGATAAAGATAAGACAAAGGGAGTCCTAAATTGTCACGGCGCGCGGCGTTGGAAAATACAACGGAGCTTCAAATTGAAATTCCTGCAACTGACCTCTTTCAATATAAAAATCCCCGAGTGTGCGTGACTTGGTTCCGACTTGTATGCGGTCAAAGAAAATTTAGAACATAAAGATCCAAACAAAGAGACGCCTCAAATAAACATTTTTATAACCGATTTATCTTTTTCAATTATTGCGGAGTTAATATAGTGCCAAATTAAGACAGTCACATAAATAGGAGATGGTGGGATTTATTTAAGCGTTGATCATAGAGGCGACGCAACGATAATGAGGACAGCGTAACTTGGAAACGAAATTCTTGCAATTGTTCTAGCCTTTACTGTCTATTGACCCCTGAGGGGGGCGTGACTTCGTCTTCCGCGGAGACCCGCAAGGCAATCAAATTCAAAACACAAAAATTATATCAGATGGGAGAACGATAAGGGGTGATTTGTGGTGCCGAACGTTGATTGTCGACGCATTACATATAACGCGCGCAAGCCGGTACAGGCGAACAACCGACCAGCCAGGCAACCAGTTAGGCCAGAAGACTGTGCTCAATCGGAGTTCCGACTGTTGTTCGGCCGAGAGGACGCGACATTCCACGAAACGCCCCTCCCCTATTCTCGTTTCCTGGATTCCGTTCGACTTCCCCTTGGCTAGCATCCTGAGCTCTCCACGTGTCAGAGACGTAGCATCCTTTAATTAATCCGTCTTTCCAGCCCATTAGCTCATCGGTGTTCCCGAGACCATAAGGAATTTTCGCGCGACAATTGAATACGTTTCTCGATTTTAATTATATCGTGGGGAACACGATGCTCGCAATTATCAGCGCTTTGTCATCGTTATCATGATTTACCACACAAGGACCAAGTCGGACAAGTTACTCCGATTATCGATCTGATAACGGACACACTAGTCTATAACATAGTTTCTCCGTGGCCAATCGACTGTACCGTACAGGACGACTCCGCACACGCAACAAGTTAGCCAATTCCCCCCCCTCTCTCTATGAAGCTTATTCTCTTGATTTGAATGGCACTGTTGCTTTGCCTCCGTAGCGTCGCGATCTTTGGTTAATGGAGATGTTTATGCCGCGATCGATGTTATGGTAAGAGTGCGCGCGCGATCGATTGTCCGCTCTCGTAATTAGTATTTTCTTCCCCAAGGAGCGGCCGTTTCGCTCAGGTCAATTCCCTGAAGGCCGTTCTTCCGGGACTGGCAGACGCGTGAGAAGAAGGTTGTGTTGTATGTGTATGTATCTGGCAGATAACAGCGCCAGGGACGACGAAACGCGCGTTAGACCCAGCGACACCCAGAAAGACCCCGCGTCTGCCCTTGGCTGCCGCAGATCTGGAATAGATAAGCCGGGATTATCGGGAATTCCTTTCTGTCTGCTGCTCTCCCTTCCTTATCAGCGTTCATACCTTGACGGGTGACCTAACACCGATATCATGTATATCTTCTTTTAATAAATCCTATTTCTTTTATTTGGTTCGTTCGGGTGAATCGTTCAATTAAAGATTCCGTGTGTTTATCGTGTTATGTGTGAGTTGTAAAATACGCGCGCGTGATGACACCAGAGAAAAATCCATCAAATATCGCGCATCGGATAATCCGTGTGACGTAACAGGCCAGTGGTGGCGGCGGTTTTCTCGATTTTTCATTTAGCATGCTGCAACGCGGCACAAGGCCACGGTTAAAAGCCTCATTATCGTCTTCGAATATGAGGCATAGACAAGAAAGAGCGTAGTAGAGTGCGTCCCTGAGGATTCTGGCTGGATATATCGCTAACTTCGTCGCTCCGCTCGCATGAACTTTCTCGTGCCGCGAAACCTTAAAGCTTGTTCATACTCTCGCGTCGTATTTCCTGTACTGTGTTTCCCTCTGGGCTAAATAAATACCGTGGGGTACGTAGATGAGGGAAAAGATTAGGATTCATATATTAATTATATTCAATTACCTCTTATTTCAAATGCCTACATGATTACTGTAATTAGCAATTAAAGTAATTGAAAATTTGAATTCTGTGAAGCATTGTAATCACATACACAGAAGCCAATTACCATGTAATTGAATTATATAATAGAAACCTTTCAAATTATACGAATTTAAAGATTACTGTTATATTGTTTTCAATCTAATAGACATATTAAGAAGAAAATCTATTTCACTCCAGTTTGTTGTAATTCAGGTAGACAATTTTTATATTGTACAAAGATCAGCTGTCCACTCATTATTGTAATCACGAGAGCTATTATCATGAGATTTATAATTGAATTTCATAATTGAATCTTTCCAATACATTCAGCTACTAATTACTGTAATAATAATACTTCTTAAATTGCGTAAGATTTACAAAGTTTTGATCAATTCCATTTTTTCGAGCTACTATTCGCCTATTCTCACGAGAATTCAAATTCATTGTACTTGAAATACGATGTAATTGGAACGCGATATAATTAAAGAACAATGTAATGGAATCGCAACACAATTACTCCCAAATCGAACGCATTATAATGTAATTAGTTGGCGATCGTAATTAACGAAGTAATTCAATTCCAGCTTCGCTCGCTGGTGTCTGAAAATCGAGACATCTTATGAACAGACCATAAGCTAGTTCGTCATCCCCTCTCCGCGGCGTTCCCCCCCCACTCCGACGATTCACGTCCATCCCTTCAGTGGCTCGGCAGCGCGCGCTCGATACACGGAATCGCCTCGTGGTTCTCGGAAGGCAGTAGACTGTCGTCAGCCACGCCAGACGGCGCACTGCTCGCACACTCACTGTTCTTTCGGAGATACTCGCCCACCGTTTCACCCACTCTTACCTCCCTCTCTTTCTCTCACTCGCTCACTCTCTCTCTCTCTCAGCGTCTGTCTCTCGGGCTCGCACACAGTTGTCGGCTTAGCGGGCCGCCAGTTACGCAACAATAACAACGCTGTCAGGAGGTGTATAGCATGCGCGTGCTGTGCCACCTATACGCCGTCGAACGACCCTGGAACGACGAGCAGCGGGGCCGATCCGTCGCTTCTGCTGCCGCTGGTGTCGCCGATCACTTGTTGAAAACCCGGTAGGCTAATCGACAACGACAACGACGACGACGACGACGACGCGCGCTCGTTGTCGCGAAAACGGTGTCGTTTGGAATCCTATCCCTCCCGGTATGCGGTAGTGTCGACGACGAAGAAAAGAAGTGTGGTGCCTGTGCGCGCGGTGTGTTCTTTCCGCGGAACCCGAAGGAGCATGGAAAGTGCGTGCAGTCGTGTGCTTGAGAGCAGGGATCACAACGCACGAAGAGCGGCGCGGCGATCCGGGAGGATCGAGCCGAGGATGAATGAGTGAGAGAGAATCGTGTGTCGGCGCGTCTCGCGCAGCTGTGTACGGTGGCCGGTGTGTGTGTGTTGGACCCAAGGAAACCCGATTTTCGTTTATCGGCTGTCACGACGACCGCTGTGTCTCCACGGAAGGGGGGATTGGGGGTTCCACAGAGGAGAAGAGGAAGAAAAAGAAGAAGAAGAAGAAGGATCACGAGAGAGGTGCACGTCCGCGAAGTACGTCGCGCGATTAGGCGCCAATGACGTCAGCCGGGGACGTGTAAGTCGCTCGGCCGCGTTTACCGACGGTGTTGCGCCGCTGACGGTAGTAATATCGTAGTATACACCGTGTGTCTTTCTCTCTCTTTCGTTGTGTGGTGGTGGTGGCGGTGGCCGGCGGTGGTGGGGGGAACGGCCGAACGAGAGAACCCATGTGGAATAGCTGCGCGCGGTAGCCAATTATATTTCGTGCGTGTGCAATGACTAACTGCTCCCGGCGGCCCGGTTGAGATGTGTTAGTGGGAGACGGTGTCGTCGACGGACCCGTTTCTGCGTCGGTGTTGCCCCCGGCTACGTCAGCACCGGTCGGACGGGATTTGCATGGCAAACAGATTGACGCGGCGCTGGTAAGTGGATAACGAGAGAGGAGCCCCGCATACCAGCCGGGAAAAAGACGGCGTCCGAGCCGCGCGCGTCCTCGCGAGAGAGAGGAGAACACGAATGAGAGACCGGGAGAACCGTCCGCCGAGAGAGCAAGTGTACAAGCCCGCTTAAAATAGAAGAGTGACTTCGGCAACGCGCGATCGAGCAACAGCCGAGAACGAACGGTGTTTTCTTCCCCCGGCCCACGATGATTGTTGTGCTTCGTTTTCGTCTTCATCTTCTGTGTCTTCTTCTGTGATACGTTTCTATATCTGGTTACGTCAGATATTGTGTGCCAGAAAGAGAGAGAGAGAGAGAGAGAGAAAAAGAGAGTGTGTATCAGTGGAAAATCTGTTTTCTGTGATAAGAGGAACGTGATTCGACAGAGCCACCGACACACGTTTTCCCCGATATCAAAGTGTCTCCTACGATGAATCGTGACTCGTGTTTCTGCGGAGGCTGCGAAAGGACCGAGGGTCGAGCTATGCCGATGGAGTAACAAGTGAGCGGCGAAGCGGCGTTGCCATGACGACAGGTGAACCATGAGCCACCTCTCTCTCTCTCTCTAACGGTCTTTTCTTTCCCTCTCTTTCGTTTCTCCTCCTTTCTCCCCTCCCTCTCTACCCTCCCTTCACTGCTCGGACTCCCTCGTTCCTCGTTCCTTCAGTTTTTATTCTTTCTCTCTCCTTTTCTGCGTATCAATTCTTTCTTCTCTCGGAATCTCCCGTCTCCCCCCCTCTCGTCCTCTATAAATATCTTTGTTTTTCTTTCTCTCTCGCTTTCTGGTTGCGCGGGGACCCTTCCTGTCCGATGGTTCCTCTTCTCTGACCTCGTATATTCACGAGACACTGTCCGGTTTGTCTTTCCCTTGCCCGCGATGGTCGGGTCGCGAGTGACCCCGGAATGCTCGCTCGAACTCGCTAACCTTTTGCAATATTCCGATTTTTCGTTTATTGTACTCCTGTTCCCTGGCATAGAGAAAGGTTGGAAGTTCATTTAAGGTGGTTAACCTTGTGGTAATGCAATTTTTATTTCGAGTAAAATATTGAAAGTTCGGTCTGGCCAGTTACTTTTGTTCCTTGACTGGAGAAAAATTTTACGAAGTCTGTTTTCGGAATATACACGAAATCATAACTGCTGTCCACTCCAATACTATGCACATAGAAGCCTAAAGGAATAGTGCCGAGGTGCACCTATGACAATCAATGTATATCAGGATTTCTTCTTCCGGAAAAACGGGTCATGAGTTGTGACACCGAAGTCTTGTAGCGTAAACCTGTTTCGCATAAAAATCTTCGACCAGTGACACATTCGAAATCATTATGCGGATTTCCATTTACGTGCACAGTTGACGTCCCTAACACACGTGTTGTTCGAGGGAGCACTAGTGGGGTATGTTACGAGGTCTAGTTATGTATACATATGCACAACATAATTTCTGTTCAGCATAAAGAAGTGTGGTGTGAAATTCGAATTTTTCATTGACGAAAAGAATGTAACTTCGTGGGATATTTTATGATGTCTGCAATTTAGAAATCTGTCTAGCGTGACAATCTAGAATGAAAGTTTAATAACAGATATTCGAGTTTCTCATCAACGAATTGGACGTTGTGGCACGTTTTGTGGGATGCGCGCGTATAGTTACGTCGTAGGAGATCAGGATAAAATGTACAGAAAAGGCCACGAGTAGTCCCTTCGTTCCCCGTCGAGTGATTTGTCCTTTTCTTTGTGCTTTCCCCCCCACCCCTGGTGTTACTGGTTTTCTTGAACGGTCTTCCCTCGCGTCTCTCCTCACCCCACCGTCCCGAAGGAATCGTGTAATCTCTCTGGCTGGCTCGCTCGCTCGCTCGCTCGCACTCGGTGACGCTCGGCGGCTGCTCGGTGAACGCCGTTGTAGCATGCTTAACGCGTAGGCCGCACAATATTCCAAGTACGCTCGGCTATTTTCATGCTACACCAGAAAGACACCTAGCGAGGCGCTACGCCGAGCCGAGTGGATCCGAGCTGAGAGCTGCTTCTAAGTGACACGAATGGCTGGTCTTAGGCACTGAGCAAATCTCGAATTTACTCGCAAAATTATACACTCCTGTGTCTCCTATTCCCTGGTGAAATTGGAGCCTAGATTTCCACGAATACACTAGGATAAGTGCATATACTTCTCAAATATGGGAATTCCCTAGAAATGTGAAACTCACAGTCAGTTTTCTATTTGGCAATCTGGTTCTTCGTGCTGACTAGCACTGTGACCACGGAAAGTAAATGATATCATTTTCGTATTGTCAATCACCATTGAAAATAGATATTTGATAGGGATTTATTGCGAATGCTTTAGCTTCCGCAGAAATAAAGAAGTGTACCTACGTACTTACCTATTTTTTTTTTATGTTTCATTCAGTAACTTCTCTATTGATTCAGACACTGGTATGTCGAGTTACGTTTCCCAAACCAAATTTCCACGAAGCAAAGGTTTTTTAAATATTGGAGCACTGAGTAAAGTAAGGATATCTTTTCTTCGATATAACTGTTTAATGTTTCGCTAGATAACCATTGCACTACGTCAGTAACCTTCTCGTATTCTATGTGCACAGTGTTTTAAATACTGAAGCTTCGAATTGGTTTATATATTTTATCGTTTAGTATTTCGTATTTTTGAGTAAATTTGAAATTTTTTGACGTTTGAACGAATGGTTTGTTTACAAGCATGTTTTGAATGGAACGCACAGCCGATAGGGTTTCCGTAGAATTTTTCTTATCGAGGAATTCTACGAAATTATTACTTCCTGCGATTAAAACGAGCGATTCATCATCGCGTTCACTCGCATCCTGCGAGCGTTATGTAAAACGCCGTGTGTCTGCGGACCAGTCATAAATTCGGAGCAGGTTTCCCCGGATCGTTCGGATTTTTGCTGCGTTTCCGTTGCTTTTGCTCTATCGCAACAGAATTGTTCCCCATTAAGTTCTGCACACTATAATTTATAATATAACTTTGAAGTGTTGCATAATACTCTTCAACTGTAAAACAGAAATTTTTAATTAATTTTTTATCTCTGGAAAATAATTGTTTTGGCAACTACAAAATTGATGTTGTCTAAGATCATTTATCAATTCTTTTAAACATAGTTTTGAAGATATTCGTTGCCTAATGTAACGGTCATCGAAATTAAATTCATAAATTGTAATATGAATGTTTTGAATACGTCATACAGGATGTTCCGATTTGTCCTGCCATATGGTGTAAACAAATTTTACAAATAAACTCTGAAAAGAATGTGAAAATGACTTAACAGTTTTCTGAATTTATATTTGTTTATAATTGAGGATGGAATGAGAGTAGAAAGTTTCTTCGAATGATTATTGTGAATAAAAGGTTCGATGTTGTTTTGAGTATGGTTTAAAAGTGTTTTCGTTGCGTTAGCGTGTTTCTCTTCGAGTATGCGTTGCATCAGGAAGAATATATTAGAGAAAGGCGATTAAACTCGCGATTCCATGGTTCTCGATGATTCTGAATGAACGCAATCGGTTGACGGATCATTCATTGAGTACCAGGAACGCGTGTATTACGCGCACGAAATTCCTTACGTTCTTTTTCGTTGGCGGATCTATTGCAACTATCCCATTAATTTATCGCGATAATTGCCCTGCGCTATATACTTGGAATTTCATTCGGTTCCCGTTAACAATTATCTACTTCTTCAAATTTCTCCAATTTCCACACGTTTATCCTTTACGTGAACCCTACAAAAATAAAAGAATCACTGGACACCAATTTTTCACATTAGCAGTTCATTTCGAGGAAAACATCAACATTTTATACTGTAAACATATTTTTAACTAATACAATTTTGAGACATTGAAATTTCTACGCTAAAACTTACTAGAAATTTGCCATGTTACTAGATATATTACTAGACAAATTCCGGAAAAATTACGACAAAGATATTGAAATTCGTTAGAAAAATCGCTGGAGAAATTGTTGAAAAAATTATCAGGCGGAACAGTGGACAAATCACTTGAAAAAAAATTAGGAGAACAATAGTTTCTAATGGAATTAATAGTAGAAAAATTGTATTTCCCTGGTCAACTAGATTACCCTAATTTGTTAGGGGGTTTGTGGATTGTGGAGGATCGAAATAGAATTTCTGTTACCGGATTTTGTTCCTAAATTCACAGTGCGTGTTTTATTTGAAGCGTCCCGCGCCGCAAATCCGAAGAACTTCATTACATTCGTTCGGTGATACCATAAAGTGGTTACGGCCTTGTAATAAGCTTAAAAGGATTGAATGCACTCGCTTTTCTCGTCGGAACTACTTTCGATCTTGCAACTTTGGCGGCTTCAACGGACCGGCACAATTCCCATTTTGCTGGTGTAGCTCAGTTCCAGAGCGATAAGCGATATTACGAGCGTATACCTACACGTTGCGTAGAAAGGTAAATTACGGCTTCGTCTATCACCTCGGCGCTCTTATCGGTCTAACGAGTGTTATCGCGGCGATCCAGCACACTGCCTCTCTGATAATCAGCATCGCTGATTATCATCTGTCGAATCTTTACGGTGAAAAATTGACAACACTCTACCTACTGTAACTTCGCCAATAAAAATCGTAGAAAGGTGTGCCGGGACGCATTTCGGAGCGCGAAACCACTACTTCAATTACCAAACACTTCTCATTATCGAACACCTTTAAATTATCCTGTCTTCAACGTCTCCGCGCTAGGAATCTAGCTGAAATTAGTTGTATTCTTCTCCAAAAAGTTTCACGAAATCAGACTCTTATAAAATTTAACTTTTTGTAACTTTGAAAAAAAAAAGACTTAGTTCAGTTAGCTTTCTTTTCGTGCCAGGAATAAAATCGGAAAGCAAGGACTCTTCTTCTCTCAACAATTTCATACAATCCGCCTTTTACAAAATACAACCTGTCGTAGCGGAAAGAAAATCGCATAAATGTGAACCTAAACTTGTTTTGGGGGCTGCAGTCTCCTCTTTCAGCGTGGCTATTGTTGGCAGAACTGTTGCAACGTAGAAAGCATGGGAGAAAGTAAAGGTGGATGATTTCTTGCGGATTTCACGTAGTGTAAATTCGAACCTTTCCACCGAGTTTATAAAGCTTGTTTTGGAGGATTTCAGCTGAAATGAATGTCAAGATTCCTCTACTTTACAATGATCGACGATTTTTTAAGTCGTTCACACTCGTATCGGTATCCACGATTTTGCCAAGACTAATTCATTCTTATTTCTTCGTTCATTGCGAAAACCATACCAAAAATAGCATCGGCTCGTTGGTGTTGAGATTACCAGCTTCTTCGAAATGGGTCTAGATACACGGTCGTCCCATTTTTTTGACGAGATTGCGACAACTGAAATGGCCTCGATCCTTCGCGCAAGATTCCGAACGCATAAAAGGAAAAGATGCAACGATAGCTTTCATTTACGACGATAACGCTTGAATTACTAGTAAACAATGAGCGATTCTCGCCGGTGAATGTCCCGTGATACTCTGCACGAGCGGGACTCGTGATCTAATCACCCATTCACAAGTTGTACTTGGTCGTTACTGTGCATTGAATGCTATTAAGCCACGAACAAACCGGAGATTTGTCGAGAAAATCATTAATGATTATCCATACGATCCGGTATAGGCGGATTAAACTCAATTGATCGTGCACACGTTGCCCGTGCCCTGATTGTGACTCACAACCAACGCACTGCTCTTACCGTTTACTATGCCTACCTACGCGATTAGAGTATACTCCGCTGCGCCGGAGGAATGAATTATAAAACGCCCTGAAAATTGCTCGAATAAGGGCTTAATGTTGTTTCTATATTAAACGGCTTTGAATATGAAACAGGGACAGTTAAATGTAGCCGAAATCTTTGTACATTAAATTAGTAACATCGTAATGTCTCGTAATATCGTAACTTCTACTTTTGACATCCCTAATTGCCTTTCGCGTAGATATAATAAGAATTAGAATTGTTTCGTTGTCTTATTTCGCAATGGGACATGTGACTATTCAAAATGATCAATCGTATAGCTATTGGAAATTGATTAAATAATTTTAATGATTTTCTTCTAATCTTTAGAATGACATAAAGATGCTAAACAATGTTTACGTCCTAATACAACTGACTAATGCTACACGAGAACAATTTTTCTGTTACATGTAAATTTGCAATTCTTTTATTCAAAATTAAAATTCAAACTTTCGGAACTTCGGTCTCGCGAATTTTGAGCGATGCAGTTGCCGTACCCGCAGTAGTATTTCTGTACGTTATATCTTGAGAGTATCTCTAACATTGAACAGTAATCTGTCAGCACACTTCTGTGTCGTTTCTCCGTCGTGGAAATTTCCTGGTAAACCGGATCTCCATTACCGTCATTCAGCGCGGCAAAATGTAAAATTAGAGTTCTAACCAAATTTTCGTGGGTAATATATTCTTACATTGCTCGATGATATATTTTTAAACCCACCATTACACTCTTATGTTATTATTAAACATTTGTTTTATTTACTGAGCTAATTCATTTATAAAATTCAAGTCACAATTAAAACAAAAAATCTTTCAAAACTAAAATCTCTTTCATAATTATCAAAAATTAGTCGGTAATCGTTGTATCATTGTCTGTAACTAACAGTGATTAAATATCATTAACCATCAAGATTCCCTTCGTCAAGTAAACAATTCATGTAATATAATTTTCCGCCTAGAAAGAATTTTTTTAAGACCAAAATCTCACTCGCAAAAGCCGAGAGTTTGTTTATAATCACTGTAGGTATCCTTGTCTGTAGTAATCGCCAGTCTACAAAAAGGGACGCCATTAAAGACCCCTATCTCGATCATCAAACCAATCATGTTACTATAACATTTGTGTGTGTATTATTTGATTACAATTTATTATTTAATCCATCCACAACCGCTGGGAAAATTATCTGCAGTCCTCTACAACTGTTGAAAGCATCACGAAGACACCATTCGTTACGGATAGTTGTCTAAAATTGTGCTTGGAAAATTCAAATACATAACTATAAGCCTCTCCGAAGATAAAGAGAAATTGCTAAACTGCATCCGCGGAGCTCTCTCGAAAGAGATGCCCACAGTGTCCGCAAAGAATCCTTCAGGCCTCGGCGTCGTACGGTCGCGTCGCTTGCTGCCCCTCTCGCGGCTCTCTCGGTAATAATAGGTAGCGTGTCGATCAGAGCGGCTCTCAAAAACAGCGGGGGATTCCGTGGAACACGGCCGTGAACGGCCTAGGGCACGTAGACGCACGGGGTGCGTGACCTAATCACCCGTTCACCGCTCCATCGGAGCGGCGCAAGTCGTACGACACGAATCTGCGTCGAGTTTACTGCTTCTCTCCGGGCCGTGGTGGTGGAGGGGAAGAGCCTGGGGCAACTAGGCGGTCGGTGGCGGGAGGAAGGGGCGAGGAGGGGACCTCGGGGTTTCCTCGTGGCTCCGGAGTCAGGGCGGGTCGCGGCGGGGCGGGGCGCGAGCGGTTGGAGCACGGGAGGGGAAGGGGAAACACGCCGGGGAGACGGCGACCGTCTCAACGCGCGATCTCGATCGAGGGGAAGACGCTCGCGGGGAGGGTGTTGGCACTTTGTCAGACCGGAGAGGATGAGAGAGGCGCTTCGTCAGACGAGCTGCCCAGCCACACGCGTGACTCACTTGCCAGCGGGGAATCTCCCGGTTCTATGACGTGGGGGCAGCACTGTACGCCACGCTGGAGAGAACAGTCGTCGCGTTTTCGCGATAGAACCGATTTAAACTCTAGAGCTTTTTCGTTTTAGCATTCCCGAGCTCACTAAACCGATTCCCTCGGATCTTACTAGACAAATGTGTACGCGCACGACGCACACTGGTCCAAGCGCTCGATCTAGCTGTTCATTAATATTTTAGCGCTATTTGAAAGTTTAAAGGTATAGTAATCTAGGTCGTCGGATTCGTTTTGATATCAGCTACAATATTATGAAGTCAAAAATACATATTGACTTTTAAAAATTCAAGGTGACTAATTATCTATGCATTAAAAATATCTTTTTTAATTTCTTCGATTGAAATTTGTAGACTGCTGAATGTTGATTAAGTTTCGTTTATAACATTTTTTTTTCTCAGATTATCGGAAGTGTCTGATAAATCAGGTTCAGGTTTTAAGTAAACGCAATAATCAATCATTCTTGAAGTAATGGATTTTATAAACATAATTAAAAATATTTTATTTAAAACTTGTGCGAAAAACATAATATTAACTATAAAAAACAAAAATATAATTTTTATTGTATAAACAACAATAACAATTGACATTATATTATATTATATTGACAAATCATTATTGTCGTCACTTTCTTCTTCAACATCTTTCAATATTAATTGTTCGACTGCATCATCAAAATGCCAGAGGTTCGGCCGCAATTCAGGCGACACATACTCTTTAAACAATAATAACTTGTGTACCGGGGCCGAACGGGATGTGATTCTTGCATGATTTCATAGCGAAAAGAACGCTGATAATAATGCACTTTGATACAATGAGGGCCCATGGAGGACTCGAAAGATATCCTTTACCAAAGATTGAAAACTTTGAAGATTCTCTTTAGTTTATTGAGCATTGTTATTTCAATAAATTATAAATATTAAATCTTAGTACAAGAGATATACTCTAAATACAGACAAGTACTATTCATTTGCAACAAAAATGGACACATAATATTAAATAGATTCTCTAGGGTATCAATAAGAATAGAGGTAATTTTTCGGTGGCAAATAGGATTCATAAAATGTTGATTTTTAAATGCTTGTTCCCATCACAATTTTTAATAAATCTTATTAATTTCGTCGTTTTCGAATGTCATGGACATTTAGGATTTAGCAATATACATTCAATAAACATCGATTTGGGCAAGTTACTTTTTTACCAAATGAACAGCTATTTAGATCGGGCGCGTGGACCAGTGTGCGACGCACAGTTCTCGAACTCCTATGGACTGCGTTCTTGGACTGCGGATCTTTATGCAAAATAAAAAGGCTTTGCATTGATCGTGGGAAGTAGAAATAACATAAAAATTGATTTGATCCCTTAACAACTTTGTCTCTTTTACCGTTTCATAATTCGCCCAACCAATTTCTTCATAGAATTTCTTCTTCGCGGTCTAGTTATAACTTTTATACATTTTTTTAGATTTCATACTTCGAACGTTGGACTTTTTAGCATTGCCCCGACCACTTCGCGACGGTGTAAAATGGACTGCATACATAGACCGTAGTGAAGTCACGGATATCGGAGTAGTCACTTTTGTAGCTCTGAAATAATTTAGTAATCCTGAAGATAACAGGTTTTTTGTTTTGGATTAGAATTACTAGGAATATGGATCCATTTTAAATATCAGTTGTGGAGAATTAGTGTCGACGTATATTAGATGTACAACTCATATCAGCACATATTCGCTGACGCTATTTGTTCCGATATCCATAAAGACGTAGGCTATATGATTTATCAATTCGATTAGGATGTTAAAAATACTTAAAACGTGAGTCGATCGCTGTTGTATCCTCAGCTAGTCGTAAGATGACGTTCAAAAGATAAATCAAGAGTAAACGGTTGATTATCCTGCTGTATATAGTTGTTTGCGATTATCATTAGAGTAGCATCGCGATCAGTAGAGTACACGCGTTGTTTACTGTTAGGTAGACACGTGACTTATGGTTGCTCGCGACGTAAACACTATAGTTTCGAAACTTGAAGACTCTGCGTTCTCTTGAATCTTCTTTGATTTTTGGAGTGAAAAATTTGAAAAAATTCTGAGATATGTGTCTTTGCGAATACCAGATGTCTAATTTTTTCAATAATTTTATCACGTGTTTCCTCTTTATTTTAATCAATTTTAATCGAATAGTCCAACTTTTTTTTTGTTTGAAAATTGGATTTTTGTGATTCAGTTTTGCAGTTTCGAGTTCGATAGTTTGTTAGAAAGGTTCGAGGACCGTTGGGACAGGTTTGCACGAGCCTAACACGTCCGGCACGGACCGGTTAACAAATGGCGAGGCCTAACTAGCGGCGCACAATAGTCTGAACGGACTATTCATGGCTCGTAATTGATCGTCCGCGATTGGTGCGAGTTACGCTTCGTTTCTTGGACTCTAGCCTTATCTTGGCTGCAGCCTTCGTGTGTCACTGGTGGTGCTCGGTGCTCGATGACGTTCACTTTTTGTTTTCTTATCGTTCGCATGCTAATTTTGGCTCGCTACGATTCCGCGGCCGCCGTCACAATTATTGGACTATAATAATTGCAGGTTGAATGACTTCGATATCGAAAAAACGCCGATTACAGAATTGTTTCTGCTCCAATCCTAACAGTCATGCAAATGATTCTCGTGTAGGACCATTTACAGACTCTTCCAGGCGCAACGGTTTTCTTTTGCATAAATATTTTCAAACCTAATCTAGTCTAAATTTAATTAGAATGAAAGAGGAACGAGAAATCGTGACTTCGAGAATTTTTTGTGCGTCAACGGTGAAAGCTATGTGAATGATTGTAAGATGATTCTATGAACTTTCTACAATCCAGTAAATAAATATTTAAAGATGTTCAAATTCGATGAAAACACGTTTTGAACAGGGAGGACGAACGTTCAACTTTGACAATTTTTCTGCTTCAATCGCAATAACTATTCCAAATGATTCTTGCATGACATTATTCCGTGGACTCTTCCGAACCCAACGGTACTCTTTCTATTAAGATTGCAAGTGCTTGAGCGAGTTTGAATATTGAATTCTGCGTAATAAATCAATTAAAAGGAATATACGAAGCAATATTTGGAATTCTGCTTTCTATTTCGAACGTAAAAAATGTAATACGATTTACAAACAATACCACCGAGGCTCAGCCAATGATACATTTTCATACATTAGTATAATGACGCATCGCATTATTGTACGGAATAATTTCGAGATCATATTAATAAATCAAGAGAGAATAGAGTTCGTATTGAATATTCAAGTATATTTATATCGAGCAGATCTCATTTTATCAATAAAACAATCAAATCACAGATTTAATACCGACACAAAAAATGTTGTAGAAGATCTCAAGTTCTCATAATCAAGTAATTGTTACCAGTATCAAGTACAATTTCTGTTGAATAATTACGGACGGCATAATCGAGCTTAGGATAAACAGCCGATTGTCTCGATCCGAGGAATCGATGGTTAGTAGAAACATTTTTAATCTAAACATTCTAAATGATGGTTAGGCTGGCATAACGCGACGACTCTTTATGGAATATCACGAGTTCATAGAACTTCTAGGAGGTCGTCACTGTCGTTTCGTTCAGTTCTGAGGATTTCCTGTTCGAGAATCCAATAAAGTCATGAAACGCCGTTTGTTCCACGTAACTTCGGCGGCTGGTTCACAAGGCAGCTGCTTCGCGTTCAATGAATCTGTTATGCAGAACATCGCAAAATTGCATCAACTCTCAAGTTAATTGCGTTTCTTACCGCTTCATTACGCGTTTGTAATATCTGCTATTCTTTTATTTTGATTTGAACGCCCGGGATTTCGTGCTGAACGTACACACTGCCCACGGAGTGGTCGTTTTCCTCCCATTCTAATTATTTTACTCCGATCCAGTTCGATTTAATCATTTTCATCTAATCGTATGTAATTTTATTTGTATTTTCTTCAATCGAACTTAAATGAATTTGAATCGATGTCATTACATTTTCATTGTATTTCATATTTATTGTATTTAATTTAAATGCATACCCCATTTCATTTTTATTGTATTTAATTTAATCATCTGTTATTTTATTCTCATTGTATTTAATTTCATATAATTTTATTCTATTCCATTCAGTCGAATTTTATTTTATTGCCTTTATAATCCAATTTCATTTTATTTCATTTCAGCAAATTTCAGTTAATTTAATGTTATTTAATTCGATTTAGTTTAAATTTGATTAAACCTAATTTCCGGGGGGGAAAATGTATAGTCATGTAAATAATTGAATGATAAATTGAATACGATAAAAAATATTTATTGGTACTATGTATTACGAATAAAGATACATTTATAGGTAAATAATAATAATAATCTTTTTATTGCAGTTCTTCTCCTTTTCTAGAAGAGAACGGGAAATACTTTTTAACATGTTTAATTACTGTCTAAAAGTGACTTGTAATTCTGTCGAATCTGTAGGTTATGGTTAAGTTAAGGTCACCCAAGGTCTGAGATAAAAAGCAACCATATTTTCCCGATTGTTGACATGTTTGATGATTGACCTTCAAAGATTTCGCAAACGTTTTCTTCAACCAACTTCTTCTTTGCCTAGCTCAATTAACATAACTTATGAACATCGTTTAATTTGTTTTACAACCTGTGTCTCTCAAACTAAATTTCTCAAAACCTGAGGATGCCAGAAAAGAAACAATTTGCAAAGTCATCTTCAGTGTAGAGAAATCTATGAAAGTTGACGATTGTTTATTAATATTTGTAGCAAGAGTACGATACATTCGTATGGTGGCGAATCACCGGGGAATGCTTCCATAGACAAAGCAGGTTGATTCTCGTGGTGCACGATCTCTCTCTCTCTCTTCTCTCGTTTTCCCGGTATCTCTGTTTCGGTGTATAAATAGCACGATCCAAAATTAGCGAGCAGTCCGGCTAACAGCGCTGCAGAAGACGTCACCGAAGAAAAGTTCTGCCACTGAATGCTGCTTCGAGAAATACGAGGGAAACCCTCTGAAATCTCACTCCAATCAGAAATCTCCCTCCACAATACCTCATTCACAAGACTTTCAATGAAAAAAAATTTTCCCTTCTCCTTGTTTAATTTAAAAAAATTGATTATTTCCTTGAAGTACCATTTTTGCTGAAATACTTCTGCAGCCCTGCTCAGATTACTAACAAATTCGATTTATAGTTAAAGATAGATTGTTCAAGATAGTTTGTGTTTTTACATACCGTATCACGCAGGCAACGAATAACTCTCAGACCAGATGCAATAGTTAAAAATAGGGATGATATAGACGAGGTTGTAAAGAGTTGGTTAATCGTCACGGGATTATGAAAATATTGTAGGTGTTTGAAAGGTATGCAAAGAAATGTGTGCGGTGTTAAACACACTGTACTCGAGAAAAGCGCAGTTAAATTAGGTTACAGTATAAGATGTTTGCAAACAAGCGTGACTTGACGTCGCAAGTAGTGCTGGGCGCCGATATTCCAATCTCTAAAACCAGGCAACCCCAACTGTCTCGCGTAAAAGATGCACTGACTTGGAGAATTGTAGAAATTTTTTACTTGAAGGCCAATAAAACAGTTCATTTAGATCTGGAATTATATTTTGCGGCACTCATTTATTTATTTATAGCCGTATTTATCTTTTACGCGCCCATAGCCACGCCCCTCCGGGTTGTATACATCGGGTGAGCCACGCCACCACGCCCGTTAGGGCGATCTCGATAGGTTCAGCTACAAAACTGTGACCAGCAGCAGAAATTGCATAAACTCAGTGACGAAATTATGGACATTAGTAGAAAAACCACGCCCCTTAGAGCACTTTTTGCGGATGTATCTTGTAAAACCACGCCCCTTAAGACATTTTGTACAAGAAAACCACTGGTATGATAATCTGTATAAAATATGTAACGAAAGTATGCTCTTTAGGGCAGTCTGCACAAATTCGGTAACGAAACCACGCCCATTACAGCACTTCCAACATCAATAAAACCACGCCTTTTAGGGCACTCTACATAGAAACAACAGTGGATCTATGACTTTTAGGGCAGTCTGTGTAAATTCAGTGACGAAACCATACTCCTTAGTATGTATAGATCCCTATACATTCAACTGCTAACCCACGCCCATTAGATCACTTCCTGCGGATACATCAACGAGACCACGCCTCTTAGGGCACCCCGCATAAAGAAAGCAGTGCAACCCTTAGGGCACGTTACATAAATTGAGCAAAGTCTCCGCAGGATTCCCCACACAGAAAGACGAAATAGACGATCTCCTAGCGCAATAAAGAATCGATTTATTAAAAAATTCAAAACGGAATACTGACAACTGGAAAATCGTGTTCACTCGCAAGCCACGACCGACCGATCTGAACTGTTGAACTTGGCTCCTTCCGCTTTCGTAATGCAATTCCTGCATAAATCCGTAAGAATAACGTTCTAGGCCTTGAATATTAAGCGACCTGATAAACACGCGTTTCTGAAGCTCTTCGGTTTCACATAGGGATTAGAATCCCAATTGAAAATAATCTCCAATTAATCGGATCCCTCTAAAATATTTTATTTTCTCAATTGAGGACTACATTCTATAGTTTCCCACCGAGAAGACTCTGAAGAAGACTCCCAGTCATTTATGTAGTATATGTACTTAGTTTTTGTATCAGGCCGTTCATTCTGAAAATCAAAATGCTTGAGCTAGATCGGCCGTGCTGGAAATTTCTAACAAATAATTTTGTGATAAACTGTTTGGATATATTAGCAGCTTCTGGGTTTAACAGTTGTATTCACGAACTGATTTCAAGCGATGAAGGAAACGCTCGTGTCCTATGCACGTGCATTGTCGCAGTGTGATGATCGAATGAATATTCTCATCGAGCTGCAGGCCAATCTATGACGTCGTAGACTTGTTTACTTCGTCGTCATATTTGCGACATATTTTAATGCGGGCTTTACAAAGAAGCAGCGAAGAATCGCACTTCATTTCTGCTGGTCATTTTCTTTGCACGTGCTGCGTTCGTGCGTCATTTATTTCACGCTTAAATCATCCTCGAAGTTCTAAATGATCCTAGAATATATTAATCCATTATATTTAACAGTTATTGCAAAATTAACAAATCGATAGCCTTTCGCTTATCTATATTGTAAATGTCCATTAAAAATGGAAATTGTAACAGTTTCGTTAGGCTTCGTTCCAGCAAACAGGAAAACGAATGCGCACGTAACTTTCAAGGAAATTAGAGAAGAAATTGTTTCATTATGTAAAGTTGCAATGCGCAGTGTCTTCAGACGTTCGATGATTTCCCGATTTTGTTTAACGACAGTATTGCACATGAATCATTGCAGTGTTCCACGGAGATAAAATTCTAGGAACGATCTGGCTAATTTGTGTGCAACATCAGGAAACCGTTTGATGCGGCGCGTGATTCATGCTTTTCCGACGAACTTATTATGTTTGTTTCTTTCCTGCTCTCCTGTGTTCGATATCATCATTTCCTCATCCGTTGCCGTTCACTAGCATTATCTACGTTGGGCTTGTTTGTATAATCCTAATTAGTTCCGATTTGATTGACACTAAACAAAGAATCGATTGCGGATCAGTTGATCGACACGAAAGGGTCAGGAGAGTTTTAGAAAATTATAGTTCATTTTCAATTGATTAGTTGTAAGACAACGTACTTGAACGTTGCATTTTTATAATAATAGCTTTATGCTTTGTATTGAATGAAGAAAGACAAAATGGTACTTTCCTACATTTTGTGAATTCGAACGCCCGTACTCGCCAAAAACAATTTTTCCGCGTTTACAAAAAGCAATGAATTTGAAGGCTGAACTCTCCTCTTTAGAAGCTCCTCACCTCAACATTAGATCTACGATTTTTCTATGCCGTTTTACTGCCCTCGGGACGAAAAGTAGCGCCAGTATAATCGAAGAGGGCACGTGTTTGAGCTCGGTTTTAACTGATCGTTTCAGAGACTCACACTGTGGCGATGACAGATCCGCAGTTGTCGAACAACAACAACAACAACAACAACGATGGCGAGCCGAAGTACCTGCACAAGAAGTTCAAGAAGATGGCGACGACTGAGGTCGCGCCGAAGCTGGAGCCAAAGAAGGACGCGGCCGACAACGACGGTTCTACACAGGCACTCAAGAAGAAGGACTCTACGAAAGAGTCGCTCAAGGAGCCGATCAAGGTCGAGACCTCCCCGGAACCAGCAGACGGAGAGCCGACAGAGTCGAGGAAGAGCGGCTACGTGTGTCCTTATTGCAGGCTCTCGTGCGCCAAGCCGAGTGTTCTGCAGAAACACATCAGGGCACACACGAATGAGAGACCGTACCCCTGCGTGCCCTGCGGCTTCGCTTTCAAAACGAAGTCGAACCTCTACAAACACTGCAGGTCCAGGGCTCACGCCTTGAAGATGGAGGGTGGCGATGCCAGCAAGGTACAAATGCGATGGAATTATCTTGTATACTTGAATATTATATTATAATATTGAAAATTATATGTATACTTGAATAGTCTGACGAGGGAACATATTCAAGTTGCACATGTTTTTTTTATCGGCTATCATCCAGATTTGAAGGGATGGAACCAGCCCTCAGAGTTGGGGGTCAAAGGAATGTGTAACTTGAATATGTTCCATTGTGAGTACTCAAATAGGAGTAGCATGATACAACGTCTCTAGCTTACCAATTTTTTCAGGTCTCGGAAGACTCGGACATCAGCCTGTCCGACAGCGCAAGTAACGGCACAGGCACACCCCCACCGCCGCCTTCATCAACACCAACGACCACCGTAACCAACATAAAGACAATCCGCACCGGGAAAATCTACAAGCCGAAATTCCACACCGCGCTACAATGCGTGAACAACGACGCCGAAACGTCTTCCCTATCTTCCACCTCTTCCAGTAACAGTTCTTCCTCCACCAACGCGAAACCCAATCCTGAACAGGTACAGGAGCACATCGACAAGATCATCACCGACAACCAGGCGATCGTTGAAGCGGTGGATCCGAGGCTGCATAAGCTGATGCAGAGGCAGCAAAGCCTCGTCGACCAGCCGTTGAACCTATCCTCTGTCGAAGAGTCTTCCAGGAAACGCTGTTACAGCGAAAGCTTCGTCAAAGAGGGCAAAGAGTGTTCCGACAGTTCGTTGATAAAAGATCTTCTGTTGAAAAACTCGAATCAAGACGGATTCGACGGTGAAAACTATCTTTGCCCGTCATGCAATATCTCTTACTCGAGCATCGACAACCTGGAGACTCACCGCAGGTACTATTGTAAAGGTAGCAGTCCTCTGAAAGAGTGCCAACTGGACGAGAAGTCCGATTTCGAATCAAAGTCTTCCGACTACTACAACACCCTGCAGCCCCTACCCTCGCCAGGGCCGTTGTTAGGGAATACTAGGCTAGTCGACGCCTACGCACCACCCGCGAAAAAGCAGAGATCAGAGTCAGTACCCACAACCCTACGATCCTTGGAGGAACTCAGTAAATATCCTAGACCGAATTCACTGCAGATGTTCGGCGGAGAGGTCCGGATTCTCGATAACACTGGGGAAACAAAGACAATGAGGATCGAGCCCAGACAGACCAACTCGCCGACCAGCGAGCACATAGTTAGCAGCAAGTGCGTCACCTCGGAAACAGCCTCGATTGTAGTCAGGTCAGGACTCCATTCCGGTGGAACCATGGTGCACAAGCCTCCGAGCACGCCCACGAGTGCACCCAGCGCCATGTCGTTGGCTAGCACGCCGCAGATGCTGGCGCCGATCATACCGAACATATCAGCCCCCCAGCATAGCGCCCAGCATGTCCTGCTACAGCTACCTGGAGCCGCATCTCAATCCTTTGACCAGTATCACTGCCTACAACCCGTTGACCCTGCCGCAGGCTGGCATCTCCAGCATCTTACACGCCGGTAAAGTGATCCCTTACGTGCCCGGCATGCCCGGCCCGCACACCCTCGCCCCTGCCATAGACATATCCTCAAGCATCGCTACAGGGAACCCAGGGTACAAGGTGATCCCAGGTCTACCTGGTCTCCACATGCTCCCGCAGCCTCTGGACCTGGCCAGTCCAGTCAAAATGCAGACGCCCAGCGTTCCTGGGATTCCTGGTCCCATGGGACAGCCTCTGGACCTGGCTAGTCCGGCTAAAGAAGCAAAACTGGGATGCAAAGCGTCTGGAGGTGATCAGCAAACCTCGAAGACTGGGTTCATGAGCCCGAAAGTTCCTAGCAAGGTCGATCTCACGTCAGATAAGTATAAGAGGGCTTCGGGAGACGTGGTGAAGATGGAGCTCGACCGTCATATCAAGAATAGCGCGGCGATCAAGTTCAAGGAGAGTCCTAAGAGAGAGTTCTACGACAGAAGTCCCAAGGCTGATGGGAAGGTGTTTTATACGAACGGAGTCGATGCTGCTGCCTCAAATTCGTATAGTAAGTTAAGATACTCGCCTAGGGAGTTGGAGAGCAGAAAGAGGATTTCGACGTGGAACGAGCCAGAAAACAGCAAGACCACGCCCCCCTCCACAGACCACGCCTCAGGCTTCACCTCTCGAGAATGGTCGCCTCAAAGTAAACTTTAATGATAGCAAAACGAAAACTATAGACAACTATAATACGGTGAATGGAGCAGAGGTGAAGCCTGACTCTGTAGCTCCCATGGTGATCCTGAACGTGGACACCTCGAGGACAGAAGGGTCGGGAAGGGAAGCGAAAGACAAACCTGAAGCGAAGTCTCCAAAAAATGGGGATGCTACGACAGAGGAGATTAGCTCGAATAAGTTTTTGAGGCCCACATCGTTACCCCTGAAGCCAGGTACTTTTACACCTAAGAAACACCATGGCATCACCCCCACAGCGAACACGTTGCCTCTCATCAGCCCCGAAACTCCCAGACCCAAGAAGTCCTACGGACAGCTTTATTTGAACGGACATGCTTATACATATCTAGGCTTGAAGTGCTCGACCAGGGTGTTTTATTGTACGCTAAATAGGCCACAGCCTATGTATGTCACCCAGCAGCACGGTTTGTCTATGTACTCTAACTGGAAAATATGTAAGGAGGCGCCACCCGATGTTGATATGGCGCAATATGACTCTAGGCACCGGCCACCTAATTATACAGCCGCCTGGAAGAAGCAGGAGGATATTTTGACCCATTCTTCGCAAAGACCCACTACACCAACGAATCAGGATAGTGGGTCGGATGGTGATTCGCAAGAGAAAACGAAGCGGGTGAAGATATTTGATGGAGGATTCGAGAGCAATGAGGATTATACTTATGTCAGGGGCAGAGGTGAGGATTTTAAGAGTCTCTTAAAATCAGATAGGTCCAGAGGTCAGTGACCGTAATGTTCTTTATCGGCTGAATTTACTGGGTCACTGACCAGTTTTCTTTATCGGCGAGGCTCGCCGGTCAGTGACCATAGCTTTCTTTATCGACGGGGCTCGCTGGTTACTGATCACAGTATTCCTTACCGACTGGGCTTACTAGGTTAATGACCGCAGTATTTCGAAGCGATTAAGCTGATTAGGCCAGAGACCGCAGTATTTTTTCACTGATCATACTCATGAGAAAATTTTGAAAAATCACGCTTATAAGGAGAGTGCTCGACCTTCAGGTCTCCAATTAGCTAAAACTCTGTTCACGAAAATGTACTATTATAGGGTCAGGTAGCCAATATTTTTTGCAAGATATTGACGATTACCAAGTCCAAATACAGTCGTGCCAAGCGTTGTTACAGGCATCGCCGTTGCTCCAGTGGTAACGTGTTGTAAATGTGCGGCATAGCTCGCGAGTTCAAATCTTATTTTCATTGTTTTCGAATTAATCACATTCTGCATAGAAAAAATACTTCTCTTTACTGTGAATGTTTTAAAGTTTTATTTCCTGCGTGCAAAGTTTCAACTGAATCAATGACAAGAAGTTCGTACACTCTTCTTGTTAATTTATACGCTTAATCTACACTCCTCTCCTTCTTTCACAAGGTCGAGGTCGGTACGTTTGCGAGGAATGCGGCATCCGTTGCAAGAAGCCTTCCATGTTGAAGAAACATATCAGAACGCACACGGACGTGCGACCGTACACGTGCAAGCATTGCACTTTTAGGTGAGTTGCGACCTACAGACACATTATTATCTACTGTCCGTCATACCTGGATCCTATTTCTCATATTTGTCCTACATTTGTGTACTAACTTATCAAACCTACGTTCTTAAGTTTCAAAACCAAAGGCAACCTGACCAAACACATGAAGTCCAAGGCCCACTATAAGAAGTGCCTGGAGCTGGGCGTTGTTCCAGTTCCAACAACAGTTTGCGAGGATAATATTGACAAGGAAGCTATCGCTAGACTAGCAGCGGGTGGCAACACCGAAGAGTCCTCGGAAGAAGAAGAAGAAACCGACGGAGAAGAAAGTGAAGAATCTGGCAGCGAGGAACAGGAGGCTGCTCAGAGTCTGTTGAGTCTCTCCCAGAGAAACGCGAACAGACTGCCAGGCCTCTTGCCTTCGGGCAGACCGACGACCTACCCATACATCTTAACTTTCCCAACGACCTCTACATCCACTACCGTATCAGTCACAGTTAGCACCACTGCTCTCAGCGGACCGAGTGTCAGTAGCCAGGGAACCACTGTCGTCAGGAACGAACTTCCATATCGTTATTATTTCCCATCGAGCAGGGCTGCTGAGGAGTCCAGGACCACCGTAATTCAATCATCGAAAAAGGAGAACAATGAGGAAGTGGAGGAGGTGGACCCTGATTCGAGGAACAGTTTGACCCAGCCTATGGATCTCACCACAAAACCAGCTCTGCAACCTCTACCGTCGCCTATTCCTCAAAGAGCTAATCCAGCGGACATTTTGACCCCAGTTTCCGAACCCGTTTTACTGCAGACCATAGTTCAAACCATGGAGAGGCTGCCCATACAGGGAAGAGAGTGGAAACAGGACGCAGAGGGCCACATGTTGCAAGCCTACCTGACAGAGCGACATGTGATGGACAGTAAAATCAAGCAGCAATACCGGGTTGGCAGCACGAAAATCGAAAAGCAGCCTAGAGATTTCTTCAGACAACTGTCGCCGAAGTCGAAAGCCGTGGAGTCCAGCAATGTCCTCACTGTGACCTACACTGACCCTAGCAAGATGCAGCAGACAATTATGGACTCCAGAGTGAAAATAGTGAAGCACGTGGACGACGTCAAGATGGAGATCAGGGAGAAGATTTACCAGAACAAGGAACAAGGGAGTATCGAGCTGATGAATACTGCTAGCTCGAAGCCTGGTGGAGAATATGGCATACCTGTGGTTAACAGTTGCGAAAGGTTAGGCGAGTGCACTAACAGGAGCTCGCCTAAGTCCTTTGGCTTGGAGGCTAATAACAGATTGCTGCCACTTCCTCATATGAACAACGAAACGGATAGAAGTTCTGTCCTAAAGACGATAAATGTTAATCAGGAGATCAGATCAGTTGGTCACGAGGTCAGAACACCGTCTTCGGATTTGAGGATGCAGAGTCAGAGTCCTAGGAACCTAGACATGAGGCCTCCAAGCAGAGAATTAAGGTTGCAGGACTACAGAGGTCAGTTGCAGGAGCTGAGACCTCCGAGTCAAGACTACAAGCTATGCAGACAAGAGTTAAGATCTCCTAATCGAGAGTTCAAGCCCTTGAATCAGGAGATCACTCCGTTAGGGACACCGTTGGTTACCATAGACTCGAGACAGGATAACAGGCCTCCTAGTAGAGATATGATTTTATTGTCGGATTATAGACACCCTCAAACCCAAGAGTCCAGGGTCAGCTTCGAAACCATGCCTCTGGCTATGCACGAAGTACCTAAATTGCAAGAAGTCTCTAGGGCTAATGTTGATATGAGGAACATGGAGCGGGTCGAGTTGAAGCATAATGAGATGACAAAGCAGAGTATAGCTGATAGCATTAAGCATACTGTAGCGCGGAAAATGGTGGTTGGGGGACCGGGATTCAGATCGCCATCGCCTACCGCGGGAAATTCGAAACCACAGGCCGAGTTCTTGCAACCTTCTAGTGGACCCGCTTCCAACTACGTCAGGTTGGTAATTTATTCTTTGTTGACATCGATAATTTACAGAATTTTAATTTTTTATAAATCTTTCAATAGCGATATGCATAGACCAACAATTTATCATGGATTTTAGGTCAGTGCAAAAGTTTGAATCCGCGATATCGTGTTAAAATACAAGGAATCAGGCACGAACTATTGCACTGGCCTAATAATATCTCTATTAGATTGATATTTAAAGATAAATTTTATTAAGCTTTTGTTATCTATACTGGAGTAATTAAATAATATGTTAATAGGTGCCCGCGTTAAATAAAGCGTTAAAACAAAACAAAGTAAAACAGGGAATTTATAAGGACAATTTTAATTGTAGATAATTAAAAAATTTATGAATATTTTAATATAAAATGTTGGAGTGCTATTCTTTGGAAGAACTGAGTCTACCTGGTATAGTTACAGTGTGACTGAGGATGGAAGGAGCGTGTGCGGCATTTGTAACAAGGTGTTCAGCAAACCTAGTCAGTTACGGTTGCATATCAACATTCACTATTTCGAGAGACCGTTTAGGTGTGAGAGCTGCGCGGTTTCTTTCCGAACCAAAGGTCACTTGACGAAGCACGAACGATCTGTTTCTCATCACAACAAGGTTATTTTACTTCCAATATTTTAACAAATTTCCACCCTCTATTTTCTCTGAAGGGATAGCTGTTAAATATTTTCTCTCTAGAAACTCATCCCTAAATTCTGAAAAATCGGATACATAATATGTGGAGTGAACATTGAGAAATTATTTTCTGCTTAGAAGTACATTTAAAAATTCAGAGAAAAATCTAGAAGATAGTAGTTGTTGATGTTAATGTTGAGATATTTTTTCTGATGTTTTAATGTTTAATTTTAGGTCAGCATGACTTCAACCTTCGGAGCAGCGACCACCAGCAATCCTAGGCCGTTCAAGTGCACCGATTGCAAGATTGCATTCAGGATACACGGCCACTTGGCGAAGCACCTCCGAAGCAAGATGCATATTATGAAATTAGAGTGTTTAGGGAAATTACCGTTTGGAACGTATGCCGAGATGGAGAGGTCTGGCGTCAATTTGAACGACATTGATACTACTGACTGTGATAATAGTCTTACTAGTCTTCAGGTGTGTACTTTAATAGTATTAGATTGTTGCATATGACGTGTCCGATTATCAACAGTAACAGTAACGTCAACTTTTTTCTAAATAAACTAAATAAACTAGAGATACAGCTACACGAGTAGTGTTACAGTTGTCCAGCATTGAATATTAACGTATAATAAGTTGAATGTTTGAACAGATGCTGGCTCAAAGACTCTGTGAAAAAGATCCCAGCAAAATCGGGCAATGGGACTCAGAGGCGCTTCCCAGCCAAGCCATAAGCGGAGGAGAGACCTCATCGGACGAGGGTGAACCCATACCACAGCACGCAATGCATCCATGCCCTGCGAAAGCGACCACAGACGCAGACATGTCTCGACCATATCATGTGCCAATCGCTAACGAGGATCCAAAGTCTGATGCCCATTTGGGAAATCCTCAGTTCACTCAGCTGGGTTGCGAGTACAACGCAAAGGAGAGGCCCATGGAGCCTGTGTTCCCTATGGAAGACACCAGACTGGACGAGAACGCGCAACCGTTCAAGTGCCAAATCTGCACAGTATCCATGCGTAGCATGAATGAGTTCCAAGTACACTGTTTCGTTGAACACAATATCGAATCGGACTCTAGTACAAATATACACAGGGACAAGTGCACGGAGAAGGAAAATACTCAGCAGGAGCCTACAGGCAAGGAGGATCACAGTAGACAAAAAACAGACGACACGTAGTGCCAAAATCATACGAATGTTGTTCGAATGAATTTATTGCTGTACCAGTAAAATAGAATAAATTGTGAGGGAATTATTCTGTCACGTTTCGAAGGAAATTTTGGTATAAGTTCGAAGTCTGTTTTCACATTAAAAAATAGGTAAGTCATGGTAGTATATGCAAAATATTATTTCTGCCACTGTTTTCAGCTAAATTGGGGAAAACATTAATTATCGTCGATAAGAAAAACGTGATACAACTTTGAGTTTAAACATTCTAATGGAGAAACACACAAGCGTTGAGGTTTTAAATATTTTCTTTTTAACAATTTCTTTAACTTTATTACGAAAAAGAATAGCAGGGCTAATTTTTAAACAGTATTTTAAATTTTCCGATTTTTGGTCCGAGCTAAAAAATTCTAAATTTTTAAAATATGTAAAAGTTCCTTTTTTCTGTGCAATTTAATCATTAAATTTCTTATGCTTCCGAAAATTTAGTAGAAGTACTATAATGAAAAAAAAATAAATGTAAATGTGTACTGCAGTTTTCTGAAAATTAATTTTGATTATGGGTCACCTTGTTTTTTTAATAATTAAATAGTTAAATATTTCTTTTAGTTCCTGAAATCATATGTAAATATAATTATGGTGTAAAGCGAATATTCTAACTGATCGATAGTGTAACAATTTTTGTTTTGGTGTTATAATGTTTATGACAATAGTCTGATTATTTGTCGTTCATGTTTTTCACGAAATGGAGTCGTATATGTTTGATAACACTGTAAACAATGTAGTCTAGAAATTCCCTAGACAAATTCAATTTAATACTTAAAAGGAAGTCAATTTTTTATTCGAAATGATTTTATTTTAGCTTTTTGTTAAAAAGTATTTACATAGTTGAAAGTTAAATACAGTTCTGTCTCGAGAAACGGCACCAATGTTTGTTTTGAGAATAAAAAATTTCTATCTCTTGATCCGAGAAACAGAAACGAGAAACAGAAGCTGATTCCGGGCCACTACCGTTTCTCAAGACAAAACTATACGTGTTCCACATCCAAATTTTCTGAAAAATGCCGAAATAAATTTGATAAAGACAATATTTTATTACATAAAAATTACTAGCTTAAATTTTTTATTATTTTAGTGACTTTTTTTCTGACACACTTTTTAGTTTCATCAACAGTTTTGAAGATATTCGACTGAATCGATTTAAATGGATCTTTATGTATAACAAATAATCACATATTAAACACAATGATGCAAAAAACAGCTCCACGATGCTTATTGTGGTGTCAATCATTTCTGTGACTTGTAAAGCCATCAGAATGTTATAAATAATTTTGTTTACGTAATATTACCCGGAAGAATAATATATTACAAGATTTTTGTTCGGATTAATGGACAAATTGTATTCTGAAAACAAAATAAGTTTTCCCTCGGAAAGTGATGGAATGTAACTGATAAGAGCATAGTTCTCATACCTAATGGAAAATACGATATTTATATACAATAGTCTTGTATCAACACGAGGTGCAATGGACTGGCATGTGATTCTGTATTTAAAGTGCAACTGTTGCGTTGAATATTAAAAGAGTATTCTAATATTACAAATATAATATTATATCACTATTATTGGTACATCAAGCATACACACATACACATAACGTGAGGATGAGTGTACGGATAAAACAAAGCACTTATGGCTGAATCTACAAATGTCCTGAAACGTTATTTTTCTTCTGGCAACAACATTACAAACTTACAGAATTCTTTAAAAATTTAAATACTTGTCTTTTTATGTTCATATTAAAATAAATATAGCTTTTGTTAAATCGATGTGAAAAAGGCAATTCCAGAAAAAATAATAGAATTGTAATTTTTTTTAATTAAAAAAGACTAGTAAATAATTTTGTAATAAATAATGGACATTTGTAAAGTCATTCTGAAGTGAATTATTTTGTATTGATGAATGACATTAGCAAGAGTAATTACACAAATTATTGTTGACATAAGAGAAGATGTGTTTGTACATATTTATGTATGATATAACGAGATCATGTTAGTCTTTATAATAATTTTAAGAGGTCCGTAACGAGAGCAGAATCGGTTATTCGGTTTTGTCAATTTCAATCAGATTTTTTCGATTCATTAAATCACAGCTTTAGGTTGTAAGCGATAGTTGTTACAAGATGAACGAAATATTTCATATCAGAATTAGAACTGATACTTCAGAGCAAGATTGATTGAGATCACAGTTGATAGAGACTACAAACGATGGTTCTAGCTTTTTTACCGCAAAACTATATTTTATATCGTTGTATATCTGTGCCAAAGTTTTGTTAACTTCTGACAATGTTGCTCTGTGTACAGGAAGTTGTAATAATGAATCTTTGTAATGAGAACAGTGCCACAAATAGCATGAATTTGTACATAATATAGAAATTTGTATATATACATAGAGAAACTGGACGGAGAATTTTGAGACATGGAATGAGAGTATAAAATTAAGTATTTATTCAGATACTTTTCGGTGGGTTTCATTGAATTTACAGAAATCGCGCTGGATAACCGATTCTCTGATCTCCCCTAAAACGTTTAAGGAGGAAGACACCTTCCAAGACAGACAGCTAACGTATCTTATTGTTAATTACACTGTCCAACAAATTTTTACAGTTTTCTTTTTGTATGTCGATAACCAGTAGATAAAAAACTACAATTTTCAATTTTTAGAATTTATTCTTTTTCTTTCTTTAGAAATAATTATTCGTAAAAAAATGTACTGTCATTTTCGGAAGGGACCATAGAATTTTACGCGAGAATGATTTACATAGCTTTTTTCTGGTTACTTTTAAATTTGTTGAAAACGATTTTGAAAATCTATTTTGGAATTGTAGATGGGTTATCGAAACAAAAATGATGATGGACAGTGTCATTTATCAACACCCAGTTCCCAGCATCTCGCTCGAGCACGATTCGTCTTTCCTACAGTGTAATCAGGTTTCAATTATCATAATTTGTACCTAGTGCTTGAGAGGAGCCAGTAGAGAAATAGTAAGACCGCACAATCATACACATTGAGGTCCAGTTAAGGTGGTCGTTGCCAAACATTATCAGTGTAGCATAGTTGACCTAGCATTCGGTGTATATCCATTCAAAATGCTATTAACACCATTTCACAAAGGCCACGTATGAACTTCCAGAGTGTGCACGTGTGTATGTCCAGAATGGCCAAGCCAACAAAGGGGAATAATCAAGTTTTCCATTGAAGTGAAGCAGCATGTAAGGTATAACTAGAGCAGAAAGAAATATTTTGGAGCACAGCTGAAGCCAAATTTCATACGGTGGTGTGTGTACGTGTCTCTTTATTGTCTAATGATATATTTATTAAGATAGTCCTTTCAGATTATTATTCTGGATATATTTTCGAAGAACAGTTAATCTTTCCAGGGGCATCACATACTTTCACCAGTGCATAAAGCATAATTTACATATCAAATCTACTAGGTCTAGGACTGATAAGTGTGAACATTTTGTTATTATTCTATGCTAGATCGATTCGATAGAAAATTTATATCAACTTCTACGCTAGGTGTCACAAGTACTTTTCATATTTATTCAATTGGATACATTTTTAGATAGCTCGCCACAGGTTTGTGTGCAAATATCTTCTCAGTTGAAATTTGTGAAACGATTATATAGATTATTCGAAAATGGTACGAAGTGTACATTCAAAGGTACATATGTGACACTCTTTTTAACATGCACAAAGCATTTTTCATCTAGTAACTCATGCTCTTATCGTATTCTAAATATGTAATAACGAATATGTATATTTAAAAAGTTTAGTTCAAATCAAATTAAGCAATATTCTTTATTCAAATGTTTTAATAAGAATTTTTATGCAACATACGAGTAGAGAATTGTTTTCCATTAAAGTTGAAAGTGAGTTTCATAGTTTTTGAATCAAACATATGTTAATTATACAATTCAAAAGTTATCATAAGAATTATGATAACATATATTATATTATTATTTGATAAGAAAAATTATTTTATAAATCTTCCTGAAACATGAACATCTTAAGTACAGTGATACAAAATATAACTGTACATATATGTATATTGTATTACACATTAGGAGATCATCAGAGTGTTATAAATAAGACTCTTAATAATAGACTGTTAAATACGTTGTTTAAAAATATTATTGTTCGGGAAAAATGTTATTTTTATTCAGGAAAAATATTATCTTCGTTTAAGTAATATTTTCGTTAGAATAGAGAAATAAGAGAATGAGTTATTGACAGTGTTAAAATGCTTCACCTCTCTCTTGCATATTATCATAATTAAAAATTACTTAAGACGTTGGCTTGGCTCTTTCCAAACTCAGTATTAAAAAATTTGAAGAATGACCGAGAATACACAATATATACGAATTATTTTTTATGGAACTGTGTTCTTTGATAAAATGCTTCCAAAATTAATTGTCATTTTTAAAAAGGATTTCTGAAACGGTCCATATATTTTTATTGTTCCAAGATTTACAACAAATATCAATGGCACCGTAAACAATCGGCACCATCTACAACAATGAATGTGATTAAAATTTTATAAAAGTATTTCCAGACCCGTTCGAGTTATGTTTATACAATGGATGGTGAATCGTATGCTTTAAATGAATTGTCCCAATTAACACTACATTTAAAGGTTACAAAATTAAGGATAAATATCAGATGATGCGACCGGAGTAGGATTATTAAAAACATATGCAGAAAACCATAAAGAACAATGGCTTTTACGAGAAACTGTGAGGATGCCAATACTTTGCTAGTGTCACTGTCACTCTTTCTTCCTAATTCTGTGACTCTGTTGAACTACTGATGAAAATGTAATTTATTTATTGTAAATAAAAAACATATATTGCTTAAAATGTTTTATATTATATGATCTGCATTAGTAGGTACGTAATCAATGGAGTTTTTGGTGAAGATTGTAAAAAAAGATTTAAGGATTATAATGAGCTATGAAATATATTTCGATTAAAATTGTTATAATTTTCTAAGGTAGTATTGCAAGCATAAAAGTACAACTTTATGAATAATATGGGATGGGAATAAATATTTAATTTACAATAACATTGTGTATTGTTTATTACCTGTATTCATTAATTAATGTACTAAACTATAAAATTTTTTTAAATTGTAGTCCGACATTCTTAATTTATATTTGTTATAGCTTAAATTTACAATGTATATTTCTTATAAATTATGTCCAATAGATTTATCGTGCATCGAATACGACAACTAATAAAATGATTAAGGAAAACCGTTAATTACTACGTTACAAATGCTGTAGGATAAATGCAAACTATTATAAAAAAGGATACGTCTTTTGGTGCGTTTTTTGTACATAATTCTGTAACCACACTCTCTGCATCTGATTGGATCTCTGGGACGTATTTCATTGTCGTGATGGCATTCTATAAAAAATTGTTAATTAGATCTGAAAATAATTTAAGTTTCGTTCTAATTCTTTAATGACCATATTTAATTTTCGGACGTTTTCGCGCCTTTCACCTGTTACAAATTGGATTTCAAACTTTTTCCTATGTTTTTGTTGTTCACAAATACAGACGAATAATTTTCTAATTACATTTAAATTTCAAACGTTTTCGCGCGCATTTCGTTAACGGGTGGTTAAAAATAATGTTACACACAAAAATTTCAGTATCTTCGATAATAAGAGACTGACTCAATAAAAAAAGACTTATACTGCTCAGCTTCTCAATGCATCTAATAATTAATGTTAAATTAAACTAAACATTATTTTTAACATAAAATGAATTATTTGTTTACGTGTTTTAAACGTACAAAAGTGAGGTTAAATTTATTTTTGGCCGTACCTCCGCAAATATACACCATGGCCTGTTTCGGCGTTGATTCCGATTTGCTCGATTCCATTTTATATCAATTTTCGACTAACTTTTATACCAACTTTTTAATATCTTTTTAGGAAATATTCATGCACTGTCAAAACTACAAAACAACGTGCATTATTGACAAACAGCGCTACACCACGTAATATATCCAAACTAAAATTCTAGTCAGAATTGTTTTTGATCTTGAAGTTTTGGAGCTACATGTAGACTGATGTAGACAATGATAAACAGTGTCACCTCTTCTGTACGTTGATATTTCTATGTTTTAATTAATTCATTATGGCACTCTTACTTATTAGGTCGAATGTTCCATATATTGCGACAAAAATAATTTTATTATTTTTTGATGTATACTTGACATACAAATTTTTTGTTACAGCATCCAGCACACTTTTTCAAATTTGATTTGAACCCGAAACAACGGTTGGGCCACTAGCTTGAGTGTTTTTCCATTGTGCAAAATGGCGCTGTACAAATATTTGAACGGACCAAACGATCCTTCCAGAATTTACATTATGATACAGCAAGAATGATAAAAATCATTCACACTAAGACATATTTCACTGCTTTCTCACCAAGATTTTTCAATTTTTCGGGCGTCAAAAATTCATTTTATGACAGGTGATTTAAAAATAATCGCGATGACATGCTAGAAATTTGAATTTACTTATTTATATGCGTATGCGCATTGGTAATTGACATATTACATTGGCCTATATATATGTACGTGTTATACGCCTGTGTAAACCTAATTACACACGTATTGCAGTCAATGCAACAGCGGCTCTAAAAATTCAATAGAAGTCAGGAGGTGCAATAGAAATATTTTTATTCAAATAATAGTGCTTTACCATGATTTCATCAAACAATACTTAAGCATAATTACAAATTTACACGCAGCTTCATTAATCCTGCTTCTCTGTCAACAGAGCATTTGAGGCAACTTTCACAGCTGAAATAAGAATGCGTCTATTAATAATTAATCCGAGTAACAGTTGTATTTAATTAATTATTAGAAATGTACCAGCATTCTGAGCTTCTGAAAGAAGTTGATCAACTTTGTGATGATATCGTAAAAATGAGGGTCTGACAATGGTACGATATAAAAAACATTGAACCATTATTCTCCATGGGCACCATCAACCACATATAAAACAGGCACTGTAACAAAAAGTTAGCGTGCAGAATACATTTTATAGTTAATCAATATCAAGTATGTACTATACCTTGAACAGCCAGTAGACAGGGAACCAGCATAAAATATAGTCTGAGAAAAATTCAATGATTGTGAACACCGCGAACACTACCCAATATGTTAACCATTTTGTATCATCTTCCTTCTTTGGGCTCTCTAGAGCCTTCATAGAGCAGTACGCAGGATATACAAATCCAAAAATATTGCAAATTAATTGCTGTCCAATACCGAATACTAGATAAATACCTAAAACCACGGCAGAGCCTGGAAAAGAGAAACAGTAGATTTAAAATTTATGAAAATTACAATCTATATGTTTAAACGAAACTACTACTTTTAATTAAATTTATATTTTTCATAGTTGTTCCTGTGTTACTAGTTTCATACTGAATGAATCATCGTATTGTACAAGGGTTACTTGCCGTTCGATCAATAGTAAAAAATTGACTTATCATGCTCGCGAACATAATTCGTTTGAAGTTATCGTTACGTAAAGCAAGAAACAGAGAGAATTTATACTGTTATTTACTATCTAGGAAACGGAAGAAATTGGCCCGATTACTTACGGTTAACCTAATTGACTCACCTAAAAACACGTATGTCCTGTTGACCCCAGTTTGTTTTTCAATTTCCGTAAGATATTTTGTCCAAACTTTGCTCTCGTCGTGCAGAGCTTTGTCCAAAGAATCTTTTACTGCTGCGAGTCTCGCCATTCTGTTGGAGAGAAAAGAACAATTGCTTGCAATAAAAATGTAGGAATTCACTAGTAATTTCTGCGGAACTGTGCGGAACAGATTTGGAACGCTTGCAGTACTGCGCAATTATGTGAATTTAGGTGCGTTAGAATTATGCGAGCTGGGTTTTGGCGGGCTTTCGTATTTTTCCACACTTCCGCTTACATGCGGCACCACCGTTAAAGTTTTTGCAGGCTGAACCTTGCTCTTATTAGTTTGAGAAAAAGATAGAAAAAATTAGAAGATGATGTTTATTTATTTTGCAATTTATAAAATTACGGCTAACTTCGATTTTACTAAATTCAAATGTGCTGCTAGTAAGTTCTAGAGACTTTCCGGTTTCTTACAGTGGAATACCGGTCAAATCCTGAAACTCAATACATACTTAGAACATGTGACAAATATGTTATGTGACACCAGGTGTTACATATTTTTCTTTATGCGTTCAGAATTGCTTCAAGATTAGTATGGAAGAATCAGCAATCGAATATCCTTTCTGTCTATCTTTCTAAGGCTAATGTTTATTTAATTTATACTGATTTCCGTTTTGTAAAATTAGAGTACAGACGTCAATTTTTTCAAATTTAAACCAGTTTTAAGTTCTTTAGTTCGACATTAAGAGTTCACGTTGTCCTTTTTGAAATGACGAACTTTGATAATGTATTATTCCTGAATCATCTTGTAAAGAACGGAAAATGGAGAAGTCAAGAAAAGACATAATGTAATTAATTTAAAAATTAAAAATTAATTATAGTTTAGTACATAATCGTTATTGTTCGAGAATTACGTACAACATTAGATAAGTTGATTAATATAAAGAAATGCCATGACAATGTGACTGATAACGGCGAAAACGTCACGAGAACAGAAAAATCCTGACACACTCAATTACAATCGCGCTATACAAGTCCGCGATAATTATCGTTGCTGCTAGGTATGTGTTCATTTAAGAGTTTCTTTCGATAGTTGCTCTCGAGAGTACTCTCAATTTTGTGTCCATTTGAGAGTACTTTTGGCAGAGAAAGAGTCATTTCTGCCCTCACCAGAGAGCCCCTCAGTTCGAGTCGATTCCCCTGATCTGGCGACTCTTTGTGGCTCCAAGTTTGGCTGTAAAGCCCGCTAGCAGCATTTTCATTAAATGCCATCTAGCGACGATTTCAGTGACTCGCTAGTATAATCTGCAATTTCTACAATTAAATTTCTACAATTTTTACAATTATACATTTAAATTAATTTCGGAAACGTATTTATTCAAATTTTTAACAATTATTACTACAATATATGTCCAATGAAATAAATTTATTGAATAATTCCTCATAAATGGATAGTTACTTTTATTATTAATTTTAGGGAAAATAACTTAAAAAACAATTTTTATGATGCAAATTATGATTTATATTATGAGAATGTTATACATGTATGTATAAATCATAATCTGTATTATAAACATGTGTTGTATAAATGCACTATCAATATGAAAGTGTTTAAAAAATATTTAAAGTTAAAAATACCTAAAATTTACATATTAATTAAACCAAGCAAAAGAAAATTTATACAACCTTCAAAATAAAAAAATTACCGTCACTCATAAGTGTACCATAAGTTGACAGAAAAGTTACAAAATAACGATATTCAACATTTTCGAGACAAATGAATGTAAATTAATATAGTAAACAATTACAAAAAATTTAACATTTGTATACTCACAATAGGTGATGCATAATTACACAATATCGTCGTCTGATCTATTACGTCAAATTGATATGAACACTAATTAAGAAGACTGAAAGATAAAATTGTTCCAAGATTGAATTATTTCTCTTTTAGATGATTTTTTGAGAAATGAGTCAAAGTATAAATGTTTCCTTTTCCATTTTGTCTTAACAAAATTGCAGCATAAGGCAATTTTTATAAAAACTGTGTTTTATCACAGCAGAAACTACCATTTTTTTAAAAGGTCAGTCCAGTCCCCTTTATAATTTGACAAAAATATCAGACAGTATGAAAACATATCTATAACAATAATAGAGACATTCATCCACTTTGATTCGTCGTGTTATAATGGATGCAATTGTATGAAATATGAAAAATGTGTATTATATACAGTATCGAATGCTTATCTACGTTTAAACAGTCAAAACTTGATAAATCTTCGAGAACGCTGCTTCCAAGGTTTTGTCCCATGCCTCGGCCACTTCCGGTGTGAATTGTTTTCCAAGCGCTTGACGAAGAACCTCCACTATCACCTCCTTCAAGTTCTATAAATAAATAAAGTAGGTTGCAATTCTTAATACACGTTGAAATTCGATTTCTGTATTTTAGGGGGGAAATTGTTATAACTTCTCCAAAAATACCTAGGCTAATTTTTAAGAGCAAAGCCGCTGCTCTTAACCTGCTAAATTGTTTTTTCCGGTTTAAATACCTCGCGATGTAAATGGAGCGCGAAGGCAACAATAGGTTGTTTTAAACAATTCACAGATTCAAACGTTTCTACGGATGTCAAAAAATTTCCTGCGACTAAAACCAGCACGAATTTAGACCATGAAACTCTTTACAACGAACTCGGAAAAATCGATGTGGGACTTTTTCTTGCTGTTTTATCGCACTTAGAATGGGAAGTGTGCCGCCAGCTAACTACTGAAAATGTTCTGTTTTTTAAAAATTCAAACATTTGTACAGATCTCAAAAATTTTTTTTCGCTACTCGAACCACAATCAATTTGAAGATTGCAGTTTCTTCTTTGCAACGGCACCATAAAAATTAATGTACGATTTTTTATTGCCGTTTTATAGTGCATTGACGTTGCGGGCGCTGCAAGTTATTGTTTTCTTTAGAAATTTTATCTTTTAGAGGACGTTCAATTCTCATTGATTATTCAATTATTTAAGTATTCAATTGTAATACCTGAAATTCCTCTTTTCTCTGTCCGCGTTTTTTATGCCGCTCAGCCAAAGTGATTAGGCTCGCTTCCATTAATCCTGGGTCGTGCAAGGAATCGATAACAGTATTTAATGCTGCAATTATGCTCGCACAATGAGCCTGAAACCTCTTATTAGCTGGCAGTTCGGTTACTGGGATGTCCTTGAATGGTTCAAAAGATTGCTGATACTCCGGGTATTTGGTAAAAAATCTGAAAACCATCGTTGAATAATTCCCATTCATTACAAAGAAAAAATTATTTTAATGTGCATTAAATTTACAAAGTATTCTAAGAAGACTCTAGAAGGAGTCTAGTGATATATTGTACAGACTTATCATCAGACTGCGGATCTTTATGCATTTATGAAGAAATTGATTGGGTAAAATATAAAACAGTCAGAGATTTAAAAAATTCAAGAATGTTGCAATGTTACATTTAATGTAACACAGTCATTAAGGGATGAAATCAATTTTTATGTTATTTCTGCTTCCCACACAATCAATGCAAAAAGCTTTTATTTTGCATAAAGATCCGCAGTCTACTTATCATAAATTGTGATTTCAGCTTGACCACCCGTAAAACGTAGTAAAGGAGATTTGAGATGAACATCTCTCTAATCTAGTCAACTATCATCCCATTTGGAAATAATATATTCTGCGAAAAATTTCATAATTTTACTAGAATAATTGAGTCTATTGCCCTAGTAATTTATTCGATGAATAAATTATATTTTCTATTAATAAATAATTGTTTATTTCATATGACATGTGTGCAGTGCATTAGTTGAATAGAGATCATTTTTCAAAATATCTCAATAACTAATCATTTTTTCATCATTATACCTCAATACTTTTTTATGTAAAATTACGAGAGGAATTGCTGATTCCAGATGCATCATTGTACTTCTAATAAGTACATGGTCCTGTGGATGTAATACTTTTGAACCGTTTGACATTTTCCTGTAACTGCAGTGCTAACGGTGTTACAATACCAAACTATTATGTGGTGGAAGATATAAAAATGATAAACATGTGAAACCCTGTATTAAATTAGCAAACATCTATGGAAAAAGAATTATACTCGATCCTGATCCCGATTACTTTAGCAACAGGATGTTCTTTACAGAATGAAAATAAATCTTTGAAATAATTGAGAATTAATTGCTGTTGATAATATTGTCTCATTTCTAATAGGTTTTAACTAATAATGAGTGAGCCAAGGACTTCGAATTTGGTGTAAGTACAAAGAACATCTCTTTGAGTATTTAATTATTTCATATTTTCGATTTGAAGTAAGTATATACTATATTCTTCTGCTGACTGCTGAATTAATTACGTTGATGGACGAATGTTACGAACCGATATTTGTAAATTTCCGTCATATAATCGATGAACTTCACTACGAATTAGCTTAATTACTTTGCGTCATGCTCTTCCACGAAATCTTCACTAGATGAGTCAAAGTAAATTAATTTTGCGGATCTAATTTGAACAATAGATTCATCAAGGAATATATTGTAACAACAATTGTTTTTTATTTATTTTTATTTATCGATGATAATGCAAATGCATATTTTTTATCGAAAATAGATAAAAAACTGGGACCTAAACATAAATTTGTTTTGTCGTTAGAGGATTCTAAAAATATAATTTTTATTTTGCATATTTTGCATATTGCATATGTTTTGTATAAGTGCATATTTCCTACATAAGTGCATATTTCTTGCATAAATGCATAAATTTTGTATAAATATTATTCGGAGCCATTTCCAAATGTTACCTGAGGCCATGAAAAAAATTGGAAACAATAGGATTACCTCTGACGGAATTTGTAGATTTGGTAACTACAGTTATAGAAAATCTAAAAATTGTACCCGGTGATTATGGAGAAAAGGTTACACATAAAATGGAATCTGTATTAAAACGAAATGTACACTTTAATGTATTATTAAAAATAATCAAGATTTTGAAGGGTAAACACGTTGAAGGACCACGGGAGGTTCTGGCACATCATTGGGGTAAAAAATATGCCCCTACAATATCATGTGATGTAGAATGCTCTTTTCCAGTGTATGAATTAATTTTAACAGTCAAGATGCATCAATTTACAATCGACACTATAGAAAAAACTATTGTTGTATATTGTAATTTAAATTATAATAAATAAAAAAATAAAATAATTACTATTTCACAGATCCGTACATGCATTCCCTACACATATATTTAGCATATATCTTGCATATTTAGCATATATTGCATACATCTTGCATATATTTTGCATATTTCGATACATTATAAATGCATAAAGATCCGCAGTCTAATGATAATACAAGTATACCATTTTGATATTTACATAAAATACATAATAAAATTCAATTTTATATAAAAAAAATATGTGTGTACAGAATATTCGATATTTTTTCTACTAGTTATTAAATAACCCCTGATGCGTTTAAATGAGTTCTTGAACCCAACATGTTGAACAAACTCCGACCAAGCTACTTCCTCACGGTGCATTTACTTATTTGAGTAATGCTAATATTAGTGGCGCGCCTAATGGGAAGCTTAATAACTCCGTAACTATTCACGCTAAATATAATACGTGTACAGCTGGCGATTTGAAAATTATTCGATGTTAGCTTTAAGAAGATATAACAAAAAATATATAGCACCGTTTAAAAATTTGACAGGACTCTTCAAGGTCATCGTTCTTGTTAAATCAAACAATTATCTCATCACGGTCTAATTATCATCTCTCTTAAAAGCGTACAGCGTTAAGGAATTAATTATACATTTACAGCGAGTATACTGTTCCTAATAGGGTATATCTGGCAGAATACGTAGTATGGCACGTAATACATACAGTTACATAACAAATTAAAACTCTTAACATATTAATGTGCGTATCGAATGTATTACGATACTTCAAAAATTATCAGAACAATCTGTCTGGATTCTTATCTTTTTGATTTCCTGTGAGAGAATGTCAAGTACATACACTTCCAAAAGTAAAACGTTCACTCAGTGAAGAACTACCTTAAAAAATTACTCCGATATTTTTTTCCTCAGAGCAATTACAATCAAATGCAACACAAACGGCCTTTGAAATTTTTGATATAGAGCCACATAAAACAGTTATAAAGAACAAAATAGCTATTTTCCCAAAATTTCTTTCCCTCTTCATGTTGTAAACTGATTGGTCTGACTTCTCCAAAAGATCTAAATCATATGGTACAGGCTTAAAAAAGTTATCATCCTTTTAAAAGTGTCCCATTTGTATTTTCTATTCCGTCATACGAGGGTTCATTGTATTAATATAGTATTTTTGTTTTAGGGTTGACGGACAGAATGATCGACTGCTTTCATCAGCGAGTGTACGTGTTCACGATTTGCCAGCGTTTTCGCAGAGAAAGTAATAGGTCTGGTCATAACAGGTATGTGACGGCATCGGGTTATCAGAGTCGGTGTCGCGAACCGAACTGTCAAAAGCGGACAAACACATCACACTTACGCGCTCATTACAGCTACCCCAGATCCCACTTCATCCTTTCTAATCACGGCCCACGTGTTCTGCACCAATCTCTTCTGTTTCTCTGTCAGTCCCGTCGCCTCGTCCACTCGGTTGTCATCGGTGAAGATGCCGAAGAATCGCAGAAACGCTGCCATGGCCAGCAACGTAAAAGCACTACGATCTTTCACAAGAGAACCACAAAGTTCTATTCAAGTCAACACAGAAGAGAATCTTCAGAACTTAAACCATAGTAAAAAGGACAATAGAAAATTCTTGAGGTAAAGACAACAGTTCGAAGTGGATTCAGAGTTACTCGAAATCCCCACAAAGTTGTCCTGTACATTATTTTCCATTTTATTCCAGTTATGGCCGAATCTTTTTGGAGAAACGTAACGTTAAGTAAAATTCAAAGCTATTGGAACGTTGTAAAGAAAATTGATTAATTCTAGAGCGGTCGCTACAACAAACGCTGCGAAATAGCTACCTTGCGTCAGGAACGACTACTATTTAGTTTTCGATTTTTCCAATTTTTTGGGCAAGAATTGAATTGTGATTTAAGATTCTGTCGCTTGCAATTGCTCCAGGCGATGTCAACATTGCACAAGAATCTCCGGTGCGTCGATGAACGTGGACTTCTTGGATACATGAATGAGCGATTGAAAAGGAGAGTGTCTTTGTGGTGATTTCGAGGATTTTTGCGGGAGCAACTGAGCGACCGTGTTGATCGGAGCCGAGGCAATTACCGTAATTTCGTGTGATATGTCACATGCCACGATGTGCCGTCGTGTTTCGATTCACTGAGTCGGTGATACGGTTGGCCAGCGACTAACTCGGCTCCTCTCAGAGATGGACTAACCGCCGCCTCTGGCTGTTTAATGCTGTTTTACATCTATCCCCTCCAGGTCGACGCCAACGCCATTAATGCCACGCGTTCGGACGATTAAAATAACCGAAGCGAAAGCCACCGTCTCGGACGAGAGCAGTTGGTCAATCGTCTAGCGTCTGTTCGACTCCAGGATCTCCAGTCTTCAGACTATCTTTTGGCGTCCACCGGGAGCTACAGATTATCCTGGCACCCTACAATCACTATCGATGCGCGATCGATCCTTTTAACTCGATGTTCGGTTGAATATAATTGAAAAATTTTTTAAATAAAAATGAATTTTTAATATGCCACGTTTTTAAGACGGACTAAAAAGTATAAAATAATTTTTCCTAGCCCCATACAGATAGCCCTAAAAATTTGTGACTGTGAATTTTTAATAGCTATGAAAATACTTGTAAGATTTACAACAACAGATAATTGATTCATGAATAGTTTACCTAATTTACTAACAATTTTATTGCTCTGCACATGATATGAACTGTTGTGTGAGTTTTCTTAACGCCAGCTACTCTCTACATTCCTTACCATTATCTCGCGCCCCACGTTTTTCGTTCTAAATCTTACAAGTATTTTCATAGCTATTAAAAATTCACAATCACAAAATTTTCGGGACTATCTGTATGGGATTAGCAATCTGTGCGGAGCTACGAAAAATTATTTTATACCTTTTAGTTCGTCTTAAAAACGTGGTATATTAAAAATTTTCTTTATTTAAATAAATATTTTCTGCTTTTTAGTAGTTAATATTGCATTGTCACCCAGTTCTGAGTATGTTTAAAGTTTCAAGTCTCTGGCTCATCGGGAAGTTAGTTTAAAATCAATTGCAAAATTTTTACCGAACAGACAAACTCACAGACAATGAAGCGAGTTAATAATAACATAGTAAAATGATTCAATTTATAGGTAAAAGCAATCGACAATGGCTTACTTTATATATTAGATTGGAAGTATGTAATTGAATAATAAAATTTGTACCGAACATACAAAGAAACGAGTTAATAAAACGTGGTAAAATGGTCGATTTTTCAATGAACTGAAAATAATTAGAAAGGTAATTGAGAAAGTATATGAAATATATTGGAATTGTCAAAAGAAAAAATGAATTGAAGGTCGATAGAGTTATTGAAAGTAAGAATTATATAATTATGCAATATAATTTAATCACAGGATAATTGTGTAATACTATATACAATTAGAAGTAATTATTGCAGTCAGTTGAAAATTTTTGTGGATAATTGAATTTTTAAAAAACTAATATAATCGGAACGAATGTGCAGGTAGTTGAAAGTAATTGACGATACTGATACAAAGTGCTACCATTAATTAATTGTCGATGAAATGTGATAATCTCCAAAGCAATTTGAGGCATTTCGAAATCTGCGGAATAATTGAAAATGCTCGGTCTTTATCGTAATTAATGTCAATCACGATTTAATCTATTATAATGACCGATATTACGCCATATAACGCAATAACTTCCTTTGAGATTATATTATCTAAAAGAGGATACCAAAGTTCCTTGATGATACTGAGTTCAACGCAAGTTAGTTTGATTCAGTAAATTCATAAAAAAAGAATTATGTACAAAATATGTAAAAAATTACACGTCTAATTTTCTTACAACTTTCTATTCTAGCTACCCTATGGACCCCATCATCTTCCCGTCATATTTAATTGGACCAAAAGAATCAAGTATACAAACTACAGCAAAAGATGTGCTGCTTTCTAACAACACGGTATCACTAAACTTAATTTAAAATTACAAGCTCGGCTTTAGAAGCCCACATTGTCCTTTATCAAATATGACAATATAAGTATAAAACTTAAAATCAAGAAAGAAGCTATGAAATTATTTTTATCTATAAATAGTACATCATTGTTCGAACGTCAGGTCCAAGGTTAGATAAGTAAATTAATATAAAAAGAACAGTGACAAGTAATGTGACTGATAATGCGGAAGATCACAGTAGAACAGAAAAATGCCGTGAGATAACCAATTACTGATTATATTGACTAGGGCGACGATAAATACTACGGAACAACAGATATTGCAACATAAGAACATGATCGCAATCGGAACGTATAAGACCGCAATGATTATCGTCATTTCTAATGATGGAACATCGATCTTATCATTCGTACGAGATGTTCAGTGTCAATAAAGTCGAACATTTATATATTTCACCGTAGTTGGTGTACACTCCATGCGAAAGTAACATCGAGGTGACCCAGGTAAGCTATCACGTTGGTTTATAGCAGCGGTTTGGTGAAAGTTCAGTCATTTTGGTGTCGAACAGTGTTACGGGTATTAAACGTTTAACGCTGTCAAAGCACTACTAGATCTCGCGTTGGAGACTATCGATCTTTCAACTGCTGTCACATCGTGGAGACAAATCGGATGGGAATGTGCCCAGGCTCATTTTAAAGGGTAAAGCTTGCTCATTTGATACCGGTAATTAGCACTGTCTCGGACGTGGTTTTGCAATCAAAATCAAGTTGAAATCAAAGTGCTTCTTAACAGATTTCACAGATTTTAAGGGAGTTGGAAAATATTAGAATTGTTGCCGCTTTGTGCAGAATAGTTGGACAGCGACATGCCCAGGCTCGTTTTAAAGAGTATAACTTGTTTATTTGATACCGTCAACTCGAAATATCTTGTAGAGTAGTTTCGCAATTAAAATTAAGTTGAAAGTGTAGATGGTGCTTCTTGACAGATGTCAACGATTTCACGGGAGTTGGAAAATATTAGAACTGTTGCCACTTTGTGCAGAAAAGTTGGACTGCGACGTGCCTAGGCTCGTTTTGAAGAGTATAACTTGTTTGTTTTATACCGCTAATTCGCAATATCTTTTAGAGTGGTTTCGCAATTACAATCAGGTTGATAGTGTAGAAGTGTAGATGGTGCTTATTGACAGATGTCAACGATTTCACGGGAGTTGGAAAATATTAGAACTGTTACCACTTTGTGCAGAAAAGTTGGACAGCGACGTGCCTAGGCTCGTTTTAAAGAGTATAACCTTTTGTTTTATACCGCCAATTCGCAATATCTTTTAGAGTGGTTTCGCAATAAAAATCAAGTTGACAGTGTAGATGGTGCTTCTTGACAGATTTCAACGATTTTACGGGAGTTGGAAAATATTAGGTGAATAATCGCTTTATTTATAAAGCGAGAAACGCTCAGAACTTTTTACCTCACCTAATATATACATATATTAGTAGTGCCGTTGTTAATAATTTCTCAACAGAAATTTTCCTGGAGGAAAAGATAATTTTACTTCTATAAAATTTCTGGTTACGATATTGATCTTATTGCACCTTCGTAAAGAATAGTCGCACAACTAGACTAATTTTCAGAGCTTCTTTTCGGCAATTTTCACGGCTCAGCATTGAATTTTAACGCTAACGCTAAGCGGTGATGTATTTGCGATACTTTCGAAGTAGAAATCGCGCGGTAAAGTGAGAATGGTTGTCCATTGAGAAAGTTTTATTTTTCGACGGCGTTTAGGAAGTTTGGCCCAGTATATCTTCGTGGAAAAAAGCTTCAAGCCTCTACTTTCACAAATGTAAGTCGTTTTTTTTTCGAATCTATCGAATCGGATAGAAGTTTAAAAACTTCAAAAGAAAATTGTTACTGGTGTGATCAGATTTTTTACGCGATTCAAACCATTGTAGATGTGGAAAACAAAGCTTTTTCTTTGCAACGAGCTCAGAATATTCATATACATACAATTTTTTTCCTGAGGTTTCCTTGGCACTTTGAATGATGCCGTGCTGCTGATCGTTTAAACCTTGCCTACATTTGTTGCGATAACTTTCAATCCTGTGTGCTAATCATCGATTAAAAGCAATGCAACTAGGGTTTACGATATCACGATATCTTTAGAGATACGATATATGTACAATGTAATTTTTACTATGATTACATATTGTCTACTGATGAAATCGGAGAGTGAATTACACAATAAATGTTTATCTTCCTTTGAGCTTTCAAGAGACTTTCCTGATGAAACTTCAGTAATCCTTTTTATCTATAATAATATTGGTATTATACATTAGACTTTGACTTCTTCAGATGTTTGATGTCTTTAATTCCTGCTTTAGACAAGATGGCATATTTGATTATTATATTACCAATACGAAAGGAAGTTTAAAGAAAAATTAAAGTGGAAAGGATACCTGAATATTTCAGCTTGATTAAAAAAATCCACGCAGCTAAACAATCCAAAATTTATTCAAACTTCAGAGACTACTCTTCCGAGTCCAATAATTATAAAATAATTAGTGTTATTCGTAAGTACACAATAAACCGAAATAAAAGTTACAAGATAACGAAATTCACCATTTTCGGTAGAAACGAATGAAAACCATAATAATAAAACGTTACAAATATTTAATATTTTTATACTAACAATAGGCGATGAATAATTACGTAAACCTCGTCCGTTAATCCAATCTAGCATGTCAAATTGGTATGAACATAAATTAAGGGGACTGGCAGATAAAATCGTAGAAAATCCGAAATGTTTTCATTGACACATGATGCTGACTGCCACCGAGTAGTAACTTGTTCAATTTCAAAAGTCTTAACAAAATAACAATACAAATCGGTTATTTAAAAGCGGTCTTTTATTCCAAAAGAAATTAAAATTTAAATGAAGTCAGTCCAGTTCCCTTAACAATTTAATGACTTTTATCCATTCCGATTTATGGCGTTGCAATCGTATGAAATATGTAAAATCCTCTATTTCATGTACAGGGTGTATAAAAAGTAATGATCATCCGTTCTAGGGGTGAATCAACACCTTTGGGTCGGTGGACATTTGTAAGAGAAACTTGCCGTGAATTTGTTTACAACAAAGAAAATTGTTGGTAAAGTTGTTTTTTACATCAACACCTTCCACTCATCCAGAAGAGGAAAAGTTTGAAAGAAGCCACATATCGCAAAGAAATAGTTATTGAGATATAAGCTGTTAAAGTTTCTGCAAAATTTGATTGTGTGGAGTTATACGAATAGACAAAAGGCTACTACTACAGTCCACCCGACCGTGGCGATGAGGCAGAACATAATCGTGTGCGTGCCTCGAGACAAACCAAAAAAGGGACCGTTTCCTTCATCTCGATCGACAATTTGTTAATAACGTATATTAATGTTTTCAGCGCACTGATTTGATCTGATGCTACTAACTAAGCAATTTTGCAAATTACCATAAAATTTTCAACGTTTCGGTCAATATTTAGACCATTTTTAAGAAAAATTTTTATATAATTGTTCCGCCAGCGGATTAGGCGATATACCTGTAAAGGACGTTATAGCAAGCAAGAAACCCCACTTGATCCGACGTAGGAACAGAAGATTCTGAGAAATTTGTTGGTTCCTTTACTTGACATTAGTATTTTATAATATACGATTAATATTCTTATGTGTAACAATATTCTTTCACATTTCGCAACTTCAAAATGATTCGAATGGGCAGGGAGACGATCACTTGATACGGGCCTAGCGACGAATATCCCTTTGAATTTCGTTTGGGTTGAGGCACGCACACGATCATGGTCTGTCTCATCGACATGGTCGTGGTGGTCTGTAGTAGTAGGCTTTTGTCTATATGTATAACTCCACACAATCAAATTTTATAAGAACTTTAACAGCTTATATCTCAATAACTATTTGTTTGCGACATGTGGCTCCTTTAAAACTTTTTTCTCTTCTCGATGAGTAGAAGGTAATGATGTGAAAACAAACTTTAACAACAATTTTCTTTTAGGGGTGTATGAGATCCCGGTCGGGACGGAATCCCGAGTCTTTCGGAATTCCCGAAAATATCTGTGATTCCTGACATTTTGAAGTTTCTCCATACTTCCAATAATTACAAGAATCTGAATGCCATTGTGTTCTCGAAGATTACATATCTTATTAGTCGGGAATGTTTATGTTAGTAATATTGTAGAAAGAGTAATTGCGAATAACGATACTTTCGGGAATCCCAAATATTATTCTACATCCCGTACATTGTCGGGAATCCCGTATATTCTCGGGAATCCCGAATCTTCGCTGGATCCCGTATATTTTCGGGAATCCCGAATCATCTCGGGATCCCGCACATACTCGGGAATCCCGAAATTCTCGGGAATCTCGGATATTTTCGGAAATCTCGAACATTTTCGGGAATCTCGCACACCCCTACTTTCTTTGTTCTAAACAATTTTGCGGCAAGTTTTTCGTACAAAAATTCATCCCTAGGACGGATGACCATTACTTTTTGTACACCCTGTACGGTATCGAACACTTAATCTATACTTAAACAGTCACAACTTGATAAATCTTCGAGAACGCTGCTTCCAAGGTTTTGCTCCACGCCTCGGCCACTTCCGGTGTGAATTGTTTCCCAAGTGCTTGACGAAGAACCTCCACTATCACCTCCTTCAAGTTCTATAAATAAATAAAGTAGGTTGCAATTCTTAATACACGTTGAAATTCGATCGCTGTATTTTAGGGGGAAATTGTTACAACTTCTCCAAAAATACCTAGGCTAATTTTTAAGAGCAAAGACGCTGCTCTTAACCTGCTAAATTGTTTTTTCCGGTTTAAATATCTCGCGGTGTAAATGGAGCGCGAAGGCAACAATAGGTTGTTTCAAACAATTCACAGATTCAAACGTTTCTACGGATGTCAAAAAATTTCCTGCGACTAAAACCAGCACGAATTTAGACAATGAAACTCTTTACAACGAACCCGGAAAAATCGATGTGGGACTTTTTCTTGCTGTTTTATCGCACTTAGAATGGGAAGTGTGCCGCCAGCTAACTACTGAAAATGTTCTGTTTTTTTTTTTTTAAATTCAAACATTTGTACAGATCTCAATCAATCAATTTGAAGATTGCAGTTTCTTCTTTGCAACGACCCCATGAAAATGGACGTATGATTTTTTATTGCCGTTTTATAGTACATTGAACGATGCGGGCGCTGCAAGTTATCGTTTTCTTTAGAAATGGTATCTCTTTAGAGCACGTTCAATTCTTATTAATTATTCAATTATTTAAGTGTGCGATTGAAATACCTGAAATTCCTCCTTTTTCTGTCCGCGTTTTTTATGTCGCTCAGCCAAGCTGATTAGGCTCGCCTCCATTAATCCCGGGTCGTGCAAGGAATCGATAACAGTATTTAATGCTGCAATTATGCCCGCACAATGAGCCTGAAACCTCTTATTAGCTGGCAGTTCGGTTACTGGGATGTCCTTGAACGGTTCAAAGTACTGTTGGTACTCTGGGTATTTGGTAAGAAATCTGAAAACCATCGTTCAACAAATCCTATTCGTTACACAGTAAAACTTCTGTGAAAATACATCTTTGCAAAGTATTCTAAGAAGACTTTAGAAGGATTCTAATGACTATTTCACAAACTTATCATAAATTGTGATTTCTGCTTAACCTCCCGGAACACGTAGTGAAGGGAATCCGAGCTGAACAACCCTAATCTAGCCAGCAATCATGCCATTTGCAAATAATCCATTCTGCATTCTGCAGAAAATTTCGTTTGTTAAAGTAGTTCAAGCAATTCTGCTGGAACTATTGCGTTTATCGTACTGGTCGTTTGTTGGACGAATAATTTATGTACTATGTTAAGAAATACTAACTTATTCCATAAATTCTAGAGAATAGAGAAATTATACTTTGTGTAGAACAGAAAACAGTTACTATATAAGATATTGTTAGACAACATTACAGAGAATAATTACAATATTTCTGTGTTGAACATGGACAATATTAAACCCATTCTATGTTAAAATATAAGAAAGTATATGAAAAATTAAAATGAGTTTTGTGATTTAAAATATCCACTCGGTGATGGTGAATTCAAAAAGTTTACGAAACATAAGTTTTTGTAAAAAATACGCCACTTTTAAAACAAATGAGATTTAATCTGTATTTTTAGTTCGAACAGATTAGAAAAATCGTCATACAGTAACAATACTTGGAGCCTTGTCGCCACGGTCGTCATTACTGACTCAATTCGTCCGGGCTCTAGCTATGCATAATCGTATTTTAATGAAACAATAGTAGTAAATTATACAGGGTGGAAATCGTAGTACAAGCTGACAGGAGGTGATTTTATATGTAAAAATAGATCAAAAGAAAGAAATAACATTTCTTCGTGCGACGCTTCGTTTTCGAGAGAATAGAGTTTGAAGATCAAGAAGTAGAATTGGGTGGTCATGATCAGACGCGTCAGACGATTACTATTCAATACCACACGTATTCACTGCATTTTCAAACTCGATTTTCTCAAAATCGAAGTTTCGGATGAAACAATGTTGCAACAAATTTTAAAAAATTTATTTCTATAGAATCACCTCCCTGCCAGGTTGTTTTACGATTAACGCTCCACCCGGCATACATACTGAAAATCTCATAAGAAGTTTAGCAGAACGATTAGCACAAACAGTTTAAATGTTGGCTCTTGGAAGCATTTAACAGTTAACGTCTTTAAAATAATGTTTTACCGAGTAAAATGAAAAATAAAAGTGTACCTGTTGCCTTGTAAAAATTGAAACAGTGTGTTTATTTAAATGTTAAGCAATTTTACAATACTTTAATAAAGAAATGTATTTCATAATTTTTCATGGGAGTATCTTGATGATTTGAACAATTGTGTCTGTCTTTTTTTATAATTTTTTTATAATTTTGCGACTGACATCCAAGAGTGCATAAAAATAATTAAGTACTATTCATGTATAAGACAGATACTGGAGGGCACGTTTTTCACAAGAACTCATATTTTTCAAAAACTGAGATTCATTAGAAATTTCGTTGTCCGAAATCATGTTAAAAATTAACAGTTTAGATTTGAACACATACAAATTCGTTAAATACTGTGTTTATGAACTTGGAAAGGAGATGAAGAAGTGCAATTGCATTTTGCAACTACGCTGATGCACTTTTATAAAAAATGGCTGACCTATCGATAAACAATGTAAGATTAGCTTGTGCAATTTTCTTTATCTGTAATGAAAACAGAGTTACAGTCCACTCTGTTGACTAGATTCAGCCTGCAAATCATTATTTGTTGAATAAGAGAAAAGCATTCCCGCTGAAGAGTTGATGTAACTGCAGTGACAAGCTGTGTTTATCAGTCAACGTGTATGTCCTGGACTTGTCAGTGTCTTCGTGTAGAAAGTAATAGGTCCGGTTATAACAGATCTATGACGCCACCGGGTTATCAGAGTCGGTCTCGCGAACCCGACTGTCAAAAGCGGACAAACGCGCTTACGCGCGCGACAATGCACTTACGCGCTCATCACAGCGACCCCGGAGCCCACTTCATCCTTTCTGATCACGGCCCACGTGTTATGCACCAATTTCTTCTGCTTCTCTGTCAGTCCCGTCGCTTGATCCACGCGGTTGTCATCGGTGGAGATCCCGAAGAATCGCAGAAAGGCTCCCATGGCCAGTGACGTTCAAGTACTACGATCTTTCACAAGAGAATCACAAACTTCTACTGAAGTAGGCACAGACGAGGATTTCCAAGACTTAAACTATATCAAGAAGGACAATAGAATATTCTTGAGACAAGGATAACGATTCAAAAGTGGATTCAGAGTTACTCGAAATCCCCACAAAGCCGCCGTGCGCTTTATTTTCGACATTTTGGATAAAAGTAACGTTAACTAAAATTGAAAGCTATTGGGACGTTTCGGGCACCGAAAATTGACTAATTGCAGTACGATTGCTGCAACAAAAGCTACCTTCTGACAGGAACGACTACCATTTATTAGTTTTTGATTTTTTATCAAATATTTTGGGCGAGAATTGAATTGTGGTTTAAGATTCTGTCGGTTGCGGTAGCTCCAGGCGATGACAACATTTTACAAGAATCTCCGGTGCGTTGATCAACGTGGGCTTGTTGGATAGATGAATGAGCGATCGAAAAGAATGGTGTCTCTGTGGTGATTTCGGGAGACGCGTATTGATCCGGTTAGATCGTCGCGATCGCGCGAGCGAGCGAGCGACCGTTTTGATCGGAGCCGAGACAATTACCGTAATTTCGTATGATATGTCACGTGCCACGGTGTGTGCCGTCGTGTTTCAATTCACTGAATCGGTGACACGGTTGGATAGCGACTAGCTCGGTTCCTCTCAGTGCTGGACTAACCACCGCCTCGGGCTGTCTAATGCTGTTTTACATCTATCCCCTCCAAGGCGACGCCGACGCCATTAATGCCACGCGTTTAAACGATTAAAACAACTGAAGCGAAAGCTACCGTCTCGGCTCAGAGCAGTTTGTCAATCATTCGTTCGACTCCAGGCCATCTTTTGGCGTCCAGCGTGACCCGCCGACTGTCCTGGCGCCCGATGATCGTCATCGATCGACGATTGACACTTGCAATTCGGTGCACGAGTGAATAAAAGGGAAAATAACTGAAATTGTCGTTCATCGGACATATTTGTAAATGATTTAATATTATCGAAATAAGGATGCACGGTCTTAACGCACTGGCAATGCGGGATCTAAGAGAGCAATTGATGAAAGCCAAATAAAATTACCTAACTATTGCCAGACTAGCAGAATCTGTAAAGTTAACTTGATTCAAAGGGGAACATTTATATAGCCAGAACTTATTGGAATTGACTCGTACGAATGTGACACGACGTGATTCTACCCGTGAATACACGATTCTGAGCCAAAGAGTTGAAAAGGGCTTGTATACCCTCGCAATGATGGGCTGATTGTTTATAATCTTGGGTCACGTTTGGTCACATTCCCATTTTTGTCGTTCCCAATGAATTGAGACCACAGTTTTGTGTTTATATGAAGGGTTTACTGCGGTTATCCAATTAATTAAAAGTCAATAGAGTTGCTGAGAAATCATTGGAAATAGTTTCATTTTAAATAAATTAATTAAGGATTTTTATATTTATTGAAAAATTTATTGGGTATGGGAATAAGTTTCTGCCCTTTTGGAGATGTCGTTTTACTTAAGTACCGATCGCGTATTTGATGGAACGGAGTACATGTTTTTGAAAGGTCTATGTCTAACAATAAGCTTCAAAACGCAGTTAGTGGCAATTGTTTCGCGTGAAAAATGTCGACTTTTGTTGCAAGTTGGCAGCATTTCCGGGAAGTCATGTTGCATTATTTTGTTTTAAAGAAAGGTGTTATATATCTCAATATTATATTTATTATATATTTACGGGGACGATGCTCCATCAAATATAAGATTTCGACGTAAGGGCAAAGATTGCGATGGTGTGCCAAAAAAATCCGAAGATACAGATTTCCCAGCATTACTTGATGGAAATCCACGTCAAACATTTGCAGAACTGTCAATTGAATTAAACGTCGATCGATCTATCTAAAAGGTCAACAAAGTTGTTGAAAAATAATTGATAGTTAAACCCTTGAGCTACAATTTCTTTCACAATTACAGTGGCCAGAACTTCTTCGTTGATCGTAATTTCCTAGAAGAAAAAGAAAGTTTATACTTATTACATGGACATGTATGTGTAAAATTTTCGTTTAAAATCGTTTGGAATTGTGTGATATTTTCCAATTAATTTGAGAATTGCCATTTCGATTAATTGCGCGCTACAGAACTTCGACACTTGCAGAATAATTGAAGACAATGAAAAATTGGCTGAAAACAATAGAAAATAAAGAGGGAAATAATTGAAAAACAATCGACAACAATTCCGACCTTATAATCCGAGCTCCGATAATCGTGTTCGCCAGTATTCGATCCTCCCGACATCGTGCCACGACCGCCCGCCCGCCTCGTTTCCATTTGCGGTTTCTCGATAAAGGACATTCGGTTAATCGTCCGGGACCAATTACGACCTAACTCGGCTAACCTGATGCGCCGAGTTTATTACTTTAATCGATTAACCTTGCACTGTGTCCTGGCGACGCTGCACAGTGGTGCCATTTGGCCAAAAAGCGGAAGAAATCCGTAAGAACCGAACTGTCCATCAAATCTGCTCGAAAATTAGTGAAAATCACGCCACACGTACAACGCTTATTTGGAAAAAAATGTTCCAAAAAGTTGTTAAACATAACTAAAATGGGCTAATTGGAAACCTGCCTACCAATTGCAACAAATTCGAATGAAATAAAAACTGATTTTCATGTTTTTTTTATTAAAAGAAATTATTTCTTACTGTTTTGTGTTTCTCTTACTCATTTTTGTTGTAGATGCATAAGATCCGCAGCGTACTAATAAAATTTTATTTTTCCTAGTGATAGCGGTCTCTGTAGATCCTACGCAAATAGAATTCGTATACTAAAATTCTATCGAATATTTATATACTCTAGCATAAAGATACGAAATCTATTAATTATTCAACACTAACGGTTTTATGAATGTTACAAGACTGGATTTATGTATTATAGATTACCCGCTATTTTTATAACAATATGTGGTTGAATGAGGAAATTTATTTTTCGTAACTTCGAATGAAATATAAGATAAATTTTGTGAAACCGCTCATTTGACTGGTCGTGGTATTGATAGTTTATTTATATTATTGTTTACATCTTTTCTTTACGGCGATTGTTAAACTGGCTGTCAGAAAATTACAATTCAGATGAAAAATTCGCAACTATGGGTCATACTGGACCCAAATCCCGCCGTCCGAAGATCGAAAGATGTAAAAACATAATCTCTTAATATTTGTCGTTAGTAACGAGGTGCAAAATTAACCAATTTCCATCATTCTACCTTATAGTTCACTGTATTTCATCTCTTTCATTCCAACCCTAAGTTCTCATTCACAATCACAATTTTAATTCACCGCGTGCATCTTCTGCACTACAAAGGAAATCGGATGTACACCTGGCAGGTGCAAAGTTGCGACACTGGTTCATTTCACGCGCTAATCACGTATCGTTTCGAAGGTGGATGCGCTCATTGTCTTAAGTCGACGCTTTAAGTCCAGTAATTACATACAGGGTGTCCAGAAAAATGTTGTATTTCCTTGAAGAGGGCGATTCCCAAGGCCATTTCAAATAACTTTTTCCTTTACGAAAATGTTCTGGGCGGATTCGTTAAGGAGTTATTAACAAAAAACACGGATCAATCAGAGCGCGGCTACAGCAGACGGATTCCGGCTCGGCCAATGCCATAACGACACTCCCAATGGGGCGGAATCTGTCTGCTGTAACCGTGCTCTGATTGGTCCGCGTTTCACATTAATAACTCGTTAACAAAGCCGTGGAGAACATTTTCGTAAAAGAAAAAGTTATTTGAAATGAGCTCAGAAATCACCCCTTTCAAGGATGGAGGGGTTAGCTTTACTTTACCGGACTCAAAATTTGTGCCTTTCTCCTATAAATTATGATGTATTTGGTATGTAATCCAGTAGATTTGTAGTTTCGATCCTGTGGGATTAATGGTTCAGGAGTTATGCTTGCTTAAAGTTGAGCAATCTGCAGTGATTTTGACAGGTAAGGGCGCCGCCATATTGGCTTGTAGTGACGACCACGAGCCGTTTACCTTGCCACCCCCCCGACCTAATCACCAACCAACTACCACCTAGCGGCTCTGTTCGGTAAGCGGTGCGCGACACTATAAACCAATATGGCGGCGCCCTTACCTGTCAAAAACACTGCAGATTGTTCAACTTTAAGCAACCATAACTCTTGAACCATTGATCCTACAGGAGCGAAAATCGATCTGCAGCCGCCCAGGGTACAAATCTACTGGATTACATACCAAATACATGATAATTTATAGAAGAATGGCACAAATTTTGAGTCCGGTAAAGTAAAGAGCAGCCGGATAGAGTACTACATTTTTGGTAGACCCTGTATACGTATTCTTCATTAGCCAACAAGAGAACATTCAGTGTCGTAAAATATTGTATACACACAAATGATTAAGATTCTAATTGAATTTTTTTCAGACCGAACCGAAAGAGGATAAAAGTTACAACGACAAAATGACGGAAACAGAGACAGTAGCCGATAAAGTAGCGGAAGAGATCGATGGACAGACACAGTCTGATGATAAGAAGAAGGATAAGATGTCGATCTATCCGCAGATAATCGCCTCTGTCGTTGGTAATTACTTTTATCGATTATTTTAAAGCGAGTAATCTTCGTATTACGATTGACACGTATCGACGACTATTGCTCGGCGTCTTACGTAATTGCAGCATATTGTGTTTACAATGTAGCAGTGTCTCTATCAGGAAATATTTAGGTATTCAACTCACGCATATTACGTGTTTTTTCAATCTAAATTGCCAGAACCGCTGCAACGTTGAAAACAAAGCTATTCTATTATTATATATGTAAAGTAAGGTAAGACAAGTAAGATTGGCATGAAAACAATTTTGTTATACGTAGACTACGGATTCTTACGCAGAAGAAAAATTGTCTGCATTCACTGCAAAATACAGGAGCTACATAGACATTCATTTCTTGTTTGAATAATTTTAATGAGTCGAAAATGATACAACAGTATTTTTGAATTCTTTAAATCTTATGATGTTCTGCATTCGATCTACTAATTGTTGTTATGAATACAGTAAAACCGTACCATAATTATAAACATTGTAAATAAAATACAGTTCATAACAATATGGATTCTGTGATACAATATGGAAACAATAAAGCGACTGGTAGCGTTACAGGCAGGATACGACATCTGGTGTTAAAGAAAGAAGCTCGAAGTACATATTTTGTTATTGACTGTTATTTTAATTAATTTACAATAAATATTATTACCATTTTGTATTATATGTATACATATAGTGATTGAGATGAGTCCAAACGCGGCGCAATTTAAATCGTGTTTACTTGTTTAATGCGTGCTTTAGTAAATCATCAGAACTGATGGTATCCGAATTCTCCATTTAGTTCAGTTAAATCAGAAGCGATCCACTTGCAACACGATTTATTTATTAATCTATCATTGTAGCTAGTGGCAAGCTAATGACAACTAGTAGTTTAAAATATAACTACAGTAGATTAATTTGGAGAATTGAGTCAATTTTGCTGTAAATGTTGTAAGATTCGGAGACTAACTTATTAATTGATTTTAATTAAAGTGAATCTAACGTTGCTCGTGTGCGGATTATGCTATGCCTGGCCAGCGGTCACCCTGCTCTACTACGATAAGCGCGACTCGCCTATCAAGATGTCCTCAGAACAGACGTCCTGGGTGGTCACAGCACTGTCAATTGGTGCCATAATCGGACCCTTCGCGGCTGCTTTGCTGGTGGACCGGATCGGCAGGAAATCGTTTCTCATTGCAACATGTTTGCCATTTGGTGCCGGCTGGATAATCCTCTACTTTGCCAAAACTTGGCAGCTCCTTTTCGTAGGGCGACTTTTAACAGGCATGCCCATCGGCGCTATTTTTGCTGCCGCTCCTCTATTTGTCGGGGAAATTGTTGAGACCAGGATCAGAGGAGCTGCGAACATGATGATCACTATTTTCCTGAACGCAGGATTCATTATCATTTATGGAATTGGACCTTTGGTCGACCCGAAGGTAATACTGAAGATTGACAGCTTCAAGAGGGTCTTTTCCAGCAGACGACGCTCGCGCGTGAACACTCATACGCCGCTAGGGTACACTCACACAACGCTAGACCACATATACGTACTCAAGGATTGCAAGGGTCCGGGATTCCACTTCTGATTTCTCAATAATGCAAAGACGGGGTTTTTTAGTAGTCAAAATCGCTAGATGAAAGATCAATTTAGGGTGCTATTTGCCTGAAAAGTCCTTCTTTTACGTTTCCGAGCAATGGTTTTGCAATATCCGGCTGCATGTTGCCCGTCGGAGAGGCTAGTACGCCGGCGTGATTGCAGCGCCTTCTGACGGGCAACATGCAGCCAAATATTGCAAAACCATTTTGACTACTAGAAAAACCCGTCTTTGCATTATCGAGAAATCACAAGTGGAATCCCGGACCCTTGCAATCCTCGCGTACGTATACGTGGTCTAGCGGTGTGTGAGTGTTCACGCGCGAGCGTCGTCTGCTGGAAGAGACTCCCTTAATACGTGATTTATATTAATTGCAAGATGCAGAAGCTACATTTAATTCTCTTCTTAACCCCTTGTGACGCTGTTTGTTTTTGCAGTTGCATTGATTAAAGATTCTTTGTCATTCATAATTCCCTAGAATTTTATTTTGGTTTAAAACATACATATTTCGTGAATTCTGTTCGAAATCCTCGTTACGAGCCTGACTCGATGTGATAGTGCAAAGGGTTAAAACTGAATTAAACGTTGCGAAGAAATTACACATGGAGGTATGGTAATAATTTGGCGGACTGTACAACTCTCGGCATTCGTCTCATTTGTATTGCTTCTCGTCAAGCACGACCGTGTTGTAGCTTATTGTACCAATTAAAATCCGTGTTGAACATCAACGTTCATCCCAGCTAACTAGAAAAATTATTCTGCCAGATGTTAGCACTAATCTGCCTGGTACCGACAATCCTCGTGCTCATCTGGTTACCCTGGCTGCCAGAGTCACCATACTATTACTTGAAGAAGAACAATGAGAAAGAGGCGAACTTATCTTTGATCTGGCTGAGGCGCGACACGACGAACACCGAGACGATAGAAGAGATGACGAAGTTCGTAGAACTGGAGAAGAACGGTAGCCTGAAAGAGTTGTTCACGAAACCGGTGAACAGGAAAGCTCTGTACATCATGCTGGTGCTGATACTGGGCCAGCAGTTGTCGGGGCTGATGGCGATCCAGTCATACGTTGGGGTTTTGTTCCGCGATATACATTCGAACCTTGCAACGGAAAAATTGCTGCTTATTCTAGGAGCAATCAGCATGTTTTCTTGCTTTATAGCAGCATTTATCATTGACAGGGTCGGCAGGAAGCCTCTGTATCTGTTCTCGGCGTTTGTCACTGTAATTTGCTTAGCCTTGATAGGGACTTACTTTCTTCTCGATAACCATCGGTTCAATGTTAAATCGTATACTCTAGTACCCGTTGTGTTGCTAATAGTTTATTATGTAGCCAACAGCATTGGTCTAGGCAGCATCCCAGCGATTGTCTCCTCAGAGATCTTCCCGCTAGGTGTAAAGATGTGGGCGTCAGCTGTGATAAACACCATAGGAGCCGCGCTAGGTCTTATCGTTTCGAAATGCTACGAGCCTATAAGTGAAGCTGCGGGCAAAGAGATGATTTTCTATATTTTTGCCGGTGCCGAGCTGATTCTTGCCATCTTAGCCATCTTTATAATGCCGGAGACGTCGAAGAAGTCTTTCTTCGATATCCAGAAAGAGCTCATGAACACTGCCAAGAAGGACATCGAGGAAGAGGAAAAGGAAATTACCGAAACCAAGGAGCAACTGGCTTAAAGACACTGCTATGATCTTGTACATTGTGTAATATAATAGGAATAAAAGATAACCGAATATTTGGGGTGCGTCCCGTTGTTGAAGCGTGCGAGAATCCGAAAATTTGGAGTCGAGAAAATTAGAGAAGTAATTAGTGATTGGAAGTAAGTAAGTAAATAAATCGAGAATAATATAAAGACAATCGAACATTAATTTAATAAGTATTTAAGACGTGTTACATCCTTTTGCAACATGATTACGTCTTGTATGACGTCCCTCCGGCTAGTGATACAAAAAAACTATCGCGTTGTCTTTTACGCTCTCTTGCCACGTTTTTCCGGTTGAAACTCGCAGTCGTTCCTACAAAGATAAAATATAACAAATTTCTTAAACAATACTGAACCAAGAATTATTAATGAAGGCAACATACCTTCTGGCGACTGAGGATTCGCCGGCATTGGCAAAGTTGGTTCATGATTCTTCTGGATCTCTGTCGGAGAATCATTATTTTCAACCCTGTTCCTGTCCTTCAGACTTTTGTCATATAGCATCTGCATTTAGAATAGTGTTATTATTAACAGTAGGTTTACAGTGACCCGTCAGAATAACGGGTTCCTTTATTATTAATTTGCGGTTATTAAGATTGTAAAGATGCTTCGCTGAGGAATTATTTACCAAATTTTTTTCTTGAGGTATATACTATTGGAAAAATGGTCAAAAATTTGGATAGACACATTCTTGTTATGTTTACAAAATAATGTGAAATAGTTATTCCTAGACCTCCGTAAACCTAGTGTTTTTGATCAGAGATTAATAGTGGCCAGGGTCACAGACATTGATTGTATACAATACAGGGTGTATAAAAAGTAGTGGTCATCCGTCCTCTGTAGTACAATAAAAGCTCCTTCGTTGTCTAAAGGCCGGGGGTTTGAGAGAACAACGATCGTGCCCGGACACTATTTTTGATTTATGACTGCGTCTAGATTCTAGATACGCGCCGACCGCGCCGAGCGAGACTTCAATAGAGAGCCGAACATAGAGAAGGACAGAATGAAATACGGATCCCGTGACCGAAGCGTGTCGCCGCCGCCGGCACAGTTCAAAGAATGTCCCATACGCTGTTCTTCGTTGCGTTCGAAACTTTCATCGTCGATTAAACCACTAAATAATGTTGAAATTATATCGTGTTTGGCGTCATTTTAATCAGAAAAATGCCAGAAATAAATTAGTGAAAGTCCCATAAAAGCCTAATGGAAATTAAGAAGTTTGAGTATTCGATTCACTCGAGTCAATGTTGTGGTGTTCACACCGATATACTTGAGTCGACATCAAGCGTTGCCGCCGTGCGGAGCGACTCGGCGTTGATAGGCAGTGGAGTGGGTAGGCACTGGGCAACGCTCGTACCCACGATTTTGGACAACGAAGGAGCTTTTACTGTAGTAGTGGTCATCTACACCTCTGGATCGGTGGACATTTGTAAAAGAAACTTGTTTTTAAAGTTTGTTTTCACATCAACACCTTTCACTCATCCAAAAGAGAAAAAGTTTGAAAGAAGAAGCGACGAATGTGTCCCTTTCTTCGTTTGTCTCGAGGCACGCACACGATTATGTTCTGTCTCATCGACACGGTCGGGTGGACTGTAGTAGTAGCCTTTTGTCTATACGTATAACTCCACACAATCAAAGTTATAAACAACTTTGCGGCAAGTTTCTCTTACAAATGTCCACCGATCCAGAGGTGTAGATTCACCCCTAGGACGGATGACCACTACTTTTTATACACCCTCTACAAATGGTCATGAGGTAATTCCTTATAAAAAGTATAAGAAAAAGATATAAAATACAATTTTTTTCATGCGAAGCTTCGATCTCAAAAAAATCGACTTTAAAAATGCATTGAATACGCGTGCTATTGAATAGCAATCGTCGTCTAATGCGTCTGACCATGACCAACCAATTCTACTTCTGCATATATTGTGCCACGCGGAACCCGACGGATCTTTAAACTGGATTTTCTCGAAAACAAGGCGTTCAAAAAATCGATGTGTTATTTCGTTTCTTTCTTCGATTGGTGTTTACATGTAGAATCAACCCCTACCCAAAGCATATCCACCTAGAGAAGATTTGTGACCAACATAAGATGTCCCCTCGGAACAGAATAAGTTTTATTTAAAATATACTTTACAACGAACTATAGTTTGGTAAATAATTGCGTGCAAAACTTCAAATGGGGCATCCAGTATACAATTTTATTATATTTGTAATACGAAAAATTTATAAATTTTTTTACCTCGTGTATAGTCTCCATGGGGAGCCGTTTGGGAGCTGTTTTGGCGTTAATCAGCTTCTTCGTAAGCACATTTGGGAGTTGCCAGGTGCCTGGTACAGGCTTGCGTTTTCCGGTTCTATTATGCTCTGGAAAAACGATCTCATTGTGTTAAATGACTATGATAAAAACAGCTGCGATTTTTGGTTACCTGTGTTCGGGTCACTGTCAGAGCTAGAACGATTCCTCGCGGCCGCCGAGCGTTGTCGTCTCTGACTAGCAGCTCGCCTCAATTCGATCGATTTTCGACGCTGTTGCAAGTGCATTTTGCGGTTGTCAGTTATTACGGCAGCGGTGCCCACCGCTGGCCCCATTTCTAGCGACGCCCAAACGGCCCTTCGATACTCCCAGTAGCGTTTTTTGTATAACCAATATTTCAATGGGTAATTATACATTATGTCTGTCTGTCTTGTGAAGCACGAACTGAAAATCTATTGAAAATGTACGTTTCATCTTGGAGTTTTATATGTATTCAACAAAATACAGAGTGCCTCAGCTAAATGGGATCACATAAATATACCTGCCTTATATATTGCTGTATAAAATTTCTCAGGACGATGTTATACTGCATCAGGGGGTAAATATAATGATCGAAAGAATTTTTGTCGAAGTCATTCTTTAACGAGATTTCAAGGTCATCGGTATTTTTTCGAACGGGACATTATATTGTTTTAATTTGAGATTGTTATAGAGCGTAAAAAACTATATATATATATATATAGTTGATATAGGGTGATACTACATATAAAAATAAGTTGGAGAAAAGAAATAACATTTTTTGGTTTGACGCTACGTTTTCGAGAAAATCGAGTTTGAAAATGCAGCGAATACACGTGCTATTGCATAGGAATCGTCGGACGCGTCTGACCATGATCAACCAGTTCTACTTTGTGTATATGTATACTATAGCACGCGAACCTGGCGGAACTTTAATAAACTCGATTTTCTCAAAAACGAAGCGTCAAACGAAAAAATGTTATTACTTTTTTTCGACTTATTTTCACATGTAGTATCACTCCCTGCTCGGTTGTACTACCATCCGGCTACACCCTGTATATACAGTGAACCACGAAAGTATTTCAAGTATTTGAACGCACTTTAAAACAGTATAACTTTTTTATAATTGTACAAACGACATGATGTTTTGTAAGCAATTAGAGGCATTGGTTTACTAAATGATCTGCAAAAAAGATTTTCAAAAAATTACAATTTACAAGGTTACATGCGAAAATAAAAAAAAACATTTTTAATGTGAAAATTTAAAATATATGTTTCGTAGATCTATGTTAGTTATACACATGCTGAAAATTTCATCAAAATCGATTAACATACTCGAGAGCTACAAGCGGTTAAATGTCGTGAAAATCATAGTTTTTCGCAACTTTTCAGTTTCTGCTTAAAATCCACAGATTCTTACATCTTTCGATGCGTGTCGTTTTACTTATATTTTACTATGATCTTCCGTTCGAAAAAAATATCAATGACCTCGAGATATAGTTAAAAAATAACTTTGAGAAAAGCAAGTGAGGCAGATGTTGAGGTGATCTGACATTTAACTATGACACTCTGTATAAGGAAATATTTATGTTTGTAGACAATAGAACAGTATGAAAAATACGTACTCTATCGTCTTTGCTTGTTATACGTGACATTTCGTCGATCTTCGTGTTGTGTTTTTCCATCAGCAGTATCATTGACTCGGACACAACGTTGAAATACTTCATTTGCACTATAACGTTGTCCGGGGTCATCAGTTGCGGTAGCTCTGTGCACAAAGCCTCCACGATACACGATACAAAATTCTAAAATATTGTCGATCAATCAAAAATCAACTCGAGTAAACTTCTGTAACGTTCTTAATGAATTTGGAAAATGCAATTATTTCCACGCTGTACACACTTCGATATCTTGTATTGTCAGCCCCATGTCTTTGTGTAGCATCGCGATGTAGCCGAGGAGATAGTCCCTCTGGGCAGGCTTGACATTATAATTGATAAACAATACGGCTATGATGTCGTAAATAATGGTGAATTTTTTTTTTAACTTTAGCCTCGCGTACGAACTCCGGTATTGACTCGTCTTCGAAGTATTTTGCGTATTGGGGGTAATTTTTAAAAAGTCTGCAAGTTCATACGATTATTTTATAGTAATTATTAACGCAACCAGATTGTTCAGTGGGTAATGAAAAGGAGAAATAATTACGTCGTATACATCGTAAACCCGTAGTACGCACTATCCTTTTCCACAGTTCCCCAAATCGTTTGTATTATCTCGAAGTCTTTGCTCTCGATTAGGGGAAGCCCCTTGTGGTGTTCTTTCGTTTTCGCTCCACACGCTGTCATTAGGTTCCCCATATTTTTCCTGAAAGATATTTTGACACATTCGCACAATAATTGAAAATCGTTTCTCTCATCATGCATCATAGAAGTAAATATATATCATTTATTTTCTACACATAATATTTACATATAAAATATTCTCGACATTTTTTGCAATACATTTATTACACAAATTTCTCGCTTAAAAGTATGTTCCTATGCAGAAACTTTACACAATGTATCCGCATATTGAAATTCGGAACTGTTCTCGTACTCGCACATGTCCAAAGCAATTATGCAGCTCTCACGCACAACTCTTTTACTGTCATCTAAATATTTATTTAAAATACTGAAACAATCTGGAGTTGCTATAGAGCCTAAAGCTTCTGCACACTCGTGCCGAACCATTTCATTCTCGTTCTCATCTTCTAGGGAAGCTCGCAAGTAAGGTACAGTGATTTCTTCCTGTAGCTGTCCAAGAACAAAGGCTATCTCATGTCTGAATAGAGCGCTACCAGCTTTTAAACCTGTAAATAGAACATAAAATATAATATGTTATAATAGAAATTATTACAACAAGAAATTGATATTCTTACCATCACTGAGAGCAAGAATGCTTTCAGGTGTACGGATATTCCTCAATGAAAACATAGCTTGGTATCTTTCAAATAAGGGAACATCCTCATTTAGAAGAATATTCTTTAATTTCTGGATATCAGAAATATCTGTCGGCGGAGCTGGATCCACTGACATGTAAGGACTCTTTTTAGAATTCGTTGAGACATCATTTGACTTTAACCATTGCAATAGGCGCAATGCCAACTGACAAGTTTCTGCAACTTCTGGTACGCTGTCCTTGCTGTACTCCTCCAAAACTGGAATTATGCTAATGTCTCCAATTGCGCCTAAAGCTTCCCCTGTAATAATAAAATTCAAATATTTCAATGTTCCATGGATTGCAGAGTGACGTATGAATATCAAATTTAAATTTACCTGCTTCGTGACGAACCATTGGTTCCTGGGTAACGTCTTTCAATACTTCTATGAGAATTGGAATGGCTTGTGCATCTTGCATTTGGCCGAGGCAATATGCTAGTTCGTGTTTTAATAAGGCAGAGTCGTCTTGAAAACAATTGTGAATTTGTTCGATAGCTTCGGAACCTCCGACATTTTTTAGTGTAAACAGTGCACGGAATCTTTCTTTCAGCGGTCGATTTTTGTCGTTTAAAACGCGACCTATCGCTGCAATTTGATTATTATTCACTTGCGACATTTCTTTATTAATTTTTGATTAAAGATATTAACTTTAAATAGGATGTTTAGTATTATCCATTAGTAACTTGATGACACCATATTATTGATATGTGAACACCATATCGCATGCTTATTCTAACCTAAAACATTTAAGGTTAAGTCATAAAGTATAAAGTTCAAAAGTTATGTTTTATGGTTATAACTGGTTATAACGCAGAATATCATTATTAGTGCAGTAGGGATTTCTTTTTATCTATTTTAATAGACATAAAGTAACTATATAAAGTAATAATTGAGGACGAAAATAATGAAAAATGATTGAAAATTAGCAAAAATTTGCAAAGATTTCAAACGAGCGCGCTCAACTTCAGATGATTTTTTCTCTACTTTGTTCACAATTGGCAACACTGACAGTGAACTGCAGTGAACTTACGTTCACTATCGACCATCGACCGAGAAGTTAATAACATTTACTCAATTGTTATAGTTGTCACTTGTAAATTATGGCACACAGTAGGCTGGAAAGGGTTGGAACCATCTTTTCAAGGTATTGTTTATATTTAATTTACTAATTATCATAAATTTTGTAGAGGCTTGGTTATAATTCTATAATTGTTATAACTTTTGAGTATAATCAATATTTTTTATAATCAAAGGAAAACGATTTATGTTGAATTATACGAAATTGAATTTTTTGTGTAAATTAATAAACCAAATGCACTGTCTTATTAATGTAAGTGTATATGCAAGAGCATTTAATTTAATTTTATATAAATTCCAGAGTGTCATCACTAATTAAAACTGGATCCATAACAGAGCATAATATACCGATATGGTATGAAATATACAAAAATTTCCCTCCAAAGTACGAGCCAACCTTTAGTAGACCTGCGTCTCAAAAGCCGTTAAGAAGTATCTTTTACGAGGAAGATGTTTTGAGAGCGTAAGCCTGACAATGCATTTACGCAAATAATAAACGAACATCTTTGCAAACATACTATTATTTTATAGGAAGTTTCATAAAAATATAACATTTTTACCATCGGTAGATTTGAAAACTACAGGAACTACTGAAACTCAATTATTCCTAGACAAATATTCTCAGTACTTACAGGTAATTTTCAATGATATATATTATCGTAATATATTACATTTAATGTATTGATTAATTATAGGATGGGTTCCCAGAGTCAGAGGCATTTGATCAAGCAATGTCGAAGTATATGCCACATTCTAGTAGTGGAATAGAGAAGTTCAAGAAATCCCAACACACAGAATCTCAGCAATTGAGTGACAGTAAAGTTGAAACTAAGACTTAAAAAAATTATATTATTACTAAAAAAATTAATATAATATATTATCGTTACATAATACATTATCTATATTAAATTGACCTTTCATTGCATGTTAAATATCTCAAAGAATAAGGTTTACAAACAATATTTTTACTTTTACAAATAAAAATTATACTTTATCTATCTTAAGCAATAATCTAGAAAATATTGGCATATTTATTTAAATATATAGCAGATATCAGTGTACTATGATAAAATGCACTAATACTACTATATATATACCGCATACTACTTATGCTTCTATACTATATGTATATTAGGATAGTACACATACTAAAGTGTAAATATACTTACCTATCATCATACGTGAAGGATCGAGTATACTAAATAGAAAAAGTCTTAACCTTCAAAAGAACTTCAGGTTTACCTGTGGCAACGTGATTTTAATAATTCTCTTTTCGATTGTATAAAAAAAGAATTATTTGTTTTTTAGTAGAAAATGACCGCGAAACAATTGTTTTCGTTGGTGTTTGTTAGGAAAGGAACAGAGATTTTGTTAGGTCTGAAAAAAAGAGGACTCGGAGTAGATTTGTGGAACGGCTTTGGCGGGAAAGTGGAATCTGGAGAAACGATTGTTCAGGGAGCCGTACGGTAAATCGTTTTGAACAATTTCTGTATTTTAATGAAAAGTTTTCGCTATGTACTCGTTTCATTTATAAAACAAACTAGAAACATTATGTTCAACAACAATTTATTCATATATATCACATTAACAATAAATTTCAACAAAATGTCTTGTTATGTTTATACAACAATAATTTACGAAAATTATATTGAAGCACTAAATAAGGTTCTTAATAATTTTGTAATCATTCATTGTCTAGGTTTTTGTTCGAAATTTTTAATTACAATCAAGCTTGTATACATGAGTTTTTAAACCTATTAATCAATTAATTGTCCCTTAAATTTATTGCAAAATTTGAGTTGTAAAACATGTTACAGTTGTAATGTGCAGGTACATGCTTAAAGTATAATATAAGTTACTAAATATGAATCAAAACCGTCCCGTTAAATAATAAGAATAATAATAAAGTAGCGATGGTAATCATATAAATTTACTTTTTCTAATTTGCAGCGAATTGAAAGAAGAATCTGGTCTGGCTGCACAGGACTTGAAAAAGATTGGTATTTTACAATTTGAATTCGAAGGAGTTGAAACTCAGTTGGAAGTCCATGTTTTCGAGACGTTCAAGTATGATGGAAAAGCAACAGAATCTGAAGGTATTTAACTCCTACTTTGACATTTTAATCAAATAGAATTTTACATTGCTCGTTCATTCTTTACGTTATTCCTTGTCAGTAATTAATCAGTGTGCATATAAAACCAGTTTGTTTTAAAAATTAAGTTTCTCAGTAATCAAGTCACCTACAAAATGTAAAACTGGTTTGACACAGTGTAATTACAATGAATAAAAGAAAACGTTCATAACAAAATAAAATCCTAACACCTAGTCTCTTACTAAACAAATTGTTCGCGCACTTAGATTTCTAGTAAATATATCCTAGTTATAGATAAATATTTTTTTTGTTCAGAAATGCGACCAGAATGGTACAATATAAAAGATATTCCATTTAAACAAATGTGGCCGGATGATGAATATTGGTTTCCTTATATGTTACGAGGAGAATTGTTCAAGGGATACTTTCTCTATCGAGGTCAAGACCTAATTGTCAAACATAAAGTTGAAACTATGGAAGAGCTACCCAGTGAATAATATCCTTTAATTATATTTCTCAACATTCACGCACATTAAAAAGGAAATGCACTTTTACGTCTTTCTGCATTAAAATTCGATAAACTAACGAATTTGTTCATACCAAATTCTGCTTAGATCGATTTTGTATTAAAAAGATTTTGAAGTATTCATTATACAAATATTTTACAGACTCCCTACACTAGTTGTACATTTAATTCAACGTTAAGCTACCTTAAACATATAAAAGCTTTACCAACACATCAGAGATCATTGAATAAATGTTTCAAATATACTGCGAGGCTAATAAATTAATTTGCTATATTCGTCGTTAGGTTGCCAACCTAAATATTTACAAAAAACTGTATCATATCGTATCACAAACGATAAAAATATCCTGCTTAATCCACCTCCGATTTCTAAATGATAATTTGCAGAAAATATTTCGGTCAAGCACCATATAGCTCGGACAGATATAAATTTTCGAGTTTTAGTGCGAGAGATCTTAGATTACAGACTAAAGTATAGTGGCGAGCATATAAATAGGGAATTGTGAAGTCGTCGACTTATTTTCGTGTTATAATGCAAACTTTAAGTTGAATCGATTTTTCAGAGATACTACGTTAAACTGCATTTATTATGTTTTCTAAATCATACGATGTTTATTAATTTTGATATACAGTTTCAGTATGTGATAAACATCACATAATTTATTTAGTCTAGATGGTTTTCCTTCTTTCACTTCTTTTTCTACCTCATTCCACAATGAAACACAGCATTATACATATATAAATATTGTCAACAAAGCAAATTAAATTGATTCAGATATTGTTTCCCTATTTACATACTCGCGGAAAACACTCATCAGTATTATACATTTGGATACACGCGTGAAATTGTATATCAAACCGAATAAGAATCATACGATTTGGAAAGCTTAATAAATGCAGTTTAACGTAGTATCTCTGAAAAATCGATTCAAATTCAAGCTTGTACTATTACATTTAAATAAATCGACGACTTCACGTTTCCCTATTTATATGCTCGCCACTGTATGTCATGGACGTATAGAATTGTGAATTAGTTGTATCACCGTTGTTCTTTGCACCTTTATGCAGCCGACCAGTGTTCAGACCTCCATAATAAAGCGTACATGCTGTGCCTGAGGTCTTCTGCGTCTAACGAGTCAATAGGATAGTCAGTGTACCTTGAAATCAGACTCCTATAACCCTGACCAACAGTTGCCAATACCAATTTCTTTTCATCTGATGATTTAAAAGAAATTATTTGGCAGACTTTGCCTTCGAAAGGTCTGAAGACAGTGATTGGTCTTAGAGAATTGCATTCTGCTACCACAATGCAGCCCCAAGTTGTACCGATGTACAACTGGTTCCGACAAGTTTCAAACGTTGTCACTTGACACTTCTCCGTAGATAGATTCTCCTCTATAGAGATCGACTTGAGACTCTCCGAGCAAGGTACTAGCTTCGACATGTCCAGCTTATTTATTATCTGCCTGGTGTCCACGTCCCACTGATAAACAATGCATCCAGGATATGTGTATGATAGTATACAGTTCTCAGCGCTCAGTAAATATGTAGCAAACAAATTCTTAGTAGCTGCCTCTCCGGTGACATGAAAAACTTGCAGCGTATCTATCAGACTATTATCTTTCAGTATGTAGATGGAAATTTTGCCAAAGCTTTGCCCAACCCATAATTCGAGTATACGTTTTTTCCTGTAAACAGCTGCCAGAGAATATGTCTTAATATTGTCTTGGGTCTCAGTCACAACTTCCATCTTCTTCATCTGCGTGAAGGAGTTGGTCAACAAAAATATCCTGCCGCTGTGTAGCGCTACTACGAACTGCTTCATCTGCTCCAAATAGATTAAACCAATCACCTTCGACTCCCTGCTGTGATCGGGTTCTAGATTATAGCTAGCGACGCAACCAAAGTTACTGCCTAGATAGACGTGCACTTGGCCTATGTTGTCACCAATCCAGATGTACCCATCTACACCGCACATTGCGTAAGGTATCACAGGAGTCTCGATCCTAACATGTTGTAACCAGCCCTTCTGTGTCCCCAGCAACATGTCTACTTCGCCGTTATTATGTCCAAACCAGATTTCATCTCCATTTATGTTTTCCTCGATAGTTCGATTTGTCATAGTGATAGCTGTTACTTGAGTCCTTTCAGTGAGCATTATAACGTCTATTAAGTGCGTAAATTCTGGTGCAGAAGCAATCGAGACTATCTGACTGGCCGTGGGTCTGTCTTTAGGATTCTGTGCCCAGCATATCACCATTAAATCTAGAGCATAGCAGGGATGGAATGTCTCTCTGTAAGTTAACGGCGGCCTCCCACCCTCTAAAATGCACTCTTTGACTGCCTCGTGACCTTCGAACGGTTGCCTTAGAGTGATTAATTCGTATACGAACATTCCAAACGAGAAAGAGTCAACTTTCTCAGTGTACTCTTCTTCGCCATTGTACTTGATGATTTCCGGTGCCATGAATCCCTCGGTTCCACCAAATCCTTTAGCACCCGTCGGCAGCGTTAGCCTGGAAATACCATAATCCGCTACTTTAACGTGGACAGGATGCTCGGGGTGATTCTGGAAAGGCAGAGGCATCTGCCAGACCAAAACATTCTCCGATTTCAAATCTCTATAAATCACGTGTTGCTGGTGTAGATACTCCACGGCCTTCGCAACCTGCAATATTATAGTTTGCAAGGTGTACGGGTCTAATTTAGCACCTGAACGCCTGTAATTCCTCAGTACATTATCCAATGCGCCTTCCGGTGCTAGATCTAGCACTAAAGCAAGAGGACTGACCACTATGCCAATCAGAGGAACAATGTTAGGATGTCGAAGTGTTAATAGAATATTCAGCTCCTGTCTAGCGGTGCAATAAGCCTTACAAGCGTACTGCAGAGGGTCTCTGTCCCACTTGCTTTGTGCAGCTTTGTAAGCTAGCACCGCGGACTGTTTCGAATTCGGGCCTGGTGGAACTGGCTGTAGCATCTTGATGGCAACATCAGTCTTCTGATAGGATCCGGGTAAGCGACAGACCCCCTTGAAAACGAATCCGAACGCCCCACGACCCAACAGCTTCCCTAATTTGATATCCTCTGACTTGATTAGGTGTTTCATCCCTAGATCCATGAAAATAATGTCTGGAGCCACGTGAGACAGAGGTATGTCGGAGTGTTTAGGACAACTGATAGGCTTATTACTATAGGCGGACAGTATGCACTCCTCCACCATCCAGGAATAAGCCAAAATGCCCTCGAAATGGGAGTTCTGTTTCGAAATATCAGGATGACCTTCCAGAGACGGCATTCTGCTAGATGTTAGACTATCGTAGCCCACTCCACTGTCTCCGTCGGACTTATAACTGTCCTGGCTCTGTCTTTCTTTGTTTACATAATATTTCTGGATGTCCTCGGCCAGCCGATCGTTATCGCTAATGTCGTTTTCATTCTCCCCATTGTTCAACAAGCATCTCGGGCAAGGTATCAGACGCGTAACTAACAGTTTGCCTTCGGAAGTGTGCACGAAACGTGTTCCCAGCGTGGGGTACCAATCCTCTAACAAAATATCAATATGGTCGACAATCAAAGCTAATAGTTGGGGCATACTTTCTGGACGAGGCTCAACGACGATCGCTTGATACCCCATAGGCTCCTCATCGGCTGAATCGGACAATATCGGTTGCTTAATCACTAGAGTATCGACTGGAAACCAAATCTCTAAGATCGCTGAATTTTTTAAGTCCACCGTGCACCAAATCCCATCCTGCTTCAACTTAAACTTAAACTGTCTATAGTCGTATGGAACATTTTTCAAGTTATAATTGACTTCCTTGAGCCGTAGCAGAGTAATGTTAGCGTACCTCAGCTCAATCCCTGTTTGCCAAAGCACCCATTCAGCCTGAGTATCCAGTAAACTTATAAAAATATTATCATCCACGAAATCTTTGAACGGTGCCAAAAAAGACATCACTATCTCAACTATAGCGTCGTCAGCTAATATCCTTGTTATAAGTCTTGACCAAAAGCCACTTGGAAAGTAGGACATCAGAAGCAACCTTGTCACGGAACAATCTGGCTGTGACCTTGACGTCAGTACACATTCTGTGCTCTGTTTATCAGCGGAGTTTTGGAAGCTGATTATGGGAGATGTAATCTTTTTAGTTCTCACATGCCAGCCTCTTGTTTTCACAGGGATTTTGATCACCTGGTTGTTTCTCAAAATGTCCTCCTCGGTTGGCAGCAAAGAGGGAATCAGTAGAGTACGATAATCCCAAGTTAGAGCCACTTCAAACTTATTTAATAGACTCACAATGTAGCCTTGAGTGTCTATGGAGGATATCGTAGAAGATTTAAAGACATGTTGTATATCATCCAGTTTCATAATCCCAGATCTAGAGAAGGGATTGATCTCACGAATGGTCACTACGTGCGCCAACATGTCGCAGAGCCACTGAGGATCCAGGAAATACAAATCTTTTAGTGTAGCATCATCGTAGTGCAGAATAATGCCATTCTCATGCAGAAACAGCGTAGCCTGGTGTAATTCTGCAGGGTCTCTGAACGACCGATGCAGCTTCTGCAGTTCGTTGTTCACCGCAGTGTAGTACTGGTCCGCTTTCAGCACTGGATCTCCTCCAGACAGTTTCCTGTCGTGAGCCAGTTGAATCACGACGTCCTCCAAGGCAAGGTAACTGGAGGGAACCTTCTGTTCCAGCAGGAGCTCCTTGCTGCCAGGAGATCTGAGGCTGAAGACAACGTCATAGATCAGGTTGCACAACATCTTGATGTTGTGTCTGGTCTTGCAGCTCACTTCTATGGTCTCCATGACCTTCGGCAAACCGCACTTTTCAGCATCGACCACATTTATAAACTTGTCACGAATGTACTGCTGCAACGCTTCGCTGTGCTCGTTAGATATATCATAATGGGTGCCAATGATGATCACTGGGGAGTTCGGAGCTCTGCTCTGAATGTTTACCAGCCACTGGAAGATCTCCGACACGCCCTTGAAGCCATCTATGATCCTCCAGACAACCAGATACAAACTACGCTTGGATAGGAAGTACTGATGAGTCGCGTAGTACTCCTTTTGCCCCCCCAAAGTCCCAGGTCCTAAAGTAGACTGGTCCATGAGAAGACTGACCTCTGACTTTCTTCTCATAGATCCAGTCCCCGATGTCGACACCAACTGTGGATATTATAGTCCCTCTGGCAGTCTTCGCGTTGATGTTCTTGTTGCCCATTCTCTTCGCCCAATGCTCGGAAGCTTTCTTCTTATTTGGAACCTCGCCTTCCTGCCTCAGCTGTTCTAATAAACTCGTCTTACCAATTCCCTGAATCCCTACGATCATCAACTTCATTCGAGCGTAGGGTTTAGCGTCCTCCAAGATTGACTTTAAATATCCAATAACGTCCATCGTTTTGTACTTCTTCGACTCGATCATAGTCTTCAGAGGCTCCTGCAGCCGGCAACCTTGCGTGTTCAGATTCCACAAACGAGACAGCAATCCCATCTGCGGAGGTAACTCCATAATATCAGGATTGCCGCTTATGTTTAACACGGAAAGATTATTGAGCTCGTAAATGTTCTGAGGTATTTCTTTCAGTTTGTTATTACTGACGTCCAACATGCTGACGTTGGGGAACAGCAAATATAACTTCGAGCCAGAGTAGGTCATCTTCATGTCTTTCTCGACATTTTCCTCGTCCAAAGCTGGCATCTCTCCATCGTCGATCGAAGTCAATTGAATTCTGCTGAGGTGATTATTAGCTAATATCAATGTTCGCAGATTCTCCAACCGAAGATGGCGCCTGTGGGTGCAGACTGACATTAGAACTACGTCTCTCAGAGACGTTGCTGTCTGCCTATTGCTACCTGGAACTATCGGAGACTGGACATTGGTAGTGGGACAGTAGCAGGCAGTGTTAGCTTGCTCCATTGCATCGGCACTATCTACCTGCGGCAAGCTGGGCCATCTAGAGATCTGATTGTTGGACAAATCCAATTGTTTCAGGCTCGCAGGGTAGGATGTTATGTGGCTCATGGATCTTAAAGAATTATAAGCCATGTTCAGTCTCACTAAATTAACAGCTAGACAAGGTAATGCCACTGGGATGCTGTTAAACAAGTTATGTGCTAGGTTCAAAGATGTTAGAATAGATCTAGCTCCGTTTTCATTGTCATCTGTGATCTTTTCCGAGACTTGGACCGACTTGGTCCACACATGCGGACGATTCATCTCGATGATACGAGCGTTTGCTATTTTGGTGAAGGACTCGAACTCTAGAGAGTCTTCTCGGGATATGCCTAATTGCGACGCTATGCTCGGACTGTGATTTAAAGCGTCGTCTCGCTGAGATTTGCGTAGGATGTTTTGAGACACCTGACTGGGCAGGTCTTTGAGTAGATTGAAGGATGCGTTCAGCTCTTTGAGCTTCGGTGCTCGCCACAGATTGTCCGGGAGACACTGTAGTTTATTGTTGGAAACGTCCATTACTTCGAGGACTGGTAGACTCATGATAAACTCGGGCAGCTGCTCTAATCTGTTGTCCTGAAGGTATATCTCCTCCAGAACAGGACACAATTTGTCCTTCTGGCTTTTTGGATCAGCAGTTAGGCAGTCTATCTTGTTCTGAGCCATGTTGAGGTACCGTAGACTTTGTAGGTAAAATAAAGTAGAAGGTACAGAAGTTATAGAATTACGGGAAATATCTATCCTTGTAATAGCATAGAGGACCAAGTCATTATTCTTCACGTTCAGTTTCTTGTTAACATGCAGCACAGCGTCCACCAGCCACTGAGACCTAATTTGTGAGAGATGACACTGTTGATTGTGCCAGTTAATCATTGTTGGTGTGTTTGGAAACAGTGTCGAGTATGTGACATTCCCAAAAGAAGGCAAAGCTGAGAAATGAGAGGTCTGAGTGCACTCGGTCATTGCCTTTTTGTTAATTTTGTACTCGGAGTCTGGGTAAGCCTTTATTGACAGCAGTTTCGCCGTTAAGGGCTCATCCCGGTTCTGTGCGGCAATTTTTATAGCTTTGCATGTGTTGTCGACAGCACCATGCTTCAGTAATAGGTCGGCTATCTTTATGTCTTGCTGCAGGCAAGCTATGATTAAAGCACTGGAGAAGTTGCTCTCTGCATCGCTTTGATCATAAGGAACTTTTAATGGTAGATTAGGATCAGCACCTGCCATTAGCAAAGCTGTCACTACGTCTGTGTACTTGCCTTTCACTGCTGCGTGCAAAGCAGTTTCGTTACCATTGTTACAATATAAGTCGAAATTCAAGGGACACATCATGTTATCGTCTTTCTTATCAAATGCTTTGCTCCTGAAATTCAAGCTGGACATTAACCTTTGAATTCCACTGGAAATCTTTCTTTTAGACATTGGAAGCGGCTGAGTCACTCCCATGTCCTCCTCCTTAATTTTCCTTGCTTTCACTTTGTAATTTAGCAACAGTTCTACGATCTTAATATTTCCGAGCATGCTGGATATGTAAAGAACATTCTGCCCTGTAACATCTTGAGTGTTTATGTCAAACGGCATGTCGTATTCGAATTCTCCTGACGAGTCTTTGTAGCATTGGTACATGTGTTGTGGATATTCGAACTTTAATAATAAATCTATAACTAGGTAGTGACCGTTTATAGCCGCTGCATGGATTGGCAGCCATTTCTCCACTGTCAAAGATTGAATCTGCTTAGGAAAATGTCTGAGAAGAAGGTCCACGATTTCCACCTTGCCATTATAACAGGCAATGTACAATGGACAGTACTTGGTCACAGAATGCGTTCTGCAATCTGCGCCATTATCCAAAAGCAGCCGCACTATGTCTCTGTGACCCATTTCACAGGCTGTAAACAACAATGTGTTTGCACCATTGGGTGCCATATTAACGATGTATTCGACATCGGACACAAGACCCTGGATAATGTTCCTAGCTGCCACTGTATCTCCCTGGATACAAGTCGCACGCAGAGAAGCATGTGTTGCCAGCTTTGCCAACTCATACTTCTCTGCCGCAGAGATTAGTAAATTCTTACAAGCCTCCTGCTTGTTTTTTCTCGACTATGTCTATCGGTTTCTCACCGTTATTGTCTGTGATCATCAGGTCTGCATTAAATTCCAGTAGCTTTTCAATGTTGGAACTGTGACCATGTTCTGCGCAGATGTGCAGTGATGTTCGGTAATGACCTCTGGGCCCACAAGGGATGTTCGGATTAGCACCAGCTGATAATAGGACATCCAAGCATCTCGAGTTCTCTGTAATTGCTGCAGCATGCAATGGGGTCCTGCCCCATGAGTCCTGGCTGTTTATGTATTGCGCGTGTTCACCTCTTAGAAGGTCTTCTAACAGTTCTGCATTGTCCCATAAAGCAGCTTGGTGCAATAGGCGGCCTGGAAAGTCTTCGTCGATTGGGGTATAATCTTCCATGATTGAATCTGGAATGATTTTGCCATAAAAGCACCAGCTCACCATTCAAATATAATATAACAGCTATATTAAATTAAATACAAGTATGTTTATACTTACAAAATTATATCTATAAATTGTTACAATTTTCAATTGCATATGTGCTTATCTGGTGCATTTTTCTTTTATGATAGTTTGCATAGCTTTTTGTTCCAGATCGATCAAAATTAAATGCTTCATTGTAGATTTTACAGTTATTTACGAATTTACATATTTCCACTAAATCTAAAGTGGAAATTGAGTATTTAAAATTGTATATTAACATTTGAAAAATGTTGTTTGTCACATTTTCGATCTAGTTTCTATTTTATTTCGAATTACGAATTGTTTTGGTAATAATAAAAATATCGTCAGTTTTTTATTGTTAATATGGCCATATTTGGAATGCTAAATTAAATTTACACATACGAAATTTTGTGTATACCTAAAAACGTAAAGATAAATGATTGTGGTGAAAATCATGGTTCGTTTCGCAACTCACTTTAGTCATTTAAACATCCTCCATATTTTTTTGCTGTTTTTCTTACAGTGACAGGATAGTGGTCACTGTCAATTGATATTGTTAACGTGAAACGTGAGAATACTAAACTCACTTGGTGATCGCCATTTTGTCAGACCTCTTTATCGACTGTACACACCTTTAAATGCAATCCTACGCATCAGTGACATCGAATCGATTAAAATAAATAGCATCTGATATTACGTAACATTGTTATTAGACTACAGATATTTATGCAAGTTTCCTTTTTCGTTCATTACACAAAAAACAAAATGATCGACGGAAAACTTTTTTACGTTGGCTAGAAGAAATGAGTCTTCCGCAAAAAATAAAAAAATCTTAATTTTCATTTATATACACGATCGCTTGCATTTCCAAATTTTAATTTAAATTGTTTGTCCTTGCATTATCGAAATGGATAAAGATTCGCAGCTTGATCATGATTGATGTGACTTTTTAATTGATTTTATTGTACTATAATTTTGTTTTTGTTACTGATAACAGAAGTCTTTAGTTAATTTTTATTATACTTTTTCTCTAGTATTTTTTGGTTTGTCTCATTTATGCAACAAATGTATCGTAATTTAAAACATTGTACATGTAAATATTTAAAAGTAAAGAGTAATTAATAGAACGATGATTAACTTGTTGTCGAGAAAGAAAATATGAAATATACGAAGTATGAAGGAATAAATATATGGAAATCACAAATTATGAAATATAGTAAATATAAAACATAAATTACAGAAGATATAAAATATCTGTAATGTATAGGACGGTTCAGATAGACTCTTGCACTGGATATATAAAAATGGAATTCTTTTAATTAGAAAATTAGAAAATTTTATACAATACACATTCATAAACATTCTACTGGCAGCCTTCGAGGCTCAATGCTCTCGCCAAATTTCTAGCAACAGCCAGCCTAAAAATTTCAATTTCTACTTGAAACTTAGGATCATCACCATGAGCTTCAACGCAACGTAATAATTCGTAACAATCGTTGGAGGATATGATCACATCTTTGGCTTCCAATAATGGGATAGCATCGGACAAAAGAATCGACCAAAAGCTGAAATATGAATTTTTTTAACCGATGTCTTAATCAATTTCAATCCTATTGTAATCTATATTTTACTTACTATTTTGGAGTTAGATTTGAGACTAAAAGGGACACCAATAAGCTTGCTGCTTCTTTGAACTCTCCAATATTATACATTTGATGAAATTCGCAATATTTTCCTATCAGAGAAATACAATTACAATAGTTATCGCTTTATTTTACAATTAACGCAACTTTTCATAGAGAATGTTCTAAAATTTATTTTATTACCTAAAAATGTAAGCCTATCACTGGCCATCATACAGAACCCTAAATTCTCTAAAAGATCGCGACATTCGAGTTTGCCAGTGTCCGCATATTGTTTTAAAAATTGATCAGCTATGTAAGTTACAAAACCACTGTCCTGTCCCTTCAATGCCCATGCAAGCGCATTTCCAAGTCTGCCGTGTTTTATGCATTTTATTCCTTGGATTTTGCATATGCTAGTCACTGAAAAGAAATTCTTAAATAATTACTACATATATGATATATCGAAATCATATTTCATTATCTAAAACTATACTAACCAATATGGTCCATTCTATTATCGCGAGCTATATCTATAATTTTATTTATTCTTGCTTCCGATCCCATCGGCAACGATTGTATCAACAGTTCGAGTCTTGCTAAACCTTCCATAGGACAGTGCATTAAATAACTCGCGCCACATTGCCAAAGAGAATGATGTTCCATCAGTGCATTGCCATATTCTAGTATTAGAGATTCATGCAGTTGGTTCGTGACCCTTAAACAGACAAAATTATTTTCCATTAATTGCATAGAATATTTTATTTTTTTGAGGTTTCCAAAGAAACAAAAAGAGACAAATTTCGCCTTGAAAAGATTGAAACGTTACAGTCGTCAGAGTTTAACAGGAAAGTGATCATTTTTCTCTTACTCGATTTGATCTTTATCTAAAACTTTCAGTCTGCCACAAGTGTATAGTAAATCCACTAAATGAGTTGCGAACCATCCATTATCCCCCATATACTGTATTTCCTTAATAACTTGGTGCAGATCGCTTTCCATCAAAGCTCGTATAGCATTATCAGATGGTCTATTAGCCTGCCATCTTTTGACAATACTGTTCGCATGATGCGAAAGCTCAGGTTGTTTGCAACATGGAGATGTATAAAACAATTTGGCTGCTAACAGTTCGTACCAAGCATCTGTATAAGATGTTAATTGCCACAGAACTTCCTGTTCTCCTGCAATTAACTAAATTGAATTTTTTTGAAGAATCTAAACTAATTAAATATCAGGTAATTTCATTTATAATATGACAATATTATAAATACCTTCATAATCATTTCTAAATCCTGATCAATGATGAAATCTTTGCTACTCAAATGCGAGCCTAAATCTAACTGCCAGTGCTTCCAACGCATATTGAACTCGTTTACTAAATAACCACCATATACATTGTACACTGGCATTGTCTTAAGTATATTATCGGCAATAATGAAGGCAGGATCATCTGCTTTACTGTGCAATGCTAGAAGAGCTCGCACTGATTCCAATTTCCCATGTAATGTGCAACGAATGACTGTCTCCCAGTAGTTAGCATGTTTCAAGTCTGCACCAATTGTCTTTAGAGTCAGTATTTTATTTGCCATACGTTCTGTAGATGGGAAATGAAATTTGATCCATTCTAACAATTGTGGTAGAACTACATCTCCTAAATTTAAAAAGGGCAATGAATTGTAATTGATATAATTAGGGTACACATCTATTAAATGCAACAAAACTCTTTACCTGGTACAATATCTATATATAAAATTTCTGTTAAGTGCCAGACACATTCGATCTGATAAAATATTGTAAGAAAATTCTCCACCGATTCTTTCTTGTCCGATACTGATTTTCCACATATATCTTGTAAGCTTTCTATACAAGCTCTTAGTATAGATCTATATTGTTTGCTATGTTTCAAAAGCTCTGGCCTAATGTCATCGGAAGACACTTTAATTTTTCGAATAGATAAGAAGACACCGTTACTTTCATTTACTAGTTTGCGTAATTGCGGAGAAAATAAAATTACTTCTGGCTTTAAAATGTGTACAGTTGGACTGTATTTAGCGAAGTCTTTGTTTTGCAAGTTTTTGGTGTTGTATACGCTGACTTTGTTGCTGTTTACCCAGTTTGCTGAGAGTCGTTCGTTTTTGTGGATATGTGGGATATCCTGAAAATGGAACAAATTATTATTAATAAATTTCTATGATTAATAGTCTCGTCAATTTAATTTTTGAACGAATATTAGTCGTGCATAAAGGAGTAGTAATTCAATTTTTGTAGATTACGAATCTTTTTTTTTACAAAATTTCAATGATAAACTGTACAAAGGGGTAATTTAAGTAGTATTTATTTGGTTGCATTTTTAAACATTTTTTATTCGACAAAAACATGTTTCCATGGCATCAAAATAACGGTGATGAGGTTAAGTATTATAGGTTATGTATGAATTCAAAGCATGCAGTTAGAAAAATAATAATACTTACGATAGTCGGAGGATTTTCGACATCGGCCATAATTGTTAGTGAAAAATCTTCAGTCCGAAGTATTTGTTAATTTATTTTAATCACATGAATTTTGCATTCGCGGTCAATTATTCTTTATGATTTCCCACAAATTAAAAGTATATATAGACTAGCGACTATCGATACTGACATAGTGACATGTTCGATTACGATTGTATGTATCGATATAAGTATCAATACTGATATGTTCGATAGCGACTATCGATACTGATGTGTTCGATTACAATGGTACAATATGAATTGTCGTTATTTATAATTTATAATAAAGGGTTGTAAAAAGCAATTAAATCAATAAAAAATATGCTATTATTAAATAAATGCCCTCTATTAATCGAAATAAATATAAAAATAAAAATCTGTGCTGTTTACTCATCGCAAACTGGTTTGTTGCAATTGTCGCAAGCTTTGCGAGTTTGCGTTCGCTTTCTAGAATTAGCGTTGTTATAACAAATATAACACTATTACTTTTATTGTTCCGGTGGAATCACGTTGAATTTGTGTAGTGGGTGGTGTTATATTAGTTAATTGGTAGGGCTTATGCAACGTAGATTTAATAACAAGCTTCGTCGAGAAGTGTTTCATAAATTGTAGATTTTACGACCTTTCTACGATATTTGAAGCACATAAAAGTCTTCCTCGTCGATCCACGACGCACACGTATATTGTTTTTTTAAATTCATAGAATACTGAAATTCATCAAGGAAACAAAACTTATCAAAATTTATATTCTGATTTATTTTATAATGTCGCTAATAACCTATAAATTGACGCGACATAAAACTATATACAGCACGCAGCTGTTTTGGATAGAAAGAAAAAGTTGATATCTGATAGAGTATTGATGACGTGAAATGTTCGGTCATAAACATAAGGGTTATACAGGGTGTTCTTTTTAAATCGAACATCTAAATTATGTCCGTTATGAAAAAAGTGACGAAGATGAATTTGCACGTATAGCTTTGAGTATGAAAAGTAGGCGTGACCTTGAAGAAGAGATGAAGAGGTGTTTTTTTCCACGATAAGGTCGAAACAAAGCGAAGTCGAACGCGTGCGAAGGAAATCAAGGAATGTGAATATACGCGAGCAACGTATCGTGCAAATATATTTATTACTAGACTGGGGATGTTTATGCATTTTAAGAAAGTATTATGAACTTTAAGAAAATGGAATCAAATAAGATCTTGTTTTCAGTGGTAGTAGTCTTCGTAGATTTGAAATAAATAAAAATCGACTAAACTCTGTCGAATTTTATATTATAGCATTTTTTGAAAATTTTCTCTCTCAGGAGCCATAAATGCATAAAGGTCCGCAGCCTATTTATTACTTTATTCTCGGTAAAGTAATTAGCGAAGTGAATTATTTATCGTTTCATTTCATTCGACCTTTCACCATTGTGTCAATTCGACACATTGCAAACACGTTAAGTTGCGAAAATAATTTAGATGCTCGACGCTGTATGTATACTGTTTTTTGTATTTTGTTTGATTGTCCGGGGCGAACGCGCGTTTCCCCCACCGGGGTCTGGAGTCCTGCACCATGCCGTGATCCCCCCCCGACCCCGCAACCATAACAGCAGGTACGTCGGCGTCTCATCCGCGACAGCGGCGACCCTAAGCTCGAACAATGGGGGAGTGGGTTCGCAATGGTCCGAGCTTGCGCAGATTCGCGAAAAGGCGCGTCCTGGCTGCGTCCGAGCCGAAGCTTTTACTCGTCGACGAGCTTCCGTGCTGGAGTGTCTTTGCCGATCCCGAACAAGTCAGCGCAAGTGCTAGAACGAAGTGTTCCCCACTGTCTCGAGTCAACCGAGCGAAACTCGTGAACGAACGTCTCGCAATTAATTTCGAAGTGTCGACCGGTTGGTTTCCGATTAAAAATGTAAGTGATCGCGCGAACCAGTTCCGGATCGAGGGGTCAAAGGATCGACGTAGATCGCCGGAGGCTCCATGGCGTGAGCGCTGACACCATTTCTACCCCTTCGTCAACGTCTGAAGCTCGACTATACTGTCAGGTATGTGTTCCCAGACAGTTTCTTCCGTACCGATCTATTTTCTATCAGATTTTTCCGGTTCCTTAGCCGCGGCAATGAGTTAGATCCGTAGAGGGTAGCTTTTTAGAGGGTTGTGTTAGAAGGATGATTTAGGGGATGAGGGATTGCTCAACTAGGCGTGTGAGCATGGGGTCCATTGGATTGAAGCTTTTTCGGGATATATTGGTTTTCGTTGGGTGAAAAGGTTTTAACGCGGGCCCGGGTTACCGGTGGATCGTTTGATGACAGTTTCTAGAGACGTTACGGGTTTTTAGAGGCTTTGGGGGTTGTTTGGTATGGGGTGTGCGGCGCAGTTCTATGGCGATCAATCGTTTTCAGACGGGAGAACGTTTATTTTGGTTTCTCGAGTCGCTTTGTTTTGTATTTGCTGGGCGATAAATGTTTGTTTATCTGTAGTGATATTTATTTGCAGATGGTAAATGGGAAAACTAGCGGCTAGAGGTTTTAGGACGGGCGAGTATGGGTAGCCCGGTTTTTGTGATTTCCGGGAATAGTGTTTTTGTTATTTTATCTAGTTTAGATCGTAGATGTTAGAAGAACCGAGTAGCTGATTAGTATTAATTTATTCGAATCAATTACCATTTCAATTACAATTCGACGACTCCGCGAGGATTTCCACTGACAAGAACTTCTCCTCGTTGTAACTTGTTAACAGTGTATATTGTATATTAACGTAAAATGCTTTCAGTAAACGTTTTGCAGTTTAATTATCTAGTTTAAACAGCTATTTGAACGTAAAAATTAGTACTGTATTCCATTTACAAAAATTGAGGGGAGGATTACACGTCTGCTCCCACCTCCTCCCCGGCGTCCATCTTAGAAAAATTTCTTGCACGCCAAATAATCAACCTTCTTGTTTCGTTTAATCAGAAAGAAAGTTTAATCGATAGTTGCAAAACGTAGGGAGTTTAATCGGGTTCTAGTTAGTTCTAAAATAGAAGGTAGAAGATATGGTTGTGACAATTTTACAACCAGTATTTTCGTGGACACCTTATTTATCTTACACGATAGATGAATTATTGTTGATTAATATTCATTTGACTAGATATATGAAGCAAATCAGGAGCTTAACCAGGACCTACATTAGTTCCAAGATAGAAAAGTATAATTAACATAAACTGTGTAAATGTTGAGATCAATATTTTCACTGATACCGTGTTTAGTATATGTAGAACACAGGCTCTATGAAAATATTATAGGTGGTCAGTATTAATTCTTTGAATTCGGATTGAATATACATGATAAATAGGGTGTTCAGTTTACTAATTAGTTTCGAGATAGGTCGTTATTAATTTATACGATTGCATATCTATGATAAATAAGTAGTTTAGTCAGAGTCTGATTAGTTTTGAGATAGGAAACTATAACTAGCTTAGATGATTGTGCCAATTTTAAGGTTAGCGTTTTTATCGATACCCTATTTACCTTAGACGATACCCTATTTTTTTGAGACAGTAAACAATGCCGAAGCCAAACATTGTAGACCGTAAAAAAGTAAATAATCATTATACATAGTAAACCATCATCAAATAGGACGTATTACTAGGACCTAATGAAAGCTTATAAGTAGATTGCGGATCTTCATGCAAAATAAAAAATGTTTGCATTGATTGCTAGACACAGGAGCCATATAAAACTTTCATTCTTCTTTTAATTACCTTATTAAGGTGAAACTAATACACTGGTGGCCTTAAATCTTTATAATACCTTCTAATGTTTTAGATTGTACGTACCTATTTTTGTCATAAATGCACAAAATCCGCAGTCTACTTATAAGTAATAGTAGTTTTTGTAGAAATTTTAGGACTAGTATTTTCATCGATACTCTAATTATCTTAGAGCACATTCTAGGAATTTCATTTGATAAGATATTATAATTAGCTTGGATGGTGCGCAAATATTAGAACCAGTTTAGACCATAGTTTCCCATTTTCAATTAGCTTTTTCCTTTTCTAAAGTTTCTTATTGTTTACATTTCCTAGCATAGTTATATGTTTGAATCTTATCTTTGAATCTTTAAAAAGGAGAGTCTTAAGAACGAACTGGAGAAAGTGAAATTCGAGAATTCTCTTAGGTATTTTCAGCATTCACCATGAGTAACTGTGTCCTCAAAAATACTATAGAAGTATTATAAACAGTGCTACAGATAACTATGGAAAGGTATTAAAAGGAGTGTTACAGATAACTTCAAAATTTATATTATAGTATGACAGATAACATGAAAAATTATATTATAAGGTTACAGATAATTAAAAAATTTATATGTATTATAGGGTTACAGATAACTTTAAAAATTATGGGGTCACAGATAAGTTTAAAAATTACATTATAGGGTTACAGATAATTAAAAAAATTACATTATAGGATTACAGATAATTAAAAAAATTACATTACTGGGTTACAGATAACTTTAAAAATTATAGGGTCACAGATGACTTTAAAAATTATGGAGTCACAGATAAGTTAAAAAAATTACATTATAGGGTTACAGATAATTTAAAAAATTACATTATAGGATTATAGATAACTTTAGGGATAGTGTTAAGGATAGCTCCGAAAAATGGTAGATATTATAAACAGTGTTAGAAATAATTGAAAAATTACTATAGAAGTATTATAAATAATCAGTAGCGCTAATTTATACATATAATGCATATAAGATATAAGCGAATGATGCGTAGTGCGCAGTTATAAGGAACCAGAATTTTCGTACAACGTCTATTACTCCTCTCCCAATCGAACAGAGGTCGAATTCGCCTATAAGCTGTGTTGCGATAGTACATAACGTATTACGCCTCGGCTTTTCTCGCAACAGGTTAGTCAACATTATTTCGTGTGCTGGAGGCATACGAAAACACTTTGTGGACTTCTGAACTAACTTGGGTCGCTACTGGAAACATGAATCTTTTTTCGGGTTATGATGTTCCATTTTCAGAAATCTATAATCTTTGAAATTCACCCCAGATACCATGAATTCCCCCTGGATTATTTTGAACATAACTGGATAATAATTTTATTGTGGACCTTTCTTATTTGGACCTATTTTTTATTTCGATGAAATCATTTCAAACGGAAAATCAAATTATCATTTCATCCCAATTTCTACAAAATGTCACCAAACCTAATTACGTCATGGATTTCATGCATTTACGGTACCAACATTTCGCTAGTAATATAAATTTTAGCACAGTTCAAATGAAATTTTGATTTGATTTGGCACTTGATGCAATTTATAATAGAGAAATCGAATTTCCCCTTATTACGATTTCTGTAAATTCATTCGTCTACAACAATTTGTACTTAATCCTTCGTCGCATAAAAGCTTCATTATTACTTTTAATATAATCGAACGCTGTGTTTTACTTTACGCATTTATAGTGACAAATAAAATGATGATAAATTGAATAATAGCAAACGAATTTAAAAGTAAGACGTGAACGTATTCATAAACATTTTATTATATAAACATTCATTAACTTTATTTTATTTAATCTCTAACAGAATTTCAACCGGAAGAGTTTATTAGCATTTTCCATGAACTCATTCCCAAAAATTAACGTTCGCATGATTGCCTGCAATTAAAATATTTGTCAGTGTAGTAAGAATGGCGTCCTTGGGCTATAGTATTTTAACGGTATCACGAAAGCGTCGTATTGCGATTTAGTGCACGTCGATTTCCCGGTTTAACTGCTTTCAATTTTTTCCGCGGCTGGGGGAACACGCCTTTGCAGTCGTCGTTATTTAATAACGTTGAAACAGCTATCGCAATGCAATAGAAGGATGAAATTACATTTCATGCAACAGACGTTTCCGTCTTCTCGAGGGGTTGAGGGAGGGAGGGAGGAAGGGAATGATCGACCGGAGCAAATTCATATAAAAGTTTCCGAGTGCTCTTTCCGAAAACTATTATATGCAGAACATGAACGTACTCCTCAGTTTCAAACATTTCTATGAAGCTTATTCAATTTTTTCGGGACTACAACTAGTATAAATTTGAAGATTGAAACCTCCCTTTCACAAAGAGCTGAGGTAATTTGGTTTCCGATTTTTTTTTTATTGCAATTGTGTTTCGCCTTGAACGCTGACTGTCAGCCAGCTTTTGCAGCTGTTTCCTGCGTTTGACACATTCAATCGTTTTCAAAGAGCTTTGAAAATATTTTTCCGTGGATCTAGCTAGTACGAATTGGACGATTGAAGTTTCGCTTTGGCAAAGAACTCGGAAACTTCGGTGTTCAATTTTTTATTTCTTCAATTTTTATTGGAATTTTGTTGCACTCTGAATGCGGACCGTCAGCCAGCTGGTAAAACTAGATTCTGCTTTTGACAGATTCAAACGTTCCTATAAAGCTTCAAAATTTTTTCCCGCGACTCTAGCTAGCACGCGAATTTGAAGATTGAATTTCCTCTTTACAATGACCTCATAAAATTCGATGTACGATTTTTTGGTGCATTTTAAAGTATGATGCTGGCCAGCGAATATAAATGAGAATGTTTCTTTTTGCTACACAGTTCGTAAATTTTTTCTTTAAAAGAAACTGGCATGGGTTCGAAGATTGTAGTCTTCTGTTTATAACAAACCCTTCGGTGTACACTTTTTTTCGTACAGCAAAAACAAATATAGAAGTAGCTACTTAGAGGGGTAGACTCCTTTTTCCAGGATTGCAAAGGTGCGGGATTCGCCTTCTCATTTCTCGATAATACAAACACGGGGTTTTTCAGTAGTCAACAACGCTAGATAAAAGATCGATCTAGGTCGCTATCTCCCTAAAAAATCCTATTTTTTCGTTTACGAGGCGTAATTTGCATTATTCGGCAGCGTAATTTACATTATTCGGAAGCATACAAGCTGCCGAATAATGCAAATTGCGCCTCCTAAACGAAAAAATAGGACTTTTGAGGGAGATAGCGCCCTAAATCGATCTTTTGTCTAGCGTTGTTGACTACGGAAAACCCCCGTGTTTGTATTATCGAGAAATGAGAAGGCGAATCCCGTAGCCTTGCAATCTTGGAAACGAGTCTACCGTCTTAGGGGTGTTGAAAGTAGAGTATTCGTCCTTTGAAACGAGCTGAGGTAGTTCATCATCCTATTTTGTTGGTATTAAAATTATAATACAGTCTGTGTCCTAAAATGTTGTATTCCCTTGAAATGGATGATTCCTAAGGTTATTTTTAATAACATCTTCCTTTACGAGAATGTTCTCCGCGGCTTCGTTCAGGAGTTATGAAGGAAAACCACGGACCAATCAGAGCGCGTCTATAGTAGACGGATTCTAGCTCAGCCAATGTCAACGCAACGTTCAGTGGGACCTGTCGCCGTTAATAACTTGTTAACAAAGCCGCGGAGAACATTTTCGCAAAGGATAGAGTACATTCAAATAAGCTCGGGAATAACCCCTTCCAAGGAGGTACAACATTTTTGGGACAACCTGTATATTGAAGTAGACCCGTTCTGCTTCATTATACTTGTTCTAATTCGTTATACTTAAGCTCGCGAGTTCTCACGAAGCTGTCGAGGGCAAATCCCTGCTGCTACCACTTGGCTACAGTCCTCTTTTTTCAATCGTCTCGTTTCTGTAGGTGCACGACCGCTTGTTGTGGCTCAAGCCAGAAAAGTTCGAGCAAAAAGAGCATGCGAAACTCGCGTGCAGTCGGCAGGAATCTATCTCCAAGTACCTTGTGATTAACGTGTTCTCAACACGAGTTAGTCAACACTTGTGTAATTTCATCTAAATAAATTCTACACAAGGAAATAAATAATTGTAAAATTGTGTGGCAGTGTTCTCGGTGTCCGAACGTTTTTAGTAACAACGGCACGCAAGTCAAGCTTCCTTTAAACTAAAAGCTCCGTGTCGAAACTCGAGTGTTCGGCACACATATTTCCGTTGGTAATAAAAGCCTCCCCATGACTTGGTATCTCGCTGCTTTTAACTGCTATGCACACATGCCTCTTGTTCGTGTTTGATACATATCGCTATGCTTCGGGTTAATAAGGGTCCCGACATGTTCTTAAATACACCTACACGGGTTCCAGTCTGGCAAAAAGAAAAATATACATACAACATTTATTTGCACTTTGTACATTTTGTTGGGTGTATAAAATAAATTTAATAGTGCAGACTACGAACAACATTAATTTCGTTTCATTTAACTATGAAAGAATTCAATTCCGTAGAGAATTGAATTTTGCACGAACAAAATTCATTTCATTCCATTATTTTTTTAATTTTGTTGTTAATTTTGCACGAAATTGGATATATTGACTGAATTCAATCATATATAAAATCAAGTCTTGTACGAACAAAAATAATTTCATTTCACAAGAATATGTAAAATTAATTCAGTTTTATGGAAACTTAATTTTCATACAAATAAAAGGAATTTTATTTTGCACGTCCTAAGAGATTCTCATTTTTGTACTTGAATTTTGCCAGAACAAAATGGCGGGACAGTTAAGCAGAAATGCCCTATATATTGCCCTAAATTCGAGAAAGACAGTAAGCAGAAGGCAGTGCGTCTGTTTTTTAAGAGGTGCATGTAATGTAAAGCATAAAGAGCTGGCAGGTTTCCAGTCCGAAAATAAACGGAAAATAACTAACAAAGAGAACCATGTAACGGAAGCTACTATCGTCCATTAAGAGAATGAAAGTTTTTAGCAACTGAATGAACGGTGTTCAGCGGCAGCCATCTTGGCATAGGCCCGTCGAAATGGCTCAGGAACTCGGGGAACGAAGTAAAACGCTGTCTGTTGGCAAACACGAAGCACCGTGGAAAAATAAACAGGTCTATTTGCGTGGAACGCTGACAGTTTGTTATCCGCGCTAAAAACAGATTTCCTTCGGCACCTCTCGTGCACAAGACTTCCTGTAATGTTCCACCTTCTCGCAACCCTTTTACTGCCTTTCTGCAGCAGCTAGATTGCAGATATTTATTCATATTTTCGTCTTTTTATAGCCGAACCAAGACGTTATATACATATAAACAATCTTGCTTTCTGTGCTCAATAAATCTTAGGCGAAAGATAGTTGATATTCAAGCTGTTGTAGCTTCGCGAAAAGAAATCGGAGAATGATCTACCTGGGCTTATTTTAAAGAGTGCATCGTCTACTCTCACGGCTGATAAATTATTTTTCTGACAGACATTTCTTCGACAAAAGAAAAAGAATTTGGAGATGGCACCTTCCGACGAAAATTCTAGATTTAAACGTGTCTAGGAAACAGTTTAGACTATTGCAGAGCTTCGATAAGAAAAGTCTTAGAAGAATCTATCTAGGCTCAGTTTAAAGGGCGCAACCTTTACTTTCAATGTCGCGAACTATTGTTTTTAGAATACTTTTACGGTAAAAAGAAAAAAACAAATAGCTAAAGATGGTCCTTCTCTCAAAAATTGTAGATTTAAATGACTCTTCGTGAAGAGATGTTTGTCGTATCGTATCTCCGTTAAAAAAAATCTTATTGTGATTTATCCAGGCTCACATTTGAAAACTTAGAAGCTTCACGTTCGACGCCACTGATTGTTTTCTCTTGGGGGGATTTTGGAGTGAGAAAACAGTCAAGCAACGGGATAGTTCCAAGATGAAAACTTTCTAGAGAAATTATTACGTCATTAGTGTAGCTCGTTGTTCAACTGTTTCTGCCGGGAACTGTACAATCTGTTTGCTCACTTCTGGGCGTGGTTGTTGACAAATAGACTACATTCGCGCTTGCTGGCCACAAAGCCGATTTCACAGTAGTCCGACGCTAGTAATCTCCATTCTATAAGTTTGGCTTAATCTTTAATTACGTTAGCGAGGCAAACGAGACCTATTCCGTGGGGGACGACGTCGATTCAGATAACAGTACAATGTGTTTAAGTCCATTCACGCCGACGTTATCCCTTCAACACGCTGCACCAGCGAGACAATGGCTGCATTCTCTTGCCAAATCAACGATTTCGCCTTTAAGACAAAACTTTGGTCACTAAAATAATTTTCCTCGCGCCAAGCGGTCCCCTATTGTCCACCAAAATAGAAAATTTTTCACCTGTCAGCACGGTTTATAATAGGAAAAACTGTTTAAATTTGCCGAGGAAAGGAGAAGACTGAAATAGATAATATTGTTGTTGTTCGTTTGGAAATTTAGTTCTGAGATTCAAGGGAAATTATGTTCGAAACTATTTCGATGGGGTGAACTCGATCTAAAGTCGCAAACTCGACAATGAAGCGAGAACTATGTGTATCGGCAGGCTTGTTTGTCGATCGCAGAAACGACTGGCTTTAAATAGAAAGTTGAAAGTCCATCTTGCTCCCGGCGGCCTCTTTGTTTTCTTTTTTAATTCACGCTCCTTTGCCTCATAAATTGAGGGATGGGAATCGATTAAAAGCGAATAACCCAGTTACACTTTGTACCAATAAATCGATTCAATGGCGCATTTCGTTCAGATTCCACGGGAATATCGGGGATTCGGTGGAATCGGAGTGAGCGGAATAATTGGCAAAGAAAAAACCAATTTCGTCTAAAACTGTTGCTAAGTTCAAACTCGCGGAACCTAGAATTTCAGTCCAATTTTACAATACTTCCTCTTTCAAAAAATTGCTACACAAAGCTGGAAGAGTCGTCAACATATTCCCTAATAAACTGGAATTTTCTAGTTATTTATTATCCGCGAAAACATACGATTGTCATTCTAGATTAATTAACTCAACTATTTTACAGCATTTTGTTTTCCAAAAAATTACCACACAAAGCTGAAAAGTGCGTCTATATGCTTATAAATAATTAGAACATTTCGTTCACCAGTTCCTTTTAAAAAGATCCCGAAGGTATCTAGGAGCAATCTAATGCACCATCCCCTAATTTACCCGAGCTTCCTAAAGCTGTGTCAAAGTAGACCCGGACACCGTCCTGACCAGATCATATGAAAAATTTATCTGCTGGAATCCTCGTTCGTCTAAAGCCGGTCTGACTCAGGGTAGAAGAAGGTATTTAGGGTAAAAGACAACGGAAATATATGACGTCGGGAAGACGTCGCGTCGTCAGACACTCCGCGATGGTTTCGCGATTACGATGCGCGGGACGCAGAATCGTTTCCTTCGCAGGCGATCAATAAACCATCCCCATCCCACTTTGCGGAACGCAAACGCAAAATAGACGGCGTCGGATAGTGCGGTACGTGCAACGAGGTCATGTATGCACGTGCACATGCACCGGTGCGTGAACGTGTATAGGACTCCAGGCGCCACGACGGTCCGTTTAGCCGATAAAGAAGGAAATTAACGGGCAAAACCCCCCTGCGACGACCTTAATACGCGTTCCTTAGACGCGACATCGGACCCTCTAGGTGTTCCCACGAATTATCGTTCAATTACAGCAGATATCATTGCTAATTGGATCGATTATTCCGTATTCGCGAAAGGAACGTACCCCGGCAAGCAGAGACACAGATAATTCATTCCTCGGCTCCATCTACATGCTCTAATAACGATCAACTGTTGAATATTTGATTCGATGGCGGACTTAAAACAATTTTGAAGGCATCCTTAATTGGGAGGTGGAATACATTACAGTTGACAACCGAAGAGAAAATACTGATAATCTAGACTGTAGAAAATGTTTATCGTAGGTCAACATACTTTTATCTACTACTACATCAGTTTTATGTAATTAAGGCTTCGTGCTTGTTAGAAAAGTTATCAAGTGTAGAGCAATGCATTCTTTGACTTTTGAATTTCTGTCTATAAAAACTGAACAAACGTCTCTCCCCAACTCTCCATTCTTTCTTTTTTTTATGTAAAAGAGAAAGCAAACATTGTCGAAGATACACATCAAACTCTGACCAGCATTTCCACCTAGATCTCCATGAATGAACTATCAGATTTAGAACACCTTCCCCAGTTAATGCAAATTACTAGTCTTGTAATTGTCCCCTCAGGCACTGCATAGCCATGCAGTATGGAAACCGTCCACCCCGAGATACCTTTTGACGGTCCACCAAGCCCAAGGTTCCTAGTCTGGGAGAATGGATAAGCCAAGTCCTAAAACAGTACTCCGGAGAGAGATGTCTCACGGGAGTTTTAATCTGAGCTGCCTCCAAGGTCTTCCAAGGTCCAAGAGTCAAGGCTATTTAACTCTCTCTATACCCAACTGTGAAGTTGGACCATCCCGGTGGCAGTTGGTAAGCCCATGACGCAGAGTAGGCTAGTCCATAGTCTTTCGCAGAGCCTTAGAAGGAATTAGGTGAGCCGTAGCTGCAGTTTAGGCTGCTTGCAGCTGCCTTGAGTTAGTGTTACGTGTCCTTTTCCAAAGACAGTTCCTTTTTGTTCAGCAGTATACTGAAACATTATACTGAAGCAATATACTGAAAGTCAGAGTCCACAGTAGTGATATAGTGTGAGCATAGGTGAAACTCTTAGGGAATAGTATTAGGATGCGCTGAAACTATATACAGAGACTTAGAACCTGTTGCATTTTGTGTATGTGTAACTTTGTTTGTTATCCTTTAGCGGCAGCAATCTAGTTTGACTAGTTTACGGGAACACGTGAAAGCTTTGAAAGATCAAATATTCCTATCCTATTAAAAGATTTCTCTTTGTTCTCAAGATCTTCTTTATCTATTACAAGTCTTCTACCCAATTTTCTTTTAATTCTTTTATATGTTTCTCTTCTGCGTTTTCCGTTTCCAATATCCATTGCATTTATGTTACTTTTCTTTCCTTTTTCTCGACCTCTTTTCTATCAATTAGCTAATTGTACTCATCACTGCAACTCCACTGCTCTCACCTGTGTTTCATCCTCTTTCCTCCGCGATCAGCAAATTTAAACTATATGCATATCGAAGACAAAAGAAGCATATTTCACTGTATTCAGCAGTTTTATTTTGAGGCATTGCAACTGCAGAAACTCGGTTTCCACTCCGATGGGAGTTTATTTTTCCTCGGGTTTCAATCCCAAAACAGTTTCAAAAGTGAAACCATTCACATTTCCCGCAACAAAAATTGTTCCGTATTTATTTGCGGCTGCATTTCGGCGCCTGCTCGAGATAAGCCTATGGCACCGTGTAGAAATGAGAAGAAAAGTGTTTGTGGGTGAAAGAATGACTTGTTGTGGATGGAATGAAAGATTAAACGCTAGAGGATTTGCACTCGGGCCTTTGGGGATAGGGATCTCTACATCGATCGAAGAAGATAAATATACTGGGTGGATGATAAAAATCTTATCTACTAGTGGCTTGTCTAGCCTCGTAGGGAGGGTTTACCCTTTCGTATCAGGGCTTGACCCAGATTTCGTGCACATAATCCTCGTTACACATTTCAGCAGTCTTGGTAAAAATGATTTCGAGTACCAGTCGGCTGTTTGTCGGAATAATTATTTGGCTTAACCGTTGCTATTTACTTTGATAGAAGCGGGAAAATATATTAGAAGTTATCTTATTGCTCGGGCTTTGACATGTAAATTTGCCGCTTGAAGCGGAAGAGTAGTCACGTGACAGAACTAGCAAAAAACTAGAATCTAACTAGATTTTGGATCGACATTTACGGGCTGACGTTGTTTGTCCTTATACGAGCATATTTTGAGGTTCATTTGATAGAGGAAGGTTCAGCGCAGCCCGCTCAACTTATCATATCAGTCAAAAAGTCTTTTAGTGACAGAAAAATACATTGGTATCTGCGGGATTTTTCTCGATTTTTTCTTTACTTTGTGCACTTATATTATTAGATATAAACATAATCTCGTTAAATCATTTGTCGTGCGGGCTGCATTTAACCTTCTTCTTTAGAATGAGCCCTCACCCAGCCAAAAATCTGCTCGTATAAGGACAAACAACGTCAGCCAGCGAACCCATTTTTCAACCCAAAATCTAGTTGGATTCTAGTTCTTTGCTAGTTTTGATGACATGTTGACATGTCTGAAAAATGCATATTTTCTATTTAAATCGTATCAGTAGCACCAAAGATGACATAAAGTTTATAATAATGACAGAAAAAATTAAATAACTTTTTTATCGATTGCGGAAAGTATGTATACAGTATTGAAAATTCGTAATTGAGTGTATTCTTAACAATAAAACGAAATAATTAATATGAGGTTTGATACCCTTTGTTTCTTATGACCTCTACAAGTTTTCTAGGCATATTTTCAAACAATTTATTTATAACATTTTCGTCAATACTGTTCCAACCACTCAGTTGTGCTTGTTTAACACGTTCGCTGCCGAGCGACATTTCGCACGGGCACAAAACACAGTGACTTTATAGAAATTTCGACCACTGTATAAGAACGGACTTACTAGCGGACGAATTTAAGACTCGACTGCGCATAATGATTCTAAAGGAACTTGTTCATTGACCAATTCCCTACTCGTACTCTGCCGACCACGCGACTATTGGCTGACGCGCAACGACATGCGCGAAACAGGTCCGTCCTTATATGGAGCCAAGTATAGTTAGTTTCCTTAAAGATTCAGTATAGTTTCTCAGTACGTTAATAACTCGGGAGAATTTTACCAAAGCCGGAAGAAATAAAAAGCATTCAGAGTTTAGTTGTTTTATGTTCGTTGCTTTGAAATTTAAATTTCCCGCTATCCGTACGAGAAACGTCTGCATTACCAACGCATAAAAATGAGCATAACAGCGTTCTCTCGCGTTAATAACGGGGGGGGGGGGGGGGGGGGGGGGGGGGGGGGATTTAAAGAGAATATGGCTGTTTTCTTGGCGTGTGTCGCAATAAGTCGCAAGAATCCGCTATAAAAGTACACGTCTCACGTGAAGCCTTGTGGGAAGAACCATCGTCAAGCCGCCATTAAAAGAGTGGCAATACCAGGGGATTACCCGCGGAGAATGAGGCCACATACTTCTCGCGTCGCAAAGTGGAATCCCTTTCACGGGGAAGTAATGCTGTTCCGTGGTGCAAAAATGCATCGAGGAGTTATTGCTTCTTGGAAAGGTCGTCGATAAAATTTCTAAATCATTGAATCCGTTCAAATTGTTTCATGACCGTCTCAGCTTTAGCTTCAGACACCATCTGTGCTATGCGGGTTCAGTTTGTAGGATTATTTTCAGAAATCCAATGCTGATTGGTCTCACAAACACATCTGTGTTATTTGACAGCAGCATTAACTGCCAACAGTGTTCTTTTTGTTTTCAATTGAAGTATTCGTTACTTAATCTATTCCAATGCATTTTGTGGCACAGTATTTTCATCTTAACAAGAAGTTAGATATAAAAACCGCTCTACAAATTTCTTTTTAAATGCGCTGCTCGCGATCTTAAAAGCAGCCTTAACGTTATTATATATAATGCAATATGACATCATAAAATCGATATAGAGAAGTGCTTTCTACTCTCTTGCGGCGGTCTGGAGGGTATTATAACTGATACATCGAGTTAAAAATTTATTTTCTCTGTGCCTACCATTATTAGTGTAACTAGGTTACACGTATACAACATTAGCATGTCCATGGTGAAACATTTCAATATTCAAAATTTGATAGAACATTAAATGAAACAATTTATATATTTCAAATTAAATAACGATAATAGTTGATTAAAATTCCCGTTTTAATTGGTGTTGTTATTCGAAATATATTTGCAGGTTAGGTTTAGTCGAGTGTAAGATTAGGAGTGTCTATATGGGTCGATGTATAATGTTTTGGGTGTCGGAGGGCTATGATTTAGGGCAACCTCCGTCTGATCCGTCTGAAAGCATCTCAAGTAGGCAAACAATCTGCTAGAAAGCCGGATCGAACGACAAGAGCCACTACTCCCAGGGTTCTTTAACCAATGGGCCACTTTCCTACCTACAGAAAAGAAGTTTCGGTGGTTTCCGCGGACAAAAGGCATCACTTACGACTTACACGTCTACTTGCTAGGGTCTAAAATAAAGAGCTGCCTGTTTCACCGGTGTAGAAAACAACGGATATAGATTACACCAACGCACTGCTAACATTTCTCTTGATATTTCGAAAACAATCCATCCTAGAAAAAATCTGTTCAGACAAAAATTGTGTACTTTTTAGTGACGCATTTCATTGTGTAAATTAAATACACTATGGGCCAATTCTATTCTATTGAATTCCTAAAACAAAACTGATACCCACTAAAATATTACCACGTACTATGTATACTGTGTAAAGTAGGGTATTCCCAGAGATTCAAAGAGCATGGAATGTTTGCACGTATACGGAGAACGTTCTCCAAAATATTTGCATAGTCGAAGAATGTTCAAAATGGTAGTGAATACGCCAAGAAGTTCTCGCACACATACTTCAGCATGTACACCAAATATTTCGCATGTGCACTATTTGTAAAGTAATTCGAATTGAAGCAAATTCATCCAAATAAAGTAGAACGAAAATGATTAACTTATTCAAATAAGTACACAAAAATTATTTAAAATAATTTGAGTAACTTAGAACATTATAGGTTTTTTTTTTTAAAGACGTAGGGCCATTTACAAAAGAGTGAAAATTATTCTAAAGAATATAAGGTTTGTGCAAAAGTAATTGTGATTTTCGCTAGTGTAAATTTCCAGCTCAACGTTAAGGTACAAGTTAAACAAATATTTTGTTGAACGTAGATTCAATAGTTGCTTTAATAACAACTTTTTGCATGTAAGAAAGGTACTGATACGTGAGGGGTACACACCGATGCACATTCTTTAGATTTAATTCCTATTCCAATCCTAGTTACTTATTTGTACGAAAACTCGCCTAGCATCTTGTCTCCATTACATCCTAAGAAGATTCAAAATTTTGCATGCAACCTAACCTCAGTCTGAACCACTCTCATAATTTCTGAAATAAATAAAACCATCGAAAAAAAGATTAATAGTTACAATAGACACTAAAATAGTAGTTCGTAAATTGGTTAGACTAATCAGTTCACCGCTGATCGCTCTCCTCTAGACTCCTAGCCACACCTACTCCCCCCACCACCCGTAGTTAGCTAATCAAGTAGTTTGCTAGCCGAGTGCCATTGGCGTGCACGAAGAAATTTTCACAGGTCCAGGGACAACAACGCGGGGACCGTTGGTAATCCATTAGTGTGTAGCCAATTAACGCGTGATTCTATCGCAGTGCATCCTGTGAACCCTGTCGGCGAACCTTGTACAGCTTTTAGAATTCCAATGTTCTCGAATCAATTTTCGAGGTAGAGAGAGAGAGATAGAGAGAGAGATAGAGAGAGAGATAGAGAGAGAGATAGAGAGAGATAGAGAGAGAGAGAGAGCGAGAGAGAGAAAGGGAAAAGAAAAGAACATACCTCGACGGAGACACGAGCATTATTGAACTCTAATGAAAATCTATCGGACTAGTTCGCTTTGCCAGTAGATTCACTCGGAGAGAATCGTACTAGCCTGATGCATGTAGACCAATCTCATTAGAACTCTGCCAAACCAGCTGTTAAACATTGCTCAATCAGCTGGGTATTGTTCGTTAACACTAGAAGGACCAATCGGTCGAAGTAACCTGTATGTTTATTAGTGCGAAACTGCATTCATAGAGACGTCAATTGACTGTATACGAATAGACGAATACTTTTACGATAGCTAAACGAGAAATCTAAAGTAATTTGATCCATCCGGTAGTTCTAGTGTTAAAAAATCGAGAAAAGACTTATCGGGAAGAGTCAGTAGTGCTCGTAGACAGTAGTAGACGATGATTCACTGAGCAAGGGTTGTCTTTCCGGTGTTGCAGGATGCACGCGGTTGGATTGCACTCTGCGCTGGCCATCAAGCGTCAGAGAAAGCGCCGGGACGAGCAGCGTCGTGCCCGTGAACGTCGTTATAGTGCGCAATCAGGTGACAGTGGGTTGACATCACCCAGAGCGTCTACCGGTTCCCTGGACCATCACTCGAGACACCATAAATCAGGCCACTCTAGCCATGCAGCTGGCCAGGGGATGCTGGACACGAAGGTGGTCACGTCGATTGGGATGTTGCACATCGGGGTGGTGTTCCTAGTGCTGGGAGCCTTCTTTCTAATGAGCGGAACGCTGCCCGGAGACATGACACAGTGGGGAGCGAAGTATACCAAAGGCTGGTGGAACGAGATGGTGGCCATTGGGCTGTTCGCGGTGTTCGTCGGCATATTCCTGATCATTCTGAACCGTGTGATCGCTAGGAAAGAAGAGAATGAGTTGGTGGAGTATGTTCAACGTCAGCTGACCAGGACCAAGTCAGGTCACAGGCTCGAGAGAGACGCGGAGACCGGAGGACTGACTACCAGAAGCGATAAGAGGGCCAGACAGATGCAGCAGATGGCCTCCGCCGCGACCATAGAAACTGAGAACGAAAAGGACTCCGCATCTCCACCGAGAAGTCCTCCGCCAGCTTACTCACCGCCTCCCATAGTGAACGGGGATCACCAGAACATCCAATCCGCCGCTCTCTATCTCGAACAGATTACAGAGGAAGAGATCATCAGCGATCGTGTGGAAACCTCTACTACTAACAGTCTCAGCCCAGGCTCTCCCAGCGAGACAAGAGAGCTGCTGCAGAATCCTCGCTACTCGAAGCAGAACGGAAATCCACAACAGATCCGTCAGCCCCTATACGTTTCCAGGATCTAGACTACTTTTGTAATTCTGAATCGTGGAACCGTGCTTTTCGACTTTTTCACACTACCTTCTTGTGGTCTAGGTGAGACCTGGATCACATTACCGAAGAAAAAAAACGGGACGGAAATTTGCTTGCAGAATTCTTAGAGATGATGATCTACACTATCGCTGAGGATCTTCTAACACGTTGGCTGCCAACATATAAATAGAGATTAGACAACATAACAATAGAAAGTTGACTCCGTCGAACAATTTACAGTTCAGTGGGCTCGTATTTGAATTGCACGGTAGCCAACGTGTTACATACTGTCGCAGTATACCCTAAAATGGGACTTTCCCTCGCGTTCTGTCGATGAACAAGGTTGGGGTCTTGTCTACGTCCCCGGAAAGTTACTATAACCCGTCATCTTTCTGTACTGTTGATAAAATCGTCTAAACGATGTGTCCAAGAAGAAGTCGTTTACGTATAGCGGCTTTCTTCGGCGTTCACTGCTGGAATAACGCAACGATACACATACAGTCTTTTGATATGCGCCCGTTCGTCTCGTTAAAGGGTCAGAGAGTCTTCTTTCTCGGTATATACACGTATATTAAAACGTAAAAGCTGTCCGAGGCAAGATGGAAATACTGTTTGTGGGTAAACCAGAACCCTGTAGATGCCGACTGGCTCTCACTGTTGCTTCAACGAAAAAAAAATACTTTGCTTCGAATCTGCTCGTTGCTTGATGATGGGAACTAAGGGAAAACAGGTTCGGAAGAAAGGGGAGATATCCTATCGGTTACACTTTTCGTCCATTGAAGCTTTCATAGGATGGTGTTTTTTTTGCTAGGGGAAACTCTGACCTGAGAGAATAACCATAGGTAAATAGGTACTCGAGGTTGCAGAGAAGGGAATGCCGGTGAGAGTTTCATCGGGAGGTTAATTAGGAATGATTTACTTAAGAAATATACGCTCAAGGACCAAGATTTAATTAATCCGAAAAGAAGGGTTTTAACAGGAACCGAGGGTGAGGAGGGTTGTGGGCTGGCGTTTCCCGAGATATCATTAATTAATTCACTGATTAACCAGCCGAGAATGATCGATTAAGATTCAGAAAACACTAAAAAGCGAGATGAGAGGGAGAGGGTGAGAGTTTACAACGCTAACATACTCATCGCACTTAGTATTTATCGGAAGCCAGTATCGTGTGTCCAAACGAAATATAATCCGTGGATTATTCAATAATTAGTAAGGAAAGTGGTCCCAATATTAGTGGTCTGATATTAGTCATTGCACCTGAAGACGAATTTTGGAAAAGTTCACACTGCGAAAGTCGTCCACCTGTTTGAAACGCACTATGGATAATTCGAATGTATTTATAACCAATATAGAGACGTTATGATTTCATTAATATATTATATATAACAATCGAAAAATACAAAAGCTTCGTGTACTAATAACAAATGTACAGTATTATAGATATATGCATTTGTATATACTAGCGATCATCGCACTGGGGGTCGTCCATTTTTGAATTTACTTCAACAGTTTTCATTTTGAGATCACTTTTAGTGCAGCTCGCTTCTCGTAGACTTCTCTGCATATTCTTTTAGATAATTGTACATTCAACAAAGTAATTACAGAGTTTTTCTACCGATTAAGAACGCTGCATATTTGTACATTATATAAACAAGATTAAAAGGGACGAATATGGCGGACGTTTTTTTTTTTGTGTGAACTGTGTAATAGTGGTCCGGCCCTGAAATGCATTCGAATGCACTTTGCCAAACATGTAAAACTCGAATTTTAGGTTGTTTTTTACCGGATGGTGTATCTCGTTCAATCACTTGCGTTGGACAATTAATTTGATCTCTTACTGTTGGGTATCTGCGTACTCAGAGTGCTCATCCTGCATGTGAACTTGAATTTAAGTATTTAAGTGTTCTATATCACAGATCAAAGGCGAGCGAGTGCCGAATATAACTGCATCGAAGTACTTCGAGTATAAACTTGAATTCGAGTATTCAAGTACTTGAACTTAACTGTGAGTACTCGAGTATCCAGATTCGAGATTGTGGATTTAAAGAATATTTGGATGTTAGTTCAATGGCTACTCAACTTTCAATTATCGATCATTTTCACTAAAGTGGGTATTCAATATCGAATTAAGTGAGTATTTAATTGTCAATCAAGTAGTGAATTGTGCGAGTACTTAATTTTCAATTGGGTGTTCAAATGAGTGAGTAGTCAGGTGCTCGGAATTCTATTGAACGAGTATCCAAGAACACGATCGTCAGTTATTCAATTCAGTCTCAGTTAAGTAGTTACATCGAAGTGCTGAATCTTGAATTTTTGGATCGAATCAACAGTAGGAGTTACATCGAATAATTTAACCGTAAAAACTGAAGTGTGACAACATGGAATTTTGCATCCACCAAATTAACGAATGCAGTTTTGTGCTGGTTTGAGACATTGAACTGATTACTATCAATTTAGAGAGCAACCTTCAGTGGACAATCACATTCAATCATAGTTTTCCTCGTTAAAGATAAGTTCGTTAGCTTCAGAGCTAATTACCTGTTCAACGATTCTCGAATCCATTGCGTTTCAGACGGATAGACGGGGGGGGACAGTTTCGATCCGTTCGGTGTTTTAAGGTCAGTTGTTGGGAACACTCGGTGTCCAGTGACTGATAAAAAACAGTACTGTTAAGATATAGCTTGTAATTTTAATATTCTATATTCCATTTTATAATGTCTTGGGTATTCGATACATATGCTAGCTTTAGACGGCAGGATTTTCGGAAACAACTCGATCAAACACTGTGGAACCGAACGCTATGCTTTACCATCGTTTTATCGGTCGTTTTCGAAGATCTTCAATAAAAAAAATTGCCACGCTCGGGCGCTACCATTCTGTGATCCAATGAAAAATTAATTAAACTCATACCGAGAAATGAATAATGTTCTTTCGAAGAATCTTACTCTGTACATATATATTATTATACATCTCTACCTTTTTTAAATTGGTGCACATTAATTAGTGAAACAGAGAGATCGAATGAGAGCGAGCGAGAGATAGAGATAGAGAGAATGAGAGAGAGAGAGAGAGTGAGATAATTAAAGATTGGGTGAGAGTGAGAGAAAGAGAGAGAGAGAGAGAGAGAGATAGGGAGAGACAGTGTACTAACTTTTTGCACTCTGCGCATTAAACAACGCTACTACGGTGGACAGGAAGTATATATTTTCGCCACGAACCATTTTTGGCGAACAAAAAACAAAACGGAAAGTGAACGACGATTCGGTTCGATTGAATGTTGAGTGAAAGTGCCTTTTACTATGCGTTTCGTATCCGTAGCTTTTCGGTATTGAAAGGACACACCGGTTTTCGATTAGTCAGCTGAATCTTTTCCCTTATCAGGAATTGAATCGATAATATTTATCGGTCTGCGTGGAAAAAGAAATTGTTAATATTCTTTACCTTCCTAATTTTAAGTTTACGACGTTGAATTATATCGAGGAAGAGTGCGAACGAGAGTAGATCGAACAGGTGCTAATCCAACGTTTACGTACACTAATTCGGGGAACAGAATATTTACGGATCGTATATATCGTACATCCATCTATATTAGTTGGTTAATTAATATTTAAGCGCGCGCGTGTCGTCTAAGCGATCGATTAATTTTAATTCTTCCATTCCTTCGAAACTGAAAGGCTGAAACTTGCAAATTCTATTCAACTATTGATTCCACACCGGTATAATTGAACTACCTGCTGGTGGATTTGCTCTAATTGCGTTGGTTGTGTTACCTTTCTATTGCAAAAAGATTTGTAATGCACGATAAAAGATGCTGTTGGAAATATTTACAAATTATTCGATTACGGACGATCTCTGGATCGATTCTACACTTGAAAACAAGACTATAGTAAAGAGTGACACTATGTCGATAGCTGTGTCTAATTGCTAAGAAACGCTCTTCGAAAATATCCCCGAAGTATGGCAACCCGCCGACCGCGCCGCATGTAGTTTCACTAGGGGCGGCCGGGAGATATTCGCGAATTTTTTCCGGGAGAACCATAAGAGTTATCGAGACGAAACTTTACAGGATTGTTACTCGTGCATTGGGCTACAACTCTGTCTGTTTTTCGTCCCCGAGTACGTTATCGTTTTCGCGTGACGCGCGTCGGGAGTGGATCGTCGATAATCGAACAATTTGTTTTTTTTTTTTTAACGTGTACATACATATAATATCTGTATTTACTCGTGAACGAGGCTGCTAAAATCGCTGGAGTCCATCGTACATTGAGTTCCGGGTACAGAAATATTTTGACATAAGTGGTACAATCGTTTATACTTAGTATGTCACGCAGTAAAGCTTTGAAGATCACTAGAACCTTTTTCGATATTTTATTATCGTAGTTTTATTTATCGAAGCATTAGTTTGCGGTACAAAAAGACATTCCAAATCGCGATGAACGCGCACAATAGGTCTTTTCCTGCGATTCCTGTACCCAAATTTCTATTTCTTGGGTCCACGGGTAGGGAGAAACGAAATATTCGTGTCCTCGTCCGATGAAATGAATTTTTTAAACGACGCAGGACAGGAAGAAGTTCCGAGCGTTCGCTTCTTTCGCAAAATCGAGAGGCGTGGATCCAGGAAAAGATGTTGGACGAGCCAAATCCTCTAAATAAATAATCTAACGCGTAATCTTATCTGTACGTACAAGTTCTATGACGTAAGCATAGCTGGTAAGGGGCGGAGCGGGTGTTTAAGTGAGCAGCGACGATCTTTATCATTGTTACAATTATAGCTCTCGCATTGTACTACCGCAATACTTTTACCGATAATTAACGCAACTACTATGAATAGGACGTTATTAAGCTTTCTTATGCCGTTTCTCTATTGTACCACTTATATACACCTGAGTGCACGACTTTTTCGAGAATAAATCTTTATGAAACGCTCCAGTCTATGCGACTTGGTTTCCTATATTGCCCCGTACACTGCGTTACAGACAATCTCAACACACGTCTCACAGATGTTTCCCTTGATTTTACGAACGAACTTTAATAAATCGTGACACCGACTGTTCTACCATGTCATCGTTTGTGTCCTTCATTTTCCTCAGTCATCATCATGAGATTATTTCATTCCGAATAATTTTTTTTTTTACGTTAGCTCAAGGTTTGATGGATTTTATAAAAAATACCGCATGTTCGTGTATGCACAGTTTGCATGCGAAAAAAATTCACGAATATCAGAGTCTGTTTCGATGTCTTCCTCCAGCGCGCACGAGCACTCGCTTCCTCCGGTGCAAGTCTGCTCGTAAAATCGATCCTTCCGAGTGGACTTTAGGCCCATGCGCGATGTGGACTCGGCCGAGAATGCCACGGGCTACACTCACTTTTTTTATATCTATTAATTAACGATCAATTAAAATAATGATCGACCAATCGCCGTATCTTGGCTGGCAGATTCAGGCAATATTCAACCCCCTGTAACTTCGTGCGAAAGGACTCGACAGTAACGAGTACTAGTAGTACAAGTAACGAGCCTAGGCTCATTCTAAAGTACAAAAGATCCGCTTTCTATCTCTGTTTTCTAAAAAATATTTTTACTGCTTAAACCAAACGGAAAAGCGACGATAATTCCTTGCGGCAAAAATGTTAGATTTTACCTTATAGAAGTTTGTTCAACAACACAAACCACCATGGATTTAAACATTGATTTAATATAAATTTTAATTTTAATATATAAATTTTCTTACAATTCTATTAAACTCTGAATGGAACGTGTGCGAACATTTCCTTTGACAAGTTCATACATTGTTCGCGGAGCCTGGAAAATTTTTCCGGTGACTTGAACCATCGTGGATTTAACGATCAAAGCGTCTTCTTTGTAAAACGAGTACAGAGAAATTGTCGTACGATTTTGTTTCGCTTTTTTATCGAGCTTTGAGTAAAGGGATGTTCGGCTAATGGGGGTCATATGCATTAAAACAGTATACGGGTAGCAGAAAGAAGCAAAAGCAGTGGAAATGCATGGAACTCCGATGTATTCGAGCATCCCGGTGAGCTCGCCGGGTGCAGAGGGTGGATGTAGTGACGTATCGACCGGCGAGGTCACCTGGGGTCACCAAAGTTCATACCGTCTCCCGGTTTATGAACTCGATGAAATTGCAGCGACGATTGCGTAATGGTAAACGAATCTTTCGGAAATACAAAATGTTCTCTGACCTAAAACCTATCACAATAAATCGATACCATTAAGTTACCAACGTCGAAAACTCGAAATATACGATTTAAAAGGTTCTCCAAATTGCTATTTCAATTTCTTTCATATAGAACGAAAAATATCATTAACAACATATCGATATTCCAACGAACAATAGTGAATTTTTATAGAAATTTGATGCGTCGAATACCATTTTAAAAGCCGTTCTGTCGGTTTTAACTTCAGTGATATTCAATTTCTGAGGAATTATTACGTTTTTGACTTTGATAGGTTTTTTTCGGTTCGAGGATAAAATTTATGGGGATGGTTTTTATGGAATTTTTTAAAAATTGCTTTTTGTATTGCTATAACTGTTTGAACATCTTTCCCAGGATGATTGGCGCTATGCCAGCAGTGGCAGTACGCCACGAACGGAAACGGCAAGAAAAAAGACTAAAACGTCCCAGTCAGCTGTACTTAGGGGCTCAATGGATGCCACCGCCTCAGGGTTCACCCCCAACCCCCAGCCCCCATGGACACAATAGCCATCTGGACCCCTTGCCCGAGCTGTATCTTTGCGGAAAGGTAAAAGTCGATGATTTCGATATAGGATATGATTGCAGGGAAGTAAACATTGTTCGCAGATATCAGGACTGCACTTAGTGGTGGTGTGCCTGTTGCTGGGCGCAGTGGTCCTCGTCGTTGGTCTAGTCCAACTCGTCCCGGGTGCAACGACCACCGACCATAGACTCGCCCTGCTTGTCGGTGGTACACTCCTTCTCTTCTTTGGTAAGGATTCCATCGAGAAAGCAACGTTATAAACATCTACAAATCGCTGTAATACCTAGTTTAAATTTAATTAAAATATATTTCTTGAGAATAAACATTGGATTTTCAACTTTAACAAGAATAAAAATATTACGGGGTATAATTCTTACCGGAAATGATTGTGTACAGTGTCCCGAGTACGGTTATATATTTTTATAATTTTGTGGACATTTACACTCGTTTGAACTTCATTTAAACATTCCTTGGGCAGGAAAATCGAATGTTCAACTGGGAGAATTTCGCGTTACTCAACAATAAAAGCTGTGGAGATGATTCTTAAATGAGTAGAACGATATTGTTTATAATATTATAGCAGCGTTAACCTTAAAGGTTTTGCCTGGTTTTCGGGGGTGCTCTCCTTCCCTTCCCTGGCAAGAATTCTATGGAAATGCAACGTTATAAACATATACAAATCGCTGTACTACCTTGATTATATTTAATTAAAGTATTTTCGGGTTTGAAATATCGGATTTTCAACTTTAAGAGTTTTTAGTAATTTAACAATAAAAAGGACGAGGTATAATTCTTACCGGAAACGATTCCGTACAGTCACCCGAGTGTGGTTATACAGGATGTTTGCGAAATCGTGGTACAACTGGCGAGGCGATGATTCCTCGCATAAAATCTAGTCGAAAATAAGAAATATAGTTTTTTTATTTTCGAGAAAATCGAGTGTCAAATTCGTCAGGTACGCGTGTACTTATAGTCTGCTTTGTTCGTTCGGTCTAGCCCGCAATTTCCATTGTTGATTGCCTCTGTAAACAGTATCGTTTAGGACATGGTATGATTTTACGTAATAATTAGCCGTTTTCAATAATAATTGATTTATTATAGTAATTTACAAATGTTGAAAATGTCTTCCTTGCTAGCAGACTCTGTCTAAGTGCACAGATTTTCTCGAAAATAAAGTCCCGTATGAAAAAACTATATTCCTTCATTTTATGTGAGCATCATCCCCTTGCCGGTTGTACCACGATTTCGCAAACACCCTGTACACTTTTATGATGTTAACACTTTATCTACCGGAAGCCTATTAATAGGATTTTCAATAATTGTACTGTACCAAAAGAAAGCATAGAAATCTTCTTTTATATTGCAATCTTAAATGAAACTATTAGCTGATGTTATTAAGGGTGACTTGTTAGTTCATAATGAAAATTGCTGTTGCTATTGAAGGTTCCATTAAAAAGTGTTTAGCCATGTACCATAGATTCTTCAAAAGTATGCAATAATCACCGGTCGGTAATGTGTTAACATTTACACTCGTTTCAAATTCATTTAAACATTGTAGATTGATTACAAACATGCAGAACGACATTGTTTATAATATTATAGCAGCGTTAACCTAAAAGCCTCGACTGGTTTTCGGGGGTGCACTCCTTCCCTTCCTTGGCAAGAATTCTATCAAAAAAGCAACGTTATAAACATCTACAAATCGCTGTACTAGTTAAAATTTAATTAAAATATTTCTGGAGAAGAAACATCGGATTTTCAACTTTAACAAGAATAAAAATATTACGGCGGACGTAATTTTTACCGGAAACGATTCTGTACAGTGTCCCGAGTACGGTTGTATATTTTTATAATTTTGTGAACATTTACACTCGTTTGAAATTCATTTAAACATTCCTTGGGCAGGAAAATCGAATGTTCAACTGGGAGAATTTCGCGTTACTCAACAATAAAAGCTGCGGAGATGATTCTTAAATGAGTAGAACGATATTGTTTATAACATTATGGCAGCGTTAATCTAAACGCCTCGACTGGTTCTATAGGTATCATCCTAGCAACCATAAGATGCTACTTCCTGCATTGTGTGCCATTACCGTCGGAGTCGCCGGTAGCAACATCATTTGCGCCACCTGCAAACGAGCCACCTAGCCTTCCAAGGGGCACCCTGGACCTGTTAGTGGGCCACCCAAATCAGCCCGAGACCGATGCTCTCATGCACCACCATCCTCACCACCATCATCATCCCACCAACTACAAGAAGAAACGCAGCTCCCATGGCTCGCATTCCGACGAAGCCTAATGACCGATGTACAGTACAGGCCGCGGCACAGAGCCGGCCAATTAATCGCTGGCGATTTCAATGACTATATTGTCAGTCAGCGGCGAAAGTACATTCGAGGTCAGAGAGGAACTTCGTGTCGTTCAGACCAAGTTAGATCACGAAGTAGATACAAATGATTAGGGGTGCGGGAACGAGCTAAACCAATGGGGACTGTCTAGTCTCCTGTAATAGTCTGTACGTGTACATTATACCCGATTCTTTTATCGTTTGTAACTTTCTATATAATATACAGGACGTTTCAGCTGGACGGGATCAACTAAATATTTGTCTCATTTATCATTGTATTGGAGAACTTCCTAGGTCGAAGTTATTCTACTGGAAGAGGTATATTTCATGGTAGAAGTGGTTTTCAGTCAAGGTCGTTCTTGAACGAGATTTCAAGGGCATCGGTATTTTTTCAAACGAGACATTATAATTTTGATTCTATATTCTTGTAGAGCATACAAAGACAAATCCAATGATATATATAAACATACTATTTCGATAGCTGAATCTCGAGATACTTGTGTCTGAAAGCTTCGAGTATTCGAGGACTCGAGACTTTCAGACACAAGTATCTCGAGATTAAGCTGTCGAAATAGTATGTTTATATATACCATTGGATTCGTATTTTTATGCTCTACGAGAATATCGAATCAAAATTATATAATGTCTCGTTTGAAAAAATATCGAGGCCCTTGAAATCTCATTAAAGACCGAGCTTGACAAAAATATCTTTCTATCATTCTATTTATCGTTTGATACAAGTTATCACTTTGTGTTGTCTCGAAATTAGATGTTTTTTCATTTAACGACAAATAAAGCAGATATTTAGACGATCCTGTTCAACAGAAACACCCGGTATATTCATACATATACAATGCGTGTTGTCAACGTGTACTCAGCCGGTCGGCGCTGAGGAAAGTGCACTTTTCTATCTTGTCTGTCTTCGATACCACTTTACAGTAAGAAAAACAACAAAAAATCTCCATAATATAATATTAAACAAATTCTAAGGCATCACGCAATAGCTTGACGTCGCGTCAGAAAAAAAGATATACAAAATTTACATTCATTTCTACGAGCGTGTTTGTGACCCGCCGATAGGTCACCGGAAATTTGGGATTTATAACCGAGATTCGAATGATTTTTTAAAAGCATGATTTATTATTCTATACATAGTAGTCTTCTAAAACTATAGAGTACGATAAAATATTAAATTGTTAGAGGATTAAACAAATGGCCTAGCGTCGATAAATCTAAAATAAACGATCATAGACGTTTTGCAAGTTTTTCAAAAGTTTGTGTTTCACGCCAATCAGCCTAAGTGATTGAACAAAAATGATGGTTTGTCGTTTCAGGTGATTTTTGAGTAATCAAAACATTTCTAAATAATCAAAAATGCGACTTGCAAAATGTCCATGAAAGATACAAATACTATCCAGCACTTTCTCCATATAGTTAGTAATTGTTTTTCTACTATGGGATAATTTCGAGAAGTATCGAAGGAACTTTGATAGAAAATTTATTATGCGATAAGCTCTTGATGATTGCAAGGGCCTTGAATCAAAGTACTGTGTTTGCTTTTCGATGATTTTTTAACATGGTTGAAAGGTACAAGTTTTAACGTCTTCTACGAACGACATATTTCATTTACACATATGTATATCTACATTTACATACGTATACATACAGGCATGTATGCACATATACGTATGTATGTATATGTATGTGTGTGTATGTATTTTGCTTGTAAATAAGCTGCCTGCTTTTCTTGTCCAGATTCATTTGACCGTTCGTCATTCTTTCGCGATGATTGATGATGAGATTAATGACAAAGTTTCGCAATTAATTGTGCACTGTAGTTCGAAAGTTTGGGTACACGTATTAATCGACGGAGATCGTTAATTAATCTCGAAGAGATTTATTACAGCACGTGAAGCATAATAATTCATGGTTGAAAATCATTTTTTCTTCTCAATGAAAACACATGTCTTTCAAACTGAAAGTATATATGTATAAATATTTTACACATAGCGTTTGAAGCGGGGGGGAATGAAATTGTAAAAAAAATTTGTGATAAATAATAGTCGAATGAAGGAAATTTAATGTTTAACACTAACCGTACCACGACCGGTCAAATGGCCGGTATCAGATTTTTTACTTTATAATTATTGAAACTGCAAGGATAATTCCATTAGAAATTATTACATCAATTTCTTCATTCAAGCACATGTTGTCATAAAAATTGCAAGATTATAAAACAATGTATGGCAGTCGCATTTTGTGCTCGGTACGGTTAGTGTTAAATAAACAACAAATGATTCGTGCCGCTTTTGCCGTAAGAACCAATACAAATTCCGGAAAGAATCATTTGTTTCGTAAAATTTGAGGATAGCGCCATTCACGTAACGGAGAAACGTCCAAATTGTTAGACAATGTTACCGACAGAGTAACAGTTTTACCAACGGAAGATTGAGCAGGTTAGTTCCGAAGATAATTGCAAGATGGCGTAATTATATAAAGTCTAATTAATTTGAATTCGTTCATTTGTATTTTAGGGAATAGATAAATAAGAGACAGCGTAGAGATAAGTGTACCCAAACTTTCAGGTCGACGAGTATTTCCTGTTTCGACCAATTATGTGTCTAATAGGCCTATTAGAACGTATTGTGATTATTTGATAAAATGGTACTTGGAAGAAAAAACATTTTTACCACTGCACCTAGTGCACTATTCCTTGAATTTGTATATCGGTACAGGGTGTTTCAGAATAAGTGAAAAATATGGAAGAGGCTGATTTAGTATGATAAAATAAAACGACAAATTCATATAAATATGAATATGGTCTTTTCGAGTTACAGCTTATTTTGTTTTATTATATTTCCTTACACATCTTTAGAAGAAGTTGCTCGTAATACAACATTTGTGTGGCACAAACAGCACGATTGAAAACGGTGAACCAATATGTACAATCCAGTCGAAAGATTGTTGGAATGCAAAATAAGCTATAATTTAAAAAAGATGATATTACGTATGCGTTTGTATAAATTTTTATTTTCATTTTGGTATGATGAACCAGCCTCTGTCATACTTTGTACGAGATCGAAATCAGCCTGTATATTTAATCTTTGTGATCCGTGTATTATGAACTCCTTCCCTCTATTCGTATATAGATATATTATTATATATTATATATGTAATTATTAATATATTATTATATATAATATATCAATGTATATATATAATAATAACAATATAATTATTATAATTACATATATTATTTTATGTATAATAATAATATAATTCTAATACCACGTATGTGTATACATGATTATATTATTATATTATATATTATATATGAATATTATTATACATATATCTATATATAAAAATACGAAAATATTGTTGAATTTCTGTCTCGACCAATTAGACGCATACATTAACGATCATGATTTAAAATCTTTACTATACAAATGTAGATATGTGATATATAAGGAATATTTCATTTTTTTCCCTGAACTCGATCTTCAGAGCCTTATGTAATTAATCATTCTACTGTTAAACAAATTTCGTTAAAAGTGATACCTCTATGCGTAGAGCCCTAAAAGGAAAATCCTTGTAACCCCTTCGATTATTATTATAGTCCAAAATCAGTAAAGAATGCTACGTGAACATCAGATTATTTATTTAACTATTACAAGATACATCAAAGTAAACGTCATTAATTTTTAATCTTTTTCAGCGTGTCTTACAGTACTCAAATGGAGACAAATGATTCATTTATTCAGTTTAAAAATTCTGATCACAAATATTATTAGAAAAATACTTTCAACTTCAAAAAAAAAAAAAATGTTAACAAAGAACTGTTAATTAAGTTTAAATAATTCAGGTTTTATTTATTCTATATTTGAAGATAAAAAGTCTCAGAAATATTTCAAACAAAGAAACTCTATTGAGCAGAATTAAGTACACAAAATTGAAAATATTATTTGTACGTTTAAATATTTTGTATTTCGTTGGTTCGTATTAATGTTGTGTCCACGTAGCATCATTTGCCAATCAGTAGATAAGTATTACATTTCCAATCGCTTGTTTTCACTGTCTAAATAAAAAAAAATGGCATTCGTCTCGAGAGAAAAAGGACTAAAAATAAACAAGGGGAGAGAAGTCGCAGGAGAATTGAGAAATGTCGCTGATAAAATATTTACTACTTGTAACGATAAGTGTCACACAGCACGAGCACCCAATTTCGATGTTATTTTTTTTAGAGAAATTTTCGAATCGAGATCGTAGAGCGTGTTTCCAAAACAGATTTTACGGAGCAATGTAAAACGCGATCTAGATGTATCTTTCGGGTAACGAATATTTAAATTATCTATTTATAATTATGTAATATTTATACTTAAACGGTTAAACAAATTCTTCTATGCCTGTGTCCCCAGGATATTAAAACTGATTTGTTACAAAAAGAAATCAACATCTGAAACCGAGTATCAATGTATATAGGTTCTCCTAAGAGTATTAAAAATTACTTACTAGGAAGAAAATAAATATTTGAAAGATTCGGTAAAGTAAAACTTCAAATAATTTATGTCCAAGCGTTTGATTAAAAAATTTCACAAAAAGGTATATTTATCTTTCAAACATACATAATAGGAATATTTGATAATTTAATTTTTGTTTTTATTTTCGTGGGTATAGTGAAACAAAATAGTGATCTTGGGGCATAGGCACGTATGTTCGACTACCGTTGGGGTCCACTTAAAATTATTATAAACTGTTACACCTACATGTATATGAAAAGTTATAAGGTATTTTACTAACAATAAAATAAACAGTTTGTCCTCGCTCGCCAAGCGCAGAAATATTTGACGCTATGTAATATGATATAAAACACAATATAACATATATTACGGTATAACATAAAATAATATTACACAATTTAATTTAATTTAATAGAATAGAAAATCGAATATAGCATAACTGCAACTCTAACATTTATGGCTGTAAGGCGCAACAATGCGAGCTACCATCCCCTAACAAAATTGTAATTACACCGGGGAAGAATATTAAACAAATATAATAATATCGAGTACATTCTAATTACAGATCAAAGTAATAACGGAGTTCAAATGTCCAATGGCCGCCATTGTTGGTCCAACAGCCACGAAAGCACCGAAATTTCTGTTCGATCAAGCGTAAAGTAAAGTACATACATTTAGGGTATAAGTCATTATACTTGAATAAGAAGCCTGACCTTCCACTCGAAAGATGTATAAATAACAAAAGAATTTACAATGCGATTTTTCTATAAGGGTCTCGGAAACTTTTTACTATTTTCACTGTCTAATGCTTGTTGAGCTAATTACTGTTACTGCGCCGAACTGTTTTACAAACTGGACTGTTGTGTACCTTGAAGATTTCTATACGACCACGCTTAGATCGAATTGTTTCCATTTTTTTTTGTATGGAGTGTTTCTTTTTGGGACGTTGAAAATCAAAAAGAAAAAAAAGATCGTTTCATTTCTCTCGAACAAGCATTAGAGGAAACAATGATTTTACATTGTTTGAAATATTTTTGTTGAATCTAGAGTGTTTAAATGAACATTTAATAGCACGTAAGAATAGTCGTTAGTTTTTTAAAAACACTTCTACGACGACGAATTCGTGCTACGCTGTTTTCCTTCAGTCGAATGTTTACACTGAAAGTAGGTCGACGAGATTCTACGGGGCTCTATGGGACACTCTATGGCAGGCGTGGGCACGGGTGGAGCCCCTCAAACGCCTGCTTCCCCCACCAAGCTTCCTTTCGGTGGCGCTCCTCGTGGCTCTGATTGCCTCAATTGAGGCAAAATTGCCCACGCCTGCTCTATGGGACTCCCGCGTTGGACACCATGTGTTTAAAAGTATAGCGAACGAATTCATACGGCGTAAACGTTTGTATGAGTCTCTTTTCTAATTTTTTAATCTCTTGAGTCACGACAATTTACCGATTCATAATATATTCTTCTGGATATCCTTCGGTTTCCTATTAACATTGTAATTAATTATACATAACTGTGACTACGTCTTTAATAAACATGATTATTCTGTTATCGGTTTGGGGTTTGTCGGTTTCGTGTTTTCTGTTTTGAGTAGGTGTTTATTGTTTAGAGAACTAATATAAGGATACATATATGTTTAACACTAACCGTACCACGACCGGTTTTATATTTTTTATTTTTCCATTATTGAAATTATAAAGATATTTCTTGATTAGAAATGATTAATTTTATTATTGTTTTTATTAGTATTGTTATCAAAATTGTGAAAAATCTAAATAAGTTTAGTCGTGTAATTTTAACAAAACAATAATGTATATCAGTCACCTTTTGTACTTGGTACGATTAGTGTTAATGAGTGAGTCAAGTGTTGGCCATACATGCACAACGTTCAGAAACTCTATTTCTCGTAAGATTATGTGATCTGCTAGTTTCTAAAAAGTATGTTATATTTTATATATACTCGCATCATATATACACACATGCTCTCCGAGTTCTTTCAGGGACGCCGAAAATGTAGGAAAATTAATAAAAGTTCAATCAAGGTCGACCTGTGTGATTCAGAGAATTATTAACTAGTCCATTTACTCGTGGAATTTTGAAAGTTTTTTGTGCTTCAACGATGAAAGATATGAGAATCATTTTTACGAAAAAGTATTTAACAAACAGTCCTGAACATGATGAAAGCAAGGAGTAATGAGAGTGCTCACGCCCGGGGACTGGCCGTGTCACTTTCGTCAGCGCATCATGTTTAGCCTGGAACCAGTGCAGCCAGATGCAATCCAAACGGTTTGCATGTACAGTAAATCTTCTATAGACGCGGCAGCCTCGGGGGGGGGGGGGGGGGATATGGTCGCATCTATCGTATAGGGTAACTATTTTTTATCTCCAAAGGCTGAGCCGAACGTAGAGAAGGACAGCGCGTGTAGAGACAACGCGCGGGTTTCCCCTTGGGGTGTTTAAATTGGAGTTTTATGATACTTGAAGTATCATTCTCAGGTATGGAATAGCGTTACTACAATACAACAATTTCCCACTCAGCACCGTTGTTTACCCTGTACTAAGTTGGGGGGGGGGGGGATATTCTTGGTCGCATCTGTCGTATAGAAATCGTTGCGCCTATAGAGGATTTACTGTACTCTCCTCCTATTCCCTTTCCACTATCCCATTCCGGCACCATGCGCATACTCCAACGCCCCCTACTAAGACCGTAGACCACGTTGCTCGTGCTGTAGACTGATCTGGTCTGATGAGAGAGAGGGTACATCATCTTACCGTGATTCCCCTCATCTGGCGACACTGCCAGGAACAGCACCTACATCATCTTTAGCAGGAATAAGAATCCACTTTATGGACACCGACGAGAAGACTGCCAACCTTATGGGAGATCGTGTCACTTGAATAATTCGGTGTTTACTTACACCCTCTAGGATGTATTCTGGCTGGAGTAAGAAACAGAAGGCCATCGACGTGATCTCGTCGGTGAAAAGGAAAATCGTCACGGAACCATACCGATTATCATCAATTGTTACATTCTGCACCGAATCACGGAGATACATCTCGTCGGTGCCAGAGAGAATATGAGATCGAGAACAATAGACAATTTTTATTTTGCACAATGATCCACATTCTACTGATTATCAATACAGCGTCTCGAGCATTTGCGGCATGTTCCGTCACAAAGAACCGTATGTCCTCGCGAAAAGAATGGCTATACGAAGGGTCTGCTTTCGTACCTCCATTTATGACAAGTTCGCATTCCAACGTAAAGTATCGTAGTCCTTCACAGTAAACCCTATGTCCTCGCGAAAAGAATAAATCCACGGAGGATGTCCGTCGTACCATTTTTTATGATACATTCGTGACTAACAAGGAGAACCCCCGCTCTGTCCCTCACGGATTTTGTTCAGACTTTATAGAGTTATAGATCTCGTTCCCCTGATTACGAAAATACCCCATTATAGGGGCAGACACTCAATAGTTTTCGAGATATTTGCAATGAAAGTTTCATAACCGTAAAATATCAGTTTGGTTCAGATTTTTACCAAGCAATGGTGTGGCGTCACAGCAGCATCACAATTGATTTGATTGTGAAATCAAACAATACTGAAAAAAGCGTTTGTAAAAATTAGTTTAAAAGAACGCTGTTTAATTTTTAAAAAGATACATGGAGGGATAAATCGTTCAAACTTGGCAGTTACTTTTTAATCCAATGGCCATAAAAGGTGTTAGGTAGCGGCCAAGTTTGAACAATTTATCCCTCCATGTATCTTTTTAAAAATTAAATAGCGTTCTTTTAAACTAATTTTTACAAACGCTTTTTTTCAGTATTGCAAGAGGTATTTCTAGGCTAACGAACTTGGCCGTATTTTGTTTGATTTCACAACTTGTTACGGCCAAAGAGAACTTGGCTCTTGTTTACAGGATGTTTTTGTTAGGATGAACGTTATCGCAGTAGATAATGACTCGAGAACGCATCCTACCTTTAATGTAGCGAGGTACAGACAGACATTTATTTATTCATATTGGCCTCTTGAATTGAATTTTTCAGTGAATCCAAGTGTGAATCGAAATGGATTCGTATTCATAGATGTGAATCCGAAATGATTTGGATTCATAGGTGTGAATCCGAATAGATTCGGATTCGGATTCATAGGTGTGAATCGAAATTTCGTATTCGGATTCACACATCCAAATATGAATCTATTCGAATTCACACTTTTGAATACGAATGTATTCGTATTCGGATTGACTCGTTAAGGTGCTGTGAATCAAATTCGGATTCGAATTTACGAATACGAATCTGCCCATCTCTGCTCGTGGGTTTCCTTCGGACAGGACTTATGGTGTTTTCTAAATATCTTCCTAGAGGATTAAACAAACTGTCATTCGGCGATCATTCGAAGCATCTGTTTAACGTTTAGTTTTTATACACCCTTGAAAATACAAGGTGCCATAAATCTAGTCCCTCCGAAGGATCGCCCGCGACCGTTAAGCACGGTGTCGAATTACCGAGACGCGTCGTCGACCGAGTTAGATATCACCCCACTCCTCCTTCCCAGGTCCTCATTCAGAGCTCCGTGACATTCTCCAGTTCTCGGGTAGACAAGTATAACGCACGAGCTGTTGTCTTGTGAATCATACGTGTAAAACTTGCATTACGGTATTTCGTTGTCCAGCGATCAGGACACCTGACAAACCGGGATCGCATCGGTCAAGATCCCTCGCGTACCGGATCACATCAGTCGAGATCCCTCGCGTGCGTTCGAATCACAAACACGAATCATTTCATCATCTGCGCGCGTATAAGGCAGTACCGGCTAGATTTAGCCTTACTGACGAGTCCACTAGCAGGTCCGGGACGAAACGCTTCTTTCAACGTAGTTCACTTTCATGCGAACCAATAATGTCTTTTGCGATCATTCTGTCATTGAATTAGCTGGCCAAGATTAACTTGGCAGGCAGTGTGATCCGGAACAGTCGCGAATCTACAGTTCCGCGACAAAACAGAGTCCACGCAGCGACACCTTCTCGCTACATAGAAGGATCTTCACGAGAGACACCTCATAGAGGAGCTCTACGAACTCGCGACGGAACTACAAGAGTCAATTTTTACGCAGTTGGGTTCTAAGCTCGCACCGTGACACTTCTCAATCAGTAACATAGTTCAGTTAACGCTCTCAAGCGAACTTCGAAAGATTCTTCCCTTGTTCTTCCATTGGATAAGGCAAGTGAAAAACGGATCGCACCAGACGAGATCCTACGCGTATAAGGCAGGGTTTGCTAGATTAGCCTTAATGACGGATCCTCTAGCAGCTCCGGAACGAAACGCGAATTCATAAGCACGATCGTAATCATATCCGAACATTGAACTTGCTACCCAATATCAATTTGGCGGGTGGTAATCGGCGGTAGCGGGAATTGACGTGTCCATGAATTCAATCATCTACTCACGCGTCATTCGTGAGTCGCCGTACGACTGAACACGGCAAGTGGTACTGGCGGGTTTATCCATCGGCTGCCGCAGCACAAGCGAGGTATAGCAATATAGCAGTGGACTGATGATCATCTAATACAAATTGTCCCCACCTCCCTGTACTGCAGTATTGCACTAGAAGTCTGACGGAGTGCCGAGTCTCTCCGAGCTAGTCAACATTCGTGTTATAAATGTTTAGAATGTAATATACATAAGTTATGTACATGTACATTATACAAACACTTTATGTATGTATTTATAGTGAATAAATAAAGCCTATGTATTAAAAATAATATCTGCGTATTATATTTATTGAACCACCAATTTTTCCCAAGCGTCCCACTTGTAGAGTTGTGCTACTGATTTTCGCAAAAATGTACTTGTCATTGAGTTACTGTACTGATTTGGAATTGCAAAAATAGCGAAACTTTGAGAAACAAAATATTGCAGCGTCTGGCTTGTCGTTGACTTATACTACTGAATTTTGAATACCTCCTTCGATATCATGTTCTCCTAATACAAGACTCAATTTTCGAGATTTTCGCCAATTTTCGACCGTCTGACTTGTCGTCGAGTTGTACTACTGAATTCTAGAAATTTTTCAAGCGTCTGGCTTGTTGTTGACTTGTACTACTGAATTTAGTGCCACCTCCTACGACATCATGTTCTCCTAATACAAAGTTCAATTTTCGAGATTTTCGCCAATTTTCGACCGTCTGACTTGTCGTCGAGTTATACTACTGAATTCTAGAAATTTTTCAAGCGTCTGGCTTGTCGTTGACTTGTACTACTGAATTTTGAATACCTCCTTCGATATCATGTTCTCCTAATACAAAACTCAATTTTCGAGGTTTTCGCCAATTTTCGACCGTCTGACTTGTCGTCGAGTTGCACTACTGAATTTTCGAAATTTTTCGAGCGTCTGGCTTGTCGTCGACTTGTACTACTGAATTTAGTGCCACCTCCTGCGACATCATGTTCTCCTAATACGAAGTTCAATTTTCGAGGTTTTCGAAATATTTTCGAAAAATCGAACTTTGTATTAGGAGAATATGATATCGAAAGAGGTGGCACGCAATTAAGTAGTACGACTCGACAATAAGTAAGGCGGCCAAAAATTTTTCGAAAATCGAAACTTGTTTTGTATATCCAAAATTTTCGATGATGCTACTCTAATTCTATTATCAGGAATTCATGTGCTGGATTGAGAAAAAAGAACACATTAATTGTTGTAACTAACAGTCTTTATTTTTCATTAAACATAACATTACAATACAATACAATACAATATTATCGTGGTGAGATGAGAAGAAGGTTCCTGGCAGGGATACGATGAAATAGGTAAGAATGCGTAGACTTGAGCTGGCTCAAGAACCAGAAACGTGACGGTGAGCTAAATGTGCAGCCGGGTCGAGGGGGTGTAGTCCTCAAAAATGCCTCTGATGGAGCAGTTAATTCCTATGCCTAATATATGTACATATATGGTTCAAGAAGTCTGTGGTTCCTTTCGTCGCATTTCTCTAGTCGTATTGAGCAGGCGAAAACTCAATTTATTCTTCTTTGGCATGGACTAGAACCCAGTTTACTGCTTTAGTGTACGCCAGGGAGATCCAACATGAAGCTCGCGAGTCACGCATGGCTTTTTCCCCGCTTAGGTACTGCGACCACTCCTAGACTTCATCGTTACCGTAGAACTCCGTCCTGTTTCCCCGTCACTATGCCGCCCACTAACTCTACGGCTGCACATAGTAGCGGGGAGAGGTTTAACTAATGATGAACAAGTTGGAACTCCCTGATGTACGTTAACATTCTCAAGACAAACTGGGACAAAATTGTCTCGATTTCTCGAAGATTCTTTGCGTTGGTTGTAATTGGAATTTTTAAATGGTTAGGGTTTAAATTAAAGGTACAGGATGGTTCTTTGTATAGGGGCACTTGGGGAAAGTGACAGAACAGTAGTGGGGCTCGAAGTAATCTTATTCGCGTTAAAACGACATTTAAATGTGAACCAGCTTGAATAATACATAGCCATGCAATATGTTATATGGAAGGGGGAATAGGTTCAGTAGGTTTAATTTAACCCTTTGCACTCGGTTGTCCCCCCTGAGGCACCACTAAAAATTGTTGTACCATTATTCAAGATATTGTTTACATTATTAAATATATCGGTATCTAATCAATTACTAAACATTTAGGTATTGTATGAGGTATTATACTAATGTCATATCCATAAAATTTCAAAAATCATAGGGAATGGAAATATTCTAGATCGGAAGAAATGTTTAATTTTCCAGTTAAAATAGCTCCGAGTGCAAAGGGTTAAAAGCTATTTATATCTTTTAATACATTTCTTCTTATATCTATAACATGTCTTACATTCTCGTATATGTGTAATAATAAGGCAAATTCGAAGTGTGCAGCTATTAGCTCGATATCATCCTTTATTCATATGATACTAGAAGTTCTTACAAATAGAAGATAATACCGATTGCCCAGGTCTCACCACGAGGAGGTTGCTGCACAAGAGACCCGAAAGGGAGTCAGAACGAATGCATTATTCCTTCTGGCTCCCTTTCTTACAACGACGGACTTATGTTAAATTATGCAGATATGTCGAGTAATTATCGCGGAGAAAAAGATGTGAATCGGAAAAGGAGTCTCCGATCTGCAGGGGACCAACGCGAATCAGGCAGAAGGCTCTGATGCTTTCAAAGAAAAAAGACTAAAGCGAAACAGGGCAGAAGGCTCTGGTGCGAGGGTGACGCGAGCAATGGCCAAGAGTGTTGAAGCTGCAATACCCATTTCTTCCAATCACCTGCCGCCGGAGACGGACATGGGTGAATTATTTTACAGCAGAGAGGTTTTACATGAACGAACAACATCTCTCTCTACCCCCCATTAATATTATCTACCGCGAACTCCCGTTCCAATCGGTCTGGTACAAACTACATACGAGCAAGGCCGACACAGCAGAAGGCTGTTACGGCAATAATTACTCGACATATTTACAACGATAATGTACAATCTTAATAAGTAAACCAAATATAACTAACTAAGAAATACACTCTGGTCTTCTTCCTCTTCGTTGGTGTGTCGTCTTCGTTAGCAGCCGTAATTAATTTAATACATAAGTAATTGTAATCTAGCTGAAACAGACTAATCGTATTTAGAAACAATTCAGTCGAGTACAGAATTAAATTTCGCACTCGTGTGCGAATGTAACCAGCTCCGTGACGATTTGCCTTCTCACCGACGAGAATCTCCTCAGTGGCCTTCACGAGACCACGTCGACGGCTTTCTGTTTCTTACTCCAGCCAGAATACATTCTAGAGGGCGTAAGAAAACATCGAGCTATTCTAGTGACACGATCTCCCATAAGGCTGGTAGTCTTTTCGTCGGTGTCCATGCCACAGGTTTAATAACAGTAAAGTAGGGTAGGCGGCACGAAATTCAGTAATGCAACTCAGGAAGGCGGATGGCCGAAAATCTGCGAAAATGGTTAGTGAAACTCAACGTCGAGCCAGACGGTCGAAAATTTTCGAAAACCTCGAAAATTACACGTTTTGTATTGAGAGATTATGATATCGAAGGAGATGGCACGAAATTCAGTAGTATTAGTCAACGGCAAGCCAGACGGCCGAAAAATTTGTGCTTTCTACGTCACAACTACGATTTCAGCTTTCTAAGGCTTCTGTACTTCGAGACTTTTTATATTTTTTATAGAGACAGAGAGTATATCAATTTAGTTTCTTCTAGTGGTTTCTTCTAATGGCGGGATAATTGGGAATGCAATTATTCCAGAATCCAATGGATATTTTTCTGAAAACTTGTCTTTTATTGTATCGTTTGCGAACAAAATCTGATACGCGTACAATACAACTTAAATATTATAGTATATGAACTTGAACTTTCTTTACAAAGTCATGATTGGTTCGGACAATCATACATACTCGCTGTTCATACTTTTTACACTCTACGAATTGCACCCCCGTGTTCTTTCAAATTTTATCATTAATGTTGATCACCTTTTATCATTTTTTAAAAAGAACATGACGTCAATTGTGAGATTGCAAACAGTACCATCAGCAATCTTAATTTACTCTTTATAAACCTCGATTCAAAACCTAGGTACGTTCGCTTATTATAAAAACCTACGATTACGTTGTCTTCCTATTTACTTCTTTTCTTTTTCAACGTTCTCGTAGTTTTACATTCTTATAATCACATATTTACAAACAAGTTCTTTTTTAACACGTATCGCGGTTCTTATTATCTACCAAAATGTAGTACATTTCGTGAACACATATGGAAACTGAGTGTTGGAAAATTATAAATTCTGTAGACTTGTAATAAAATTCATTCTTGTTGGAAATGCACCAGCGAGAAAGTTCCATTGTTTACACAATACGAGGAAGATATGTGAAAAAATGTTTGGTTTTTCATATACATCCTAAAAAAATATACGTAAATTATTACATCAAATAAAATACAAAATCTCTGGAATCTATTATAATTATAAGTAAACCGCGGATTTGGTGTATTTATTAAAATAAATGGAATCATTCTCAATTTATTATTGGGTTGGCAAATAAGTTCGTTCGGTTTTTGTGATTTATCCCACTGTAAAAAACCGAACGAACTTATTTGCTTCCCAATATAACTATTAATAAAAAAATTAATTCTGTCTAATCCTCATTGTCTTAAATCAATATGGACATTTTTTAGTTGAATTGTCTAATTATAATAGGCATAATTCATCCATGTTATACATAATTACGGGTGTAGAAAGACCCGCACATTACAATAAAATTGGTCGTCAGAAAATGGCAGTGGAATATTCCCCATTAAACTACCCTATTTTTCAATCCAAATCTCAGATTGATTAAATTATGCTAAAATTAATTTGTAAAAATCTGATTAGAATGGTGCTCAATTAAAAACTTTCTCGCAAGTATTCGGAAAAATTACACGGATCATCGGCGAAAATACAGAAGACTTGATCAGAAGCAGTTGTCGGAATGGAAGTATTTAAAGTTAATTTGTGCGAATAACAAAAATCTGTTAGAAAATCGAAAATATAAAATCATACATCGTATATCCTAATTACATTCTTTGTATACTTTACATTTCTCTTTATAATATTTAATACATACTTTAAAAGCAACAAATATATATATATATATATATTTATAAAATTTATTCTGTTCAATTGAATGATTAAAACTCATATGGTATTCTTTGTATCGAGCAACGTATGCAACATACACAATCATTGTCATACAAAATCGAAGAACTTAGTAATAATAATATCATTAAAATCTGTTGCATAACATACATACTGTAAACCAAAGAATTGCATCTAAACTGCGGATCCTTATGCAAAATTAAAATTGCTTGCACTGTTTGTGACATACAGAAATTACATAAAATTTATTCGGTACGTCAATCATTTTTACAAACTGTAGATAACGTTATTCAATATTCTTAAATTCTTTTCTCCTTTTAATACGTAAATTCTTTTCATTCAACATTAATTTAAAATAAAAATTTACAATCTGAAGTAGATTGGAGAGATTTTAGTATAAAATAAAAATGGAGAAGAATTAAGTAAAGATGTATTCAAGCTCTCGGTAATTTTAATAAATTGCAAATAATGTTGCGTTGTTTTTAAATTCTTTCAATCCTTTCATTCCGTATTTTAATTATTGTTTTCATAAATAAAAATAAATATCCTCAATCGAAAGTAGATTGAAGATTTTAGGGCAGCATAAAAATTGTCTGTACTCAGTTCTCAACGCACAGAAATTAAGCGAAAATTGGTTTGGTAGTTCAATCATTTGAATAAACTGCGAATAACATAACTAAAGATTCATAATATAAAAACAAAAATTTCTACATTTATTTAAACAATCTTGCCAGAAATGCATAAAGATCCGCAGATTAATTATAAATGTTCCAGGCATTACGTTAAGACGTTTTAAATCAGTCTCCTCGATCAAATTCAGGTTACGTCGATCAATATCCTTGAAGAATGATTAACCCTATTGAACACTGATAGTTCCTCGGTGTTCCATTTTCACTATGTCTTTTCGTTCATCGGATTAAGACCCACCCGGTGGCCGGATGGGGTTCGTTCATTCTACTTTACACCACACATCGAAGAGCATAATAGGGTCTTACGTTTATGAGAAAACGGTTTAGTAGATTCTGCGAGCAGCTGGACGCGCCGCCTAATCACATCGTGATCACATCAAACATAGTACTCGTTGATGTTCAGCGCGTCAGGGTCGCAGCCCTATACACAGCTCTCCTGGGTGGAGATCAATGGGGTGCGAACGGTCACGATCTCTATCGAAGGATGATGTTTACCGACGTTTAAGTCCTGAAACGCACTCTTCGCCGAGAGGGGCGTCGGTGTACAAGACGACGCACTCGACACGTCGATCTTCGACGGCCTGGCGTTGTGATCTATGCACGCGTAGATCGTCGACTCCTTCGCGAAGGGCTTAGAGCCGCCGTAGCCTTGGATGGTGCTTAAACTACCCACACCGCTTATACTATTCAGTTTAGTGTCGTTCACTAACGTCGACAGGGTCGCTGGTCGTGTCATGCAGAGCTCCGCATACGTTATCTCACCTGACAGCTGCAACAACCAATCAATCAATTTACAGAAACTCAGCAGAGATGATATATTCAGCCCCCCCACCCCCTTGATCACATTGTTTATCATTGGTGATAAGTAGACTGCGGATCTTTATGCATTTATAGCATAATTGAGTAGATGAAATTCAAGATTGTTGACAAATTTTTTAAATTGAAGACAATGTATGACTTTTTTAGAATCGTTTAAATCGATTTACGATTATCGAAATGACGATTAAAATCGTTAAGGGAGTAGTCCTATTTTTCGTTTACGAAGCGTAATTTGCAAATTGCGTCTGGTAAACGTAAAAATAGGAATTTTGAGGGCAATCGCGGCCTAGATTGATCTTTTATTTAGCGCTTCTCAATACTGAAAACCCCCATATTTGCATTATCGAGAAATGAGAAGGCGCGTCCCGCACCCTTGCAATCCTGGAAAAACGAATCTATTCCCTTAAGAGAAGAAATAACATTCAATTTGGTTTCTATTCCTTGCAATCGATGGAGACAATTTTTATTCTGCATAAAGATCCGCAGTCTAGTGATAAGATAAAATGCCAGAGATAAGGATAACGATATGCTTCAAAAGAAGAAATATTGAGACATTCTACTCATGGTCATCGAGATTTTGTAAATGAGAGTACAGTGTTTGCTTCTCCAATCTTTGCCTACACATTTACAACCAAGATTAGTCTAACAAGTCATAATGTGCGAGCCTTGAATGTAAACAATGAATGGAACTTGACAATGTGACTGTGTCCATTTGTTTTGTATTATCCATAATAACCTAGCTATTATTATAGGAGGTGTTCTAGTTGCATGTGATTTACTAATATTTCTTTACCGGTAACGTGGGGTAATTATTATACTCGTGCGAGTATGGTTGCAGTCCTTGAAGGTGATTCACTTGCTGAACCGATAGTGAAGAGGGTGGAAGACCATCAGGAGTGCTCTGCACTGCCAAAGGCGTCCCGGATATTGATCCAGTTAGTTGATAATCCGAGCCTGTTGGTTTCATTGAATTTTTTTCATTAAATATTTGGTACTGTAGATGATGCGACTGTTCTTGGAAATATTACATACCTTTGTTTATGGGTACCACGTCAGGATTTCTGTCGTCAGTGTCATAAAGGTCCTCGGAGCTTGGGGCTGTTCCTTTTTTCAGTGGTAGGTCATTTGGCCTTTGTGTTCTTCTGTCACTTCTGATCTTCATCGCTGCCAGAATGGTTATGGTGAGCAAGAGCAACGCGGTGACCACTGCGATCAAACCCCCCTAACAATGGGGTGATCTCGAATGGCACCGGGGTACCTGTGAACAAAACCCGCACTGCTCTTGTGTCAGTATGTCGAGGAACTTTGCTCGTTGATTATATTAACCCTTAAGTGACTTCTAACTTCATTGTGAAGCTGCAACTATTTACTGTTTGTAGATTTAGAGGAACCTTGTCTTCTTACATTTGTGCAAACCAAAATCGATTTCCACTTGCCAATTCAGAAAAGAAGTGTTAAGTATACAAATATGTACCCAGTCAGCCAAATGCTCGGTTTTGGCCGGGCATCTGCCCAGCAGGAGCTTCCGGCAGATGGAAGGCAGCTCGGTCCTCGGTCTTACGGCGAGGCAGAATCCAGGACGAGCTGCCTTCCATTTGCCCGGAAAGTTCTGCCAGGAGAACCGCTTTATGCCGTCAGGGTGTGCCCGGCAGATTCGTCCAGATTCCGAGCATCCTATGCTTCGATCAGCTCCGAGCAGCTTCGAGCAGCTTCGAGCTTCGTTCGGACAGGATAATGCCCGTCATCTGCTCGCTAGGCTGTGCTCGATATCTGTTCGGAGCAGGCCTGGCTGACTAGGTATACAACATCATCAATATCGAATACCTTAACAAAATTGTATATTTAAAATATTTCATTTTGGAAGTCCACTTAAGTGTCAATATCCACAAACAATTTCCAGATCCACAACTAATGTCTGTTGGGTCTAGCAGCATTATTTACCAGTTTGCTTCTCGGCAACTTTCAAAGTGAATCCTTCTAGCAAGGTAGGATCGCTTCTTCCCTTTGCATTGACAGCATACAAGATCATATTCAGGACCTTCCCTGGTTCTAGATCTTGGACAGTGAAAGCTGCATTTTCCCTAGACGTGACGTTAGCTTGCAGCTTTCCCGTGACTTGGTCGAATACTTCCAGAAGAAAGTGTTGTGGTTGTCCTCCATCGAATCCGGCGAAACACTCGACTGATAATGACTTTGTTGTTTGGTTTGATAGCGTGCAGTTGTAGGGCGATTCGGGTTTGCCTGTTAACAATGTAATTGTGTCCCTTAGAGTGGATTACATTTCAGTGTGAGAATAGTATTCTTCACTGGGGCTTGACAACGTTGTAAAATGAAGTACTCAAAAGCCCTTCAAATATATGCCTAGATTGTATTAGACAACCAGTACTTTCTTCATCTACTATTAACGTAGATGAATGTTCGACTTGAATACTATATTATAGTACTTATAATTCTATCAATGTAGTATGTTTTGTTATTAACCCTTTGCATTCCTTTGTCAAGTGTGACTCGACATCGGAGAAGGAAGAATGTAAATAAAACTGGTTTTTATATGTATTTGGTTCTTCCTTTATGTATTTAATTGTCTTATTCTTTAGTTAAAAACAACAAATATGAGTTCCACAAATATAAATCACAACAAAGTTTGAGAGCTATGTTTAATATAATTAGTAAACAGTCAAGGAACTGTCTTTTGAAGTAAATTTCAAATAAAACACTGAAAATAGTGTAGGGAGTTGTTGCCAATAAAATCGAAAAATAATTCGGAGTGCGAAGGGTTAAAAAGACTGGCATACAGCATTTAACAAGCTTAACATTTTCTAATAACTCAGGCATCTAGTACAATAGCCATAAATATTTTTTGACAAGACCATACCAGCAGGAATGATATGGAACACGCAAGCATTTTTCTGTTGGCCAGCAGTGTTACTGGCCGAGCAGAAAACCGTGCCATAGTCCATTTCAGTGATCGGTCTGTACGTGAGAACGCTCTGCATGTGTCTTGTCGAATTCTTGTAACGCGCCTGAGGCACGTCCATCATCTCTTCAGTATTGTTGAAAGTCCACCGGAAACTGTCCGGCGGTGGATAAGCCTCCACCTTGCAAATTATATGAGCGTCTTCCTGCCTCGTCACACCATAAATTCGCTTCTGATCCGGTACACAGATTGGTTTGTCTGTAAATGCAAAATATTGAGAGAGGGGCTCTGTTTGATTTTCTGCCTGGGGGATTAGAATGTGGATATAGCTTACACATAATTTTCAGTTCCACGTTGTTGCTGTAACCATCTCCTTCGACGTTGCTGGCAATACAAGTATAATTTCCGGCCTGGGAGCGATTGACCTCCCTCAAAGCGAGGCCGTACTGCTGCACTATCACGCCGTTCTTCGCGTTATTTTGAATCACGTTACCCTGAAAAAGTACACACAGATTTACCGGATAATAGTCGTGTTGCAGCACAATGTTAGAAATTAAATCCTCTTTCATAGAATTCAATTTGGTGCCAGAATTATGCGATTGAAAATAATGTTTATGCAATTTTCAAATTTTCTAGACAAATTTGAAGAAAGTGGTACCAAATAATAAAATTCTATTTTCATTGGTAATAGCACTTGCAGATCCAAAATAAATACAAATCGTACTCGATTCTGTTGGATTTATACTTCAGTATTTTTTGAAAATTTTTATAAGTCATAAATCCATTAACAGCAGACTCAAATCTACAGAATGTGAGTTTAGTATAACGTAGAGTATAAAGGGTGTAACGAACTGTATGGTCTTGGCTGCCATAGGCGTGTTCTACATCTTTGAATCGATGAAGATCTCTAAAAAAATCTTAAATATTTTTTATTGTATGATGCTTTGCGAATACAATGCATTAAAAAAAAACTTGTTGACCTTTTGACATTGAAATTCAAGATAAAACTTAATTTTGCGGTACCTTTCTTACATCGATTTCCACCACACCGAGGGTGCCTCATAGAATTACAAAATTGCCCTTAACCATGAATTACAAGGTTAAATTTTCGTTTAATTGCGCGGTGCTTAGAATACAATACAATAAAAACATTTTTACTTTAAAGTCAAGGTCAACGACTATTCTGCTGAACTGTTTTACAGACCTTCATTTCTTTACCACACATTTCTTTACACTCTCTCTCTCTCTCTCTCTCTCTCTCTCTCTCTCTCTCTGTGTGTGTGTGTGTGTGTGTGTGTGTGTACAACGTAAAAGTTTAGTGTAATGTAGGTTATTGTAAGTTTAATATAATGTAAGTGTAGAGAGTGTATATAATTTTCTGGTCAAGATAAGAACTGGTCAGATAAGAAATTTACTCAATTCAATAATAAGTCATTTGATTATTTAAAATTTTCCAAGCAGTCAAAATGACTACTTTTGGGCAATATAGGTATAACACATATATATACACAGGAAATGAAGGAGGGGGGGAGGTAACTACAATTATTAATAAACGCATTTATATGTTGTACAAAAAGTCACAAAATTCTAAGAAGCTGTGTCATTATATACATAATTGTATTTCTAATTGAAATTAAAAAGCAGTCAAAATGACTTCCTTAGGCAATCTAGTGTTAATAAATTGAAACTTGATTTACACATGGGGTGAGTTAATATTGAATTGCGTTATCCTTTAAATTGGGAATTGATGTACGGAACAAGCTAATTATAAATTATATTGTTCTTTTAATTGGATATTGATTTCCGAAACAAGCCGATCATGATTTGTAATATTTTTTAAATTGAAAATTGGTTTGTGTAATAAGCTAAATGAATTCTACCATTTTAGGAGATTTTACTTAACCAGGATGAAAATATAGAATGTTAATTACTGGAAAATAGTATGTACACTTCAACTAACATTATGCTTCCACACTACTTTGTAAGGGCCGGGATTGGCATTGACTTTGCACTCAAAGTAGACGTCATCCCCTTCTTCGATGTCGTCTGGGTTCATGTTCGACCCTAATTCCAGATGTAAAATTGGAACAACTGGAATGAAATGAAATGGGTAAGGAATTATGGTAAGTTCGAGAATTATTTTGTATATTATTCTATTTTGAATTTGTGTTCTAACTGCTATTCAATTAGGGTACAAGACAGATTTCTTGAGAACGTGATTTAGCACTGAATATTATTTAGATACCGGAGCAGTAAACATTCTACTTTGTTTATAAAGTTGAATAAGATACTCTCTATGGCGTACTTACAGAACACGTTTAATTTCCACGTATCCTCCAGCATAGCCTGTTGAACTTTCGCGTTCTCCGCCCGGCAAGTAATTACTTTGTCGTGATCAAGTAATGTCGGTCTCAAAATTAGCGTAGAACTCGTCTTGTTGCCGTCCTCGGATACCTTTAATGTCAAAGTTACATTTCATGTTAGTATTATGCGCAAACTTCCGTTGCAAAACACTGTATCAAGATATCTAAGATGTACAATCTATAAACAAAATAACAATAAACAAAATAGATCGAAACGGAATGAAACAAAAACGAATTGAATGAAGTAGAATAATGTACAGGGTGTATAAAAAGTAATGGACATCCGTTCGAATGAGTGAATCTACACCTCTGGATCGGTGGACATTTATAAGAGAAACTTGCCGCAAAACTGTTCATAAGGAGTTCATTAGGAGCCACATGTCGCAAACAAATAGTTATTGAGATATAAGCTGTTAAAGTTCTTGAAAAATTTGATTGCGTAGAATTATACGTATAGACTAGGGGTGGCCAACCTGTGGCGCATTCGCCAAACGTGGCACATCGGATGACTACAAGTGGAGCATTGCATCTTTGCGCCTACTTATTCGTTTGAAGTAGGCGCAATAACTGAATTCATCTTCGTGTTTTTAACACCTGAATCCTCTCACTCAGTTCAATTCATACAGTTTACAATTGTAGGATGTGAATCGTGGGGTTATTACGTACGGAGGCTTTGCCTACGTGACTTTTGCTCCCTTCTTGAAACCACGTGTTCATGCAGGAGGTCCAGCTCGCATGCCCAAATAAATAGTTTTTCTCCTTATGGAAAAGTGCATACATCTGGGAAACATAGACAATCTTCCAGATTTCCGTTTACTCCCACTACCATTTTCTGAACAATTTCACTGCTATATAAAGGGCTCGAGCTTGTCCACCACGGGCTTAGTTGAAGACTGATCACGTAACTGTACGCGTCTAGTGAGATTGGGCCTGATTCCCTTTTGATCATTTTAACTTGAAAGAAGTTTCGAAATGCGGTGCTTAAGTCAAGTCAATTAATTTACCTCCGCATTTCTCAGTGCGTCAAAACCGAGAGCTCGGGAATTAGCTTCCGCGAATAATACAACACACTACAAGTGTATTCCATTTTTCTAAAGAATATATTGTACTCTTTATATCAGATAATCGAGTGTCTTCAATATCTTTTCTACATCCTTTAAACTCCAGTAGCTAGAATTTCACTCATATCGATAAACCTTTACCGCTCGAGGTTTATCAACAATTCTACATAAAGTTACGAGAGCTGAACTTCCTAATACCTTACACCTCTTTCCGAAATCCTAGTGACACCCGGTGATGAAACAGGCATCGGCTAGTTCACGAATTCCGATCTAGTGGCGACCCGGTGATGAAACAGGCATCGGCTAGTCCACAAAAAACCTATCCTGTGACACACGGTGATGAAACAGGCACCGGCTAGTTCACGACAATCCTGTTCACACGAACAAACCTCGGCCACATCTATCCGCCAGCTCTCGGCTCGTAACAGGGTTGACGACAGCGATCGCACTCTCATCCAAGATATCATTTCTCACTACATATTGTGGATTGGTGCTCCAGTAAATGTGTGTCGTTTGAACTGACGTAAATTAATTAATTTAGTTGCGTGATTGAGTTATCCCTTTTCCTGATTTACCTAAACGAAGCAGATCCTACCCCTATTTCTATTTTGTAACCCCATCAATGAACGTAAGAAGGTAGAAAAAGTTCTCAAGTTGTACGACGCATCTGAACTCGTATGTGAAATACATTGATGCATGGTATATAAAAGTTTGGCCACCTCTGGTATAGACAAAAGCCTACTACTACTGTCCGACCGTGTCGATGAGACAAAACATGATCGTGTAGTTTAGCTACACCCATTCAAGCCATAAAGAACCCTGCACTAATCATATGGAAAATCTACCTCGGTAAAATCAGTTGGACTTTTCATATGTTGTAGCTAATTATCTACTGAACAAAAGATGTAATTGATGAGATGCAATTATCGAGTCATAATCAGTCAAACATGACAAATTCGAGCTGCCGAATACTCAAATCAAAGACCACCACAAAATAATCCAAATGAGTAATATATAATAAGTTCATTTTTTTATTATTCCACACACACACGCTCGCACACGCAGATAAACACACACACACACACAGCAGAGAGAGTTTGGAGTCAAAAAATACTACGGGAGTGACGAACCGTGAGGACCTTATCTCTGCTGCGACACGCAAAGATTTTTGTGAAAGATTTCTGTTCACAGACCTGTTCAAAGTCATTCAAGATTCAAAAATAATGACACCACCTAACAGATTTTGTGAAATCCTACTATTTTTGTTTCAAACATTTTTCCAAAAAAATAAACACTTCCCGAGATTTGTGTTCGGTAGCTCGAATTTGTCATGTTCGACTGATTATAACTCGACAAACTGTCCATTGATTTTACCGGGATAGATTTTCCATATGATTAATGCGGGGTTCTTTGAAGTAGCAAAATATGAAAAAATACCTTATATCCATTTTTATACATAAGAATATCAATCCTGGGTTATAAAATACTAATGTCAAGTATAGGTACTTACAAATTATCCAGAATCTTCTGTTCCTCCGTCGGATCAACAGGACACTGCCATTTGCGCGAATACGTCTTCATAAGTGTGGAGTACAAAACAACACATTATCCAAAATCGTGACAGCGAACGTGAAGAAGTTACTCCGACCACGGTCAAAATAGTACTGCGGTTGTCACCTCGGTTTTTCATGAACGGTTAAGGGTGGATTTAGGTGGGGAAATGTTGCGCATGTTAATTGAACGGGGGTGTGACGGAAGGACTTTAGGTTGAGAAGTGGGGAAACTGTCAAACTAATTCCTTTTGGCATTGTCTTCGGTCGTCAATGACGTGATTCATGAGGGTAGTCCGCTCGCTTCGATGGGTCTGTCGCACGTGTTGTTGATCTGTCGGGGTTGAAGATTCGCATGCGTTTTTTTGCTTGCTATAACGTCCTTTACAGGTATATTGCCTAATCCGCTGGAGGAACGGTGAGGTACAGTAACATTTTATAATATAGGATTAATATTCTTATGACAATGGATATAAGGTATTCTTTCATATTTTGCAACTTGAAATTTATAATCCGAATGGTCAGGGAGACAACATTGTATGGGCCCAGCGTCGAATGTCCCCTTTTTCGTTTGTCTCGAGGCACGCACACGATTACGTTCTGTCTCAATGACACGGTCGGGTAGACTGTAGTAGTAGGCTTTTTGTCTATACGTACAACTCCACACAATCAAGTTTTGCAAAAACTTTAACAGCTTATATCTCAATAACTATTTGTTCTTTCTCTTCTCGATGAGTGGAAGGTGTTGATGTAAAAAACAACTTTACCAACAATTTTCTTTATCATAAACAACTTTGCGACAAGTTTCCCTTAGAAATGTCCACCGATCCAGAGGTGTAGATTCACCCCTCGAACGGATGACCATTACTTTTTATACACCCTGTAGAATACAGTACAAAATATAATGAAATGTTAAAATACAACGAAATGTAATAATTTAGAATGAAATACAATAAAATATAATAAAGTCTAACCAAACACGAAGAAGTACAATGAAGTAGAATGAAGTTCAATAACATATAGGCAAATACAATGAAATACACTGAAGCGTATGTCAATGTCCAGCAATATGCAAACAAAAATTCAAATACAGAGGAATATGTACAATTAAATACGATAGGATCAAACGAAGTAAAACAACATAACGAAATAGAACGATATACAATAGAGCACAACTAAGTGCACTATAGTATGATGAAGCACGCTGCATTGCCACTATAGTGAAATGGAATAAAAAACAATACGCGGGTGTACAGCGAAGAAGGACGTGTAATAAAATTTAATGGATTTCAATAAAATACAATGAAAGACAATGAAGTGTGATGGAACACAATGGAAGTACAGCTGAGAGCAGTTTAGTACAGTGTACTGAAATGCGGTGCAACGAAATACAAATTAGAAATGAAATTAAGTATTGGATTGGCAAATAAGTTCGTTAGGTTTTCTAGAGTGGAATAAAACACGAAAACCGAACGAACTTATTTGCCAACCCAATATAACGAAATAAAACGAATTATAATCAAATACAGGGAAGAATAACAAAGCACGTTGAAGTACTCTGAATGAAAATGCAATCAGATGCAATGAGACACAAGGAAATACAATCCATTATGATAAAAGAGAGGACATTAAAACGAATTACGATGAAGTGCATAGTGAAATACAAGATAATACTAGTATAACGAAATAAAATGATATACAACAAAATACAGTGAAGTGCAGTAGGGTGCAATGAAGTACACTGTAGTGCAACTACGCGAAATGTTATGATAATATAAAGAAGTACACCAAAGTTTAGGGAGGTGTAATCGAATTTTATGAAATTCAATGAAGCACTATGAAATATAACAGAGTGCAATGAAACGCAGTGAAATATAATGAAGTGTAGCGGAACACAATAAAATACAATAAAGTGCACTGTGGTGGAATGAAGTACATTATAACGTAACGGCATGGAACGAAATACAATTAATGAAGCATTGGGTTGGAACGAAAGTTCGTAGCATTTTCCAATTAAAATACACAGACAAAATTTAATAAAGCACAGGGAATATAACAAAATGCAACAAAGTGTACTAAAGTATACAGTGAAATACACACAAAAATAAGAACACAATGGTGTACAACTAAATGCGACACAGTACAGTGAAGTATAGGGAAGTTCAGGCGAGTGCAATGAAGTTCAATGATCTAAAATGAAGGACAATGGCACACGGTTGAATACGTTAAACTATAATACAATGGAGAACGCTGAAATACAATGACACACTTTTCAGTAAATAGTAACAGCACCTTCTCAGTGTGGTTGGTCAATATTTTGCCATCCATGTACCAGGACAACTTCGCAGGAGGCCTGGATCCCATGGTCATGCAGTTTATGTCGTACTTTCGATCAGCGCTTAGGGGTGCGTTATCGTTGCTCAGTATCGTCACGCTCAGCGGCTTCACTAAAGCATAAAAACGTGCGGAATTATTAATAAAATTCGAAGATCGCATCAATATTCAGTATCAACGTGATCTGCGACATTATAAACGAACTCACGGTGCATTTCGATTGCCACCGATGCGGAAACTGGTTGGCTGATGTTGTTGTTCGAGGCCTGACACGTGAACACAGCATGCAGGTCGGCTCTGGAAAGTTCTTTGACGATTAGGGTGTTTCTGCGGAGCTCTGGGAATTCGCCCTGCTCGTCCTTCGAGTCCAGCAACATCTCGCCTCGCCACCATCTCACTTTCGGCTCCGGTCGACCTGAAAAATTATACAAAATCGTTGTTCATCCATTGTTTAACAAATAGAAAATTTATGAAGAATAGAAAATTTATTACCAACCTCTTTCTGATTCAGGTAAAAAAAAAAGGTCAACCCGATACGATAAATAGTTTCCGAGATAAAAATTTTAAGTTCAATCTGTTCCTTTATGAAGGCGAATAACAACTATGGAGATTCAATTGTTCGTATATCGTAAACAAATCGATCGTCAGCAAAGTGATAACTAGACAGGGGATCTTTATGCATTTATAGGAAAATTGAGTAGATGAAATTCAAAATTGTATGAAAGTTTGATAATTGAAGATGTCAATATATGATTTCTTATCTATTAAAATTATTAAGGGAGGAAATAAGATTCTATTTGGTTTCTATTTCTTGTAATCGACGCAGACAATTTTTATTTTGCATAAAGATCCGCAGTTTAGTGATGACTTAACCCCCCCCCCACCCCTAATTTTGTATGTTAAACATTGTATGCACGTGGTTTTGGACAGGTTCGATTGGAAAAAGCGATCTACTTGGCACGACTCGTCGGTAAACGTGTGTGTTTAGGAATTAATCGAGGAACAGCGGTGATGGAGGAATCCTAAGACTTTTTAGTTTGATAGTGGACTGTGTCAACAATTGTCGGAGGATACCAATGCGCTACAGAAAAAGTACTATCACAATGTCCATGTTGTTTCGAGCCGGAGAGATCGAACGGATTGGAAAGACTAGTGTTTGCAAACCATTACCGACTGTTTGAACAGGCGAAATTTATCGGTGTGTACTAAACATCGGGCAATTACGATCATCGGGAGGATAAAAAAGGAAAACATGGTCGCGCGAAGAAAGTTTTCGAGATGAAAAACGATGAAATACTCACCTCCGGTGACGAGACATTGTAGTTTCATGTCTCCGCCTTCTTCGTATGGTCCTGCTACTGTTGTCACTGTGTTACCGCGCTCGTTGATTATGTTTGGCTTCTGTGGTGGCACTGGAGAACAAGAAGAGATTCATGTATTGGTGTAACAAGCCCCGGGAAAGTGGGTGATTGGATTTTGAAATTATTCAAATTGAATTCAAATATAATTCTAATTTTAGTTACTTCAATTTCCATTTTAAAATTCAATTTTTATTTTTATTTAAATTTTGATTGATCGTATACAGAGACCACAAAAAACAGCTATTCTAAAATTTTCTACGATAAAAATCATTAATAAAAAGTTGATTATTATTCAAATTTAAGATAATGTACATAAAATACAGGGTGAGTCTGAAGAAACAGAACACCTAAATAGCTCCGTTACTTTTCGTTGTATAAAAACACTTCTTAGGACAATGTTACACTGTTTGAAGGGCCACATGTAAGACACAGTGAACCCGGACATTGTTTCCAAATGGCTACAAACGAGAAATAACTTTATAATTTACAGAGCATAACAGCATGATTCAATAGATATTAACCCATTTCGTTCTCTACATTTATTTAATTAAATTGCAGTCTACGTTTTCAATTAGTACTTCTACAAGGAACTACTTATTCGAGGCTCCATCATCGTCCCGGAGATTAATTGATAGATTCCGTGCCTGCTGCAGCAATTTTTGCACCGCCGACGTCGAAACGATCGCATAGAATTGTTCTTCAGTGTTTTAACGTTGTACTGTTTTAGTGAAAATCTATGTAAGCAATGTTACTTTATAAAAATGGCTAGATTGAATTTATTTAGATTTTGCTCGATTCTGATCGCAATATATGCTTGAAGAAAGACATTTATTCAATTGTGAAAGCATTTTTTGTACTTTATATAATTGTAGCCGAAAGAAAACACTAATTATTTACGACAGGGGAGCAAGAAGCTCCGACAACCTCGACCTTGACAAACGAATTTTCTATTTTTATTGAAAATTTTGACTTTAACTTAATTCAATCAATAATAATTAAATACTACGATATGTATACATATACATATTAACTTTACTACGAAATGGGCGTTTATTTTTAATAATTAATAACTGGATTGCGGATATTATGCATTTATGACAAAAATCGGTAAGCACAATTTAAAGTATTGGACATATTAAAAAGATTTAAAGACACCAGCGTATTGGCTTCAGCTTAATCAGGTAATTAGAGAAGAAAGAAATTTTTATTTCGCTCCTGGGTCTTGCAATCAATGCAAACGTATTTATTTCGCATAAAGATCCACAGTCTATTAATAACCTTCTAAGGAATATAGGGCGACAGCTTAGACTGCTTAGACCATCAAGATATTACTCAGGAGAGTGGCCTTGACAATATGTGATATAGATATACAGTGGGTGTAAAATGTATTCCGTACACATTTTAAAATCTAATAACTTTTTTATAATTGTACCAGACGATCTGATTTTTTATAATCAATCAGAAGCATTGGTTTACGAAATGATATGCAAACAAGATTTTCCAGAAATTATAATTTACAAGGTTACATGCAAAAATAGAAAAGATATTTTTTACAACTTTTTTATTTGGAACATTAATGAGAATTTAAAATATATGTTTTGTAGATCTATGTTAGTTACATGCACACGAGCTACAAGCGGTTAAAAATGGCGAAAATCGTAGTTTTACACAACTTTTGTTTCTGCTTAAAATCCATAGAATTTTCATTAAGTACCCAAATAAAAAAGTTTTAAAAAATGCCTTTTTTTTACATGTAACCGTGTAAATTCTAATTTTTGGAAGATCTCTTTTGCATATCATTTCGTAAACCAATGTTTCTAATTGATTATAAAAAATCAGGTCGTTTGGTACAATTATAAAAGAAGTTATTAGTTTTTAAAAATTGTACGAATACTTTGTGCACCCACTGCATGGTTGATAAGAGGATTAGCAACGTTTTAAAAAATGGAAAATTATATTTCTTTAAAAAATAAATATGTACATCTTATTATACGTTAATTAAGAAATATTTTCTGAAAAATTTATCTCTTACACAAGTCTATAGACAATACATTATGTGGTTGTACAAATTTGTTTCGAGTTTGATTATTTATTATTGATAAGAGAATGTCGTCTACGAACCTATCACCGTAAGATGGATTCTGGAGTTTCTGGTAGGGCTTTTGGAAAAGTCCACACGACACCTGTATTCGCCCTCGTCTCTCTCCTGGATGTGATTTATATTTAAGGTGGCTGGTTCCGTGACCGTTCTGAAAAATGCCCGGTCGTTCAGGTGATCCTTATCGTTCCAATGGGAGGCCTCCGAGTGTTTGCCCCTCATGTCGTAACTAGAACAAAGTATTTCCGAATCCTTCATTAATTTCAGTTGCATATTTAATAAGAGACCAACACAGAAACCTTCTCAATAATTAGAACTAATTGTATCGATCGTAACAGATATCTAACGGTAAAAATGGAATTTACTTAAATAATCATATCAGTTTAGGCGAGTTAATTTTATGTGTAGGAGTGTTTTGTAAAATGCATTCATTTTGCGTTAAATAATTTCCTATTCGTGTTTTAGTTTCAATTATTACCAATCCGTATTCCAATTTTAACTATTACAAACCCATATTTCAATCGCAATTACGTCGTATTCATATTTCAAGTGCGCATTTCAATCTCTACGATTTCAATTCCACTTTCGATTATTTCATATCCATATTCTGCTTTGAGTTATTTCACATTTCACTTTCATCTATTCCAAAATCCAAACAGCAATTCTTTCATAATTCATAAATGAATGAATTTTGTACGTAAGACTATTTTCTAATACACAGTATTAACTGAAGATCAAAATTGTTTCAATTACTCCAACTACAAATTTTAATTAAAATTACTACTTTAACTTTCAACTATTTCAGTCTTCCATAGAAATCATGTACGATGTTTTAACTTCAAATTCCGGTTCCAATTATTTCAATTTCAAAGTCAATTGAATTTATACCTTTAAGGGAATAGACACTTTTTTCGAGGATTGCAAGTGATGCGCGTTCTCATTTCTCAATATTACAAAAATGGGGTTGTTCAGTACTTAAAAAAGCTAGAATAAAGATCGATCTAGGCCGATTTCGCCCTCACAACTTCTATTTTTTCGTTCACGAGGCGTAATTTGCATTATTAGGAAGCATACAACTACGCATGTACACTCAGTAAAATCAGTGTCCTTACACCCTTTAAAACAGAATAACTATTTTATAATTGTACCAAACGATCTGATTATTTGTAAGCAATTAGAAGCATTGGTTTACTAGATGATGTGCAGAAAAGATTTTCCAAAAATTACAAATGATCAGGTTACATGGAAAAATAAAAAAAAGCATTTTTCAAAACATTTTTATTTGGGTCCCTAATGAAAATTTAGAATATATATTCTAGATGTATCTGTTTAATCGATGGTGACAAATTTCGGAATAATATATCAGTTTTTAAACAAGCACAACTGAGTGGTGGGAACAGTATTGACGAAAATGTTATAATTAAATTGTTTGAAAGTATACCTAGAAGACTTGAAGAGGTCATAAGAAACAAAGGGTATCAAACCTCATATTAATTATGTCGTTTTATTGTTAAGAATACACTGAATTACGAATTTTCAATGCTATCAACATACTTTCCGCAATCGATAAAAAAGTTATTTAATTTTTTCTGTCATTATTATATATACTTTATGTCACCTTTTGTGCTACACATACTAGTTTGTACTATATTAAATAACACACACACAATACATATTTTCGACTAGTTCCTAAATTATTCATTTAAAATAGAAAATATCCGCGGCGACTATATGAAAATAGCTACATGCGTATGTTATGCTTCAGAATAATGCAAATTACACCTCGTAAATGAAAAAGTAGGACTATCGAGGGTGATTGCGGCCTAGATTGACATTTTATCTAGCGCTTTTGACTACTGAAAAATCCTATTTTTGTATTATCGAGAAATAACAACGAGCATCCCACACCCTTTGCAATTCTGGAAACGAGTCTATCGCCTTAACTTTTGGGTCCAAATAGACCCAGGCAACGTCGAGAGTTAAATCTGTTTTTTTTTTTAAATAAACTGGTAGCGTCACAATGTAATTGTTCGGATTTTAGGCACTGTCTTTTAGAAAAGTGACCCTAATCTCGCCAACACTGGCTGCAGCTTTATCAGCGGCTCGAGTATCGCACTAATACCAATACGTGTCGCGTGATGGTTCACTATTAGAGTGTACCTGTTCACGTTCCGGATCGATAGTCGTCAACCAGAGATTTTAATTGGTCACCTGGACAATTAAAAAACGGGTGGAAAGTCTAACTTAGTCTAACCTCGACGTTAGAGAGCAACTTTATTCACAATAGTAAAGCGATCATCAAGAACATTTAAAGCACCGAATTTTTATTAATTATTTGAAAGAAAACAATGATTTGTGATTTCTAGTATAGGATATTATCGTTCCGCTGTGTTTCACACGATGACTGTTACGCAATCATGATTTAGCAACAGCATTGGATACTCATTAAAAGGGTAATTACACTGATGTAACATTTTCTTAGAACCCAAACGCTGATGCATGGGGTTCATATCGAAACGAGGTGAAATATTTTAGAAACATGAATGGGAACAACAAAAATCTACTTTCTGCTTTATTGTAAATATTCTACGATTCTTTAAGAAATATCTAGCTTAAAAATTTTTAAGATATCTTGAAAAAATTGTGGAAGTTATAAACATTTTCTTAGAACCCAAAGGCAAAAGCAAGGAACTTGTGTCGAAGAACGACGTGAAATGTTATAAAAACATGAATGGGAACAATAAAAAATCTGCTTCCTGCTTTATTGTAAATATTCTACGATTCTTTAGGAAATATCTAGCTTAAAAATTTTTAATATATCTTGAAAAAATTGTGGAAGTTATAAACATTTTCTTAGAACCCAAAGGCAAAAGCAAGGAACTTGTGTTAAAGAACGAGTTGACATGTTATAAAAACATGAATGGGAACAACAAAAAATCTAGTCTAACCTCGACTTTAGACAGCAACATTATTTACAATAGTAAAGCGATCATCAAGAACATTTAAAGCATCGAATTTTTATTAATTATTTGAAAGAAAACAATGATTTGTGTTTTCTAGTATAGGATATTATAGTTCTGCTGTGTTTGACACGATGACTGTTACACAATCATGATTTAGCAACAGTATCATGGTAGTCATTGGATACTCATTAAGAGGATAATTACACTGATGTAACCAACAATATTTTTGATATTTTTTGATATCGTCACGTCCGGTGCTTCAGCCATCATTACTAATTGATATAATCAGTGATATATAACATATACCTTTTTGAATTTCTTTCTATGCTTAAACTAATAATGTTGTACGAGAAAATAAATATTAAACACTATCGTTAATAATCAATGTCAAACTATCATATATTATACCACATTGCGTGCGATAGAATTAGGAAAACTCATTCTTCATTTGAATCTGTATTTAACGAAAGAACTGCGTAGTGAAACCATTTCACTAAATGATCAAATCACTTTCAAATATAAATCGTGACCTAATTTCCGCTGAAGACTGTCCATCAGGAATCGATGAGCAATAAATTACTCATCACCCCACGTGTGACGTAGATGTAATACGATCTGGCTACGAGAGTGACAGAGAGGAAGAAATTGATCTAGGTAAGTGGTCCCCAAATACCGATCCATGGATCGAAAGGGACCGGTCCGTGAGACCGTTCCGCGGCGATAAAAGGTTGGGAATCACTGATCTAGGAGATGCGCCGAATAATATGATCTAACTAAAAGGAGGATGGGGAATTCTATGGAAGAAAGTGACGCGATAATCACCTGACGAAAACCGTAACAAAGGATTGATCGATCTATAAAAGGGATGACTCCTCATTAGGAGCTCATTACCAGTTTGTCTCTCAGGCTCAATTTACAAAAAAAATTCAGTCATTCGGTCAAGAGTCAACAGTCAGTAGAAAAACAGTCAATAATTTGTCAACACAAGTCCTTAGTCCAGTTCTCAGTTTGTTGTGTTTTTGTGTGGTGGGCCAGAGGTTTTAACAAATACGCCAGAAAAAGGCAATGCACCAACCTCATCAAGGAATAAACGCATCAGCCTCATCAGAAAGAAGATTGTTGCTTTAACCATACGAAAGAAGTCAACCTAGCGGTAATTACTAACAAATTATAATAATAATTCGAAAAATATTATGTATCCGAAATTTGGAGCTTAAAATATAGTTTTGTTTATTTTTAATCAAATCAAAACTACAAGTCATTTTTAAAGAGTTTACCTATCTTCAATTTCTTCGTACCAATTCCTAAATCAAAGCCATATAGAATATAAGAAAAATCCTTAATTACCCGAACCGAAGCCGGTAAATGCAGGTAGGTTCAAAACTGCGTTATATCTCAATTCAAATCTTTCCAATCAAATTTTAACTATTCAATTATCTATTATACGTCCACCTTAGTAGGACGTAACAATATTATGTAGAGGTAAATATAATTTTGTATTTTACACAGTGGTAAATGATTAATTGTTATGTTCATGATGCACAAAGATTTGTGCCAGGATTTTCTTAAAAATTCGATCTTCGGATCCTTACAGTTCCTTTAAAGATATCATCTCTCGAGAAGACGTCCTGAAAGTTTCAAGTTAATCCGATTAACATCTACTGAGCCGAGTTCAGTCAGAGCATTGACACTGTAACCGGAAAGAACGTAAAAGTTTGAATTTGTTTTGCGCGGAAGCATGTTCCCAAAATATCTATCGGATCGCTGTATTGATCTCTCCTGCAAAAATACTTGAAATTCTGAATTTAAACCGTTGAAAAAATGGCTGTAGCTTCGACGATGTTTAATGTTTTTCGACAAAATCGCTGTGACCGCTGGTCCAAATTATAATCGTTCGAATGCACGAAGATTGATTGCAAACAATTTATAACATGCCTTTAAAAACTGACTAACAAATTATTTTAAAAACGATTCGAATTCGAAGTAATTGAGGAAAGAGCCCCCGGACAAATCGCGATATCTTTTACAATTATTTATGTTTTGTGATAAAAAAAATTGACACTGCTGGTCCAAAGTATGATCTTTTGAACGCAAAAGGATTGATTGGATGAAAAATGCCCGTAACAATTTATTTCAAAACGATACAAATTCGATATAATTGGGAGGAGAGCCTCTGGAAAAATGGCGGTATCTTTGACAAAAAGATATTATTCATTTGCTTTGATAAAAAAATTTGAAATACTGGTCCAAAGAATGATCTTTTAAATGCGAAAATTTTCCTTGCGAAAGACAAACAAACTTTCTTAATAAAAATTCTTGAATGTGCACTTTTTCACACTTTTCCGCCAATTAAAACTGTATATATCTTTTGCTGATTTTTTTGTTGTTTCTCCGTTTATTCACTGACAACCCTAAAATGTGTCATAATGCTTCTGGTGAAATTCATCGTATTCCATTCCCTAGTATTGGCGCATCCGTCAATCTTCTTCAATATTAATAATAAGTGTTTTGTTTTCGTCCCACCATTGTTCGTAATTTATCATTTTCAATGTATTGATTAGCTTTCACGAGTACTGTTATGTTGTCGACTTCCTCTCACAGTTTCTTTGATCTTCCTGTCCAGAGTCGCCAGATGAGGGGAAACAGTTACAGTTACCCTCTCTCTGCCAGTGCCGGATTAGTCACGTGACATTGTCACATGCTCGACAGAGACTGAACGCGCCACGTGACAGGGTAGAAGGGAAGTGGGGGACAAGTCTTAATCTGGCGATTTTGTTCCTGTCTTGGATTTTTTTAAAATCCGCACGTCAACTTCGTGCCATCTTCGTGCTAGAAATTTCGCAGAGAGTCGTCGATAAGGTCGAAAGAAGAGAATCTTCGTTCCGATTGAAGAAGACGCAGTGTTTAAATCGGCGGAATCAGTGCCGGGCTGATCAGAGCTCATGGTCGAGGAGCTGGTCTTATCTTAACTCGGTCGGTTCCGAAGCGGAGGAAGTCAATCCGACAAGTCCGGCAGAAGTGTAGATCGAATATCGATACCGACAGGGACAGAGCCGGAAGTCAATAGTTTCAGGATATCCTTGGTAACCGAGGAACTTGCTTAATCCGGCTAAAATATTTGTTGGTTTAGCAGCGGACGCATTCATATGTATACACTATGCACGGAGTCGGCAGATTAAGACTTGTGTTCCCACTCTACCTTCCCCTTCTACGACGCTACTCCCCACACTTCCGCCGCAGTCCGGTCACGTGACCAATCTGGTACCGTCAGAGAGAGGGTAATCTCTTCCCCTCAATTCGTATTCCCTCACCTCATCTGACGACTCCGACTGTGCGTTCGCAGAACATTAACTCGCCAGCTCGTTGAAAGGAACAATAAGGCAGTAGTTTGTAACGCTGCGGCCACTTGTGCAATTGTTGAAAACTCGATCGCTCCGAGGCATTCATAGACACGTCCGTAGCCGAAACGCCGCCGAGCGTAACTCGATTTGCGAAATTTCAAAGGGTAGTTATTCAGAAGCGAAAAATATTGTGTGCTACTTAAGCAATTTCCATAATCGTCAGTGAACATATTTATCGGGCTCGAAAACGGGGAGCTTGGCGCGGCGCATGCGAAATATCGGAATGCGTTAAATGCTTTTCAATTAACCGCCGCGCCGTGCTTCGTGCGTGTTGGATGAACGCGCGTTTAAACCGCGTGCGGCGCGGCGGTCTTTAACGTGCTGTAGTTCATGGAAATAATCAAACACGGGGTCTTCTTCCTTTTTAAATTTTCGCAGTCATTTGGGAAATTTTTGGCCCAACAATTTTGGAGATATCTTGAAAATTGTGGAAGTTATAAACATTTTCTTACAACCCAAACGCTAAAGCATGGGGTTCATATCGAAACGAGGTGAAATGTTATAAAAACATGAATGGGAACAACAAAAAATCTACTTTCTGCTGTATTGTAAATATTCTACGATTCTTTAGGAAATATCTAGCTTAAAAATTTTTAAGATATCTTGAAAATTGTGCAAATTGTAAATATTTTCTTAGAACCGGAACGTAAACGCAAGGAACTTGTGTCGAAGAACGAGGTGAAATTTTATAAAAACATGAATGGGAACAACAAAAAATCTACTTTCTGTTGTTTTGTAAATATTCTACGATCCTTTAGGAAATATCTAGCTTAAAAATTTTTAAGATATCTTGAAAATTGTGGAAGTTATAACGATTCAAAGATCACCACAAATGCTAATGTAAGAGGATTAACGAAATGTCATAAATACCTTAATAACAATAATGTAGGAGAATGTCTAAAAATATTCAGATTACCTATAAATAGGCGTGATGTCGCTCTTATACCACACGACCAAGATGGCGGAGTCATTGTCTCTAGGTGGCTTGATGTCGCAAGGTAGTTCAGCAGTGCCTTGGACCACAGCCCTGGCTGCGACAGCTGGTCCTGCAACAGAAAATAATTTTCCATGAGAACTATGACATAGAAAACAGGATAATTTGGTTGCTAGTTCCCGTTCGACGTCAAAGAGCAAATATATTAAAATGTTATTATTCGGGTAGTGCAGCAGCCGCTGACGCGACGTATCTTCAGGCGGATTCGCTAAAGGCAGACACGCTAATTCATACCCTCTGGATTGAGTGTTCTCGTCAAACGAATCCTCCCATCACTCTTCCAGTAATATAACCGTGTGCTCTCTCGTTAATGAGTGTAATGTTTTCATTACGGTAATATACTCTCCGCTTTCCGTCGGTTTCCAATGATTCCTTCCTTCATCGATGCTCCTCAATTAGCTGACATAATATTTGCAAAAGACACTGTCAGTTTGTATTTATTCATAATCGAAGCCAAAGTGACAATTTTACTTAACAATTTTAGTAATTTGTATTTCAGTATTTGGCAAATTTCTATCCCCCTTCCTCAATTGTTAATTTCCCAGAGAGCCATGAATGAATAAAATCGTGATAGAAACAGCCTAGACATTAATGTAAAGTAAGATTTATGTATTATACAGTATTAATTCTATGCCAATAAATAAATATATTTTTTGGTACTTTAGAAGAATGTATAAATACAGAAGAAAATACGAAAAATATAAACAGCTCACGCAAACGTAATTCAAAATGATTTCTGGTTCTAGAACAGAGTCTAACCTAAGCATACATATAATTTTTCAGGAAGCCACGATTCAAACGATATTTAAAATATTCTAGTGCGTACTCAATAATAAAATTTAATGACATAAAGGGTAAATAAAAGTCGTAAAGCTTAATCCCAAAGTACCAGGTGGCACCCCGCTTAAACAAGCAATCGTTAAGCCATTCCTGGACAATGATCCTTCGGCAATGTCCGGCGGGGTTTATCTTTCTTGACCGGTAAAGCCTTAACTATCCTCGTACTTTGAAATTAGTTTCGGCTGAGAGCCCCGAGGCGTTTTGCAAAAGTCATTAATTGGAATCCAATAACCTTGCTCGGCATGGGAGAAGTATGGCAAAACTGTCCACTGTAAGCATCAGAACTTCCGGTTCCTCCCGCTTGTCTCCGTATTAATATTCGACTGCGCTGTAACTAACTCTACAACTATACTATTATCACCACATGCCACTTTCGTATTTTTATTAATCATGGGACGGTCCGAGGAATTGATTACGACCAAAAATATGTATCTGGCTCTTATGGTTGAAGTAGAATCTATTTTTAAACTAAGAGAATTGATCGAGCTTCTTTATAATGACAATCTTTTACATTAATTAACATTTTCCGACGGGAAAAATCTGACAGTTACTCCAACGCACGATCTTTCGAATGCAGAAAGTTTCATTCTGAAAGACTGGAAAGTCTTTCTATACGAAAAAAATATTATTACATCAATTTAGGCTTGAAGTATGAATAGTTGCCAACACGACCTGTGAAAAATGACTATACTTCTCATACTGATCAATATTTTCTGACGGAAAAAATTCTGAGAGCTGCCCGAAAATAGGATCTTCCAAACGCAAAAAAAATTTGTTCTGTTAGATTTGCAAAATTTCTTAAAAAGAAATTCGCTGCATCAATTTCTTTCAATCCTCAGCCCCGAGAAGAGGACCTCTGTGAAGTAACCTCCCACCTTTACACACCTAAATTAATATCACGACTTTTCTATTTTTGTTAATTCAATAAGAGTCCAAAGAATGATTTGCAGTTGAAAATGTTGACGTAGCTCTCACAGTTGATGTATAATAAATTTTCGAAGTTGAAGATCCGATCCCCGTGAAATTGTACGTGATAGAAAAATCGAATGTATCAATAAAATTCGAGGAGTTATGGTTGATTGACAGCGTCGAGGGAGGAAGTCATCGCGGTGTGGAGAAGGAGGGAAGAAGTATAATAACCGGCCTTGAGATCGCAGTTACGTCACTTTATTCAATCTCACGCAGTACGGATAATCCCATCAACCGGCGTTTCCAGCTTAATAAACCTTCGTAACAGGATGCCCGGAAGCTCGTGGCCGATGATATCGCTGCTGACGTCAACGGGAATATCCATTATAATCGGTAAACACCCTCGCGAGTGTATAGGCAATAAATTAGAACGAACTCGATATATCTAAGGCAACGACGGATTGATTAGAGCCCGAAGCTGCCTCAGAAAGTCAGTTGCATTGCATCGACTCCAATCAGCTGCACTTTCACTTAATTTGAACAGACATGTGCATTGCAACATATGTCCACTAAATTCTTCGAACTGTAATCTCATATTTAACATATAGTTAACAGTCTTATAAGACAAATAAACAATTTTTACTGACACTTTAAATATGAAAAGTGTGATGAATAGACCGGGGACTTTTTACAATAAAAATTGCCTGTATTGTCAGACACAGGAGAGAGAATTTTAAAGAGCTGGAAATAATACAGAAAGATGTTTAAAATCTAAATATCTGGTGATGAATTTTAACATTTTTATGCATTTGTTACTTGAAGAGTTAGAAAGAGTAAGAAGTAATAATATACTCTACAAAGAGCTCTACAAAGCTCTCTTATATTGTAAAATAACAGGGATTGTTAATACAAAGACGTCAAATTGATTTCAAATGGATTTTAAAACTGGCTTTTGCTGAATTCAATGTAGAAACGAATTAAAAGTAATTTTCTTTTATTCCATTGCGACGTTAAGTGTAATTTCTTCTAATTTTCTATGGTAGTAGACTTTACTTTGATGTAGACTTTATGTGAAGTATAATTTGCTCTTGTTTCGTTACGAGTTCCACCAAGCGATTATTTCTTTTAATTTTTTCGAGCTGGTACATTGTATTTTAAAGCGGGGGTTGTCATGTAAAATATAATTATCTGTTCTTTTACTGCGAGTTAGGTGAAACGCGATTATTTCTTTTAATTCTCTTGATATGTACTTTAATTTTATTGACTTTTCTTTTATTATAAATCAAATGAAACTGAGTCACTAAAAATCACAGATTTGTAATGTATGAATCTTTATGCAAATAAAACTGAAATTAAAATTGAGCACAAATTATAATACGATAGAAGCGTCGAAAGAATTTTAGAGAGGTGCATTTGAAAGTGAAATTCTTAGTTTAAAGTGGTGAATCTATTTTTAAACGAGTTGAAAGATCCACTTCCGTCGAATTCCACCTAGAAATGGATTAAGAGTCATTTTCTTTTAGTTGATTATGCAGTATTATCTTATGTAATTCTTCCCAGTGACAGATTGTACATTTAGATTTTAGGTGAAACTGGCGAGAACATCATGTTTATGGGAGAATCTTTTTGCAAGCTTGCGGCGATTCGAAATCTGCGAGTCCGCATTAAAATGATTACAAACGGAAATCCATAAGAAAAGGCGCGACGATAGACGGTGGAAAAACAAAGTCCCTCGTAGATAGACTTCTCTTTATGGGAAATGGATCCCGAGGAAGAACTGATAAATCTTCCTGTCGTTCTGAACGACGGCTGAATCGTTTATCTGGATTTAATCGTTCTGAACACCTGGCATGCATGGATCCATGGCACTTTAATTTTACCTTCCACTTTTTACCGTCTACGATCCCTTTATACCCTCGTTAATTTTCTTGAAATATTTTCTCGAGGCGGCGATCGTGCCCCTTCGAAAAAAGGCAAACAATGATGAGGAAATTTTAATCAACTCCTGATCATATTTTTCTGGAAGAAATGCTTCTATGCGAAATTCGATTTGGTCCGAAAGGACTTTCTCTCGTAACGGACTTAAGATATCGAAAGAAACCGTAAGAATCATCATTTTTATGTAACTTCAAGCATGTAATTAGTTCATCGTTGAATTTAATTTTAGTAATCGATTTTATAAGCAATTTGACTGATTAAGATAAAAATTATAATGAAGTAAGAGGATACTTTCGGGGGAACATTATACATTACATATACAGTGACCCGAATTAATATTCGGACGCTCTAAAAACAAGGAGAACTTTTCTAATATCGTACTATATGATTTGAACTTTTTTGGGAAGCTAGAGCAATTAATTTACTACAACATGTGAAAAGAAATGTTTCACAACCTCTTTATGTGGGCCTATATTGAAAATTTAAAAAATACGTTTTGTAGGTCTGTGTCAATTAAACGTATTCTGAAAATTTCGTCAAAATCGGCCATGCATACCTCGAGAATTTAATGATCTACGAATTGTACTCGCACTTATAGATTTTTGTTGTATTTCAGATTTCAGATATTTCTTGAGCTAATGAAACTGCACTCGTAGTGGAATCGTTTTTCACTATTCGTGCAATTAATCGGTTATCTGCTTCATTTAACTTTCTCGGACGACCGAAACGAGGAAAGTTTTTTACACTTTTTGTATCTTTATACTTGTCTATGATTGTTTTTACAGTTCCATGATAACGGTTTACTATTTTCCTTATTTCTCGAAATGATTACGATTAACAATAAAATACTTATTAATCATAATTGCGGTTAACGATTAAATACTTATAAATCGTTAATTGCGGTTAAAGATTACATTCCTTTCAATTGTAATCGTCAATCGGATAATTGATTAATGATTAACTGCTGAAATTTCAAAATGGAATACGGAATCAAAACTATATGAATACTGAAAAAAAATGTAAACTGAGTTTAGGTGTATTATCATTTGGTCTATAATACAAACTCTGTTTACGTGTTTTTATGTTTTGTTTCGATGATCTCTTTTTTTAATCAACGATTGACGATTAACTTCATCAATCGATTGAATCAATCGTCGATTTTTCAATGATTACCTTTTTTAATCGTACACATTAATCAATCAATCTTGATTAAAATTCTGATCGATTAATTCCCAACTCTGTAACAGACTACTTACTTTTGCTGCGTATATTCACTTTCGACGCGTTGGTAACAGACCTACTTCAGATAGAAATTTGTTTACAAAACAATGGAAACATAATTCACTAAGATGTGTGCTTATACACGATTGTGACGCTAGAGAAATGCCATGTACTACGACATCACAACTTTGATTTTGCGAAATATGCTGTAAATATAATGTAGAATCTCATATGTATGGAGTGTATATTAATTTTTGACTCTCACTCTGTATATTCTACTTGTACCATTAGAAAAATTCCTCTGCAGCAGAGAATCGGTGAAAAATCGCGGTTCGCCTCCGCCGCACAGTGGGCCCAAACACCAATCTAGCTGATAAAAAGTCGTATTTCCAATCACATACTATTACTTACTTTTTTATTTATTCCCATTCTTAAATCCCTGTAGATCTTTAAATTATATTCTGTTTTGCTCTGAAGATTTTTTATATAGGGTAATATTTACGCAAAAATCTATAGTCGCTGCGGCCTTTAAGAGTCCCCCCCAGAACGGTCAGTGCTTTTGCTACTGGTAAACGTTAATATTAAATGCGAATATTTTGCCCTTCATAGGGTTTGTAGAAGAAAGTACGTACTTTCATTCTGTAATTACAGAATTTGCAAAAGTTAATGAATTTTCCAAATACCTGTGTTCAAAGGTAGACAATTTTTTACTTCATGCATTTCAGTTTTTCGAATGTAAGCAACCAAATTGACGCGTATTGATCGAATTTCCTGTTTGATTTCGTAATGTAGACTCTGTTCTTTAATTCTTGTAAAAATCAGCCGCAAGAACTTGCAAGAAATTGTTTAATGTAACTTTAAAGTTTGTGAATAGTTTGCGATCACTCATAAAGAGGGTTTAAGATTTTTGTGGTTCATAGTACTGACTGTGAGGAGTAAAAGATGTGTGATCAATGTAGGCCATAATATTAAAAAATAATAAAAAATCATTAAAAAATAAGAAAATCTTTTTGTGGTCCAAATTACCATAAATTTAAAGAATGAAGTCTCCCGGTTACAACGACTCCATACAAGTTGCAATAGGACGCTGCGTTTGATCACTATGATTTTTTATCAGCTAGATTGGCGTTTGGGCCCACTGTGCGCCGTAGCCTGTTGTTTAGAGTAATTATTGTGCAAGCGTGCGACCGTGTTAATTATTCTGGCAGAGTATGATAGATTCGCGGGAGGAAAGCTGTCGCAGTCGCATTCGGTCTGGGAAGACCATTCCGCCTGATCCCCGAAGATGGACCTATGCAAATGGCAATGAATATGCATCGATAAGTCGTCGACCAACCGCTGCGAAAATAATTCCTTCGGATTTATCGACTCGAAAGCTGCGACGGAGTGCGCCGACACGAACTGCGAGTTCTTTCTCGCAGCAGTTCGAACAGCGTCATTCGGTTCTGATACTATTTATAATACAATTCTCTCTTTTATTTTTGGTTTCAAACCGAACGCAAAAAGTAGAAAGTTCGTGGTCCTTTGGACAGTTGATAGGAAACAGGAAGGTGGATTAAAACTTGCGTAATTAAAACTTGTACCTCTGCAAAAGTGCGACAATACGACTCGACTCGTCCGAACCGGGAATTTAATGTTCCTCTCTTTTGGTCGGATCACAAGAGAAACACGTTCGGGAGACGCGATGCAAAAATGCAGTCTGGGAGATCGGCCAACCGGATAGGACTAAATCGGGTCTAGAAATTGGATCTTCCATCGGCTGATAGCTGTCTCGACCAATTAAATCTGATCTGGGTCGTCGACGAGTACTTTGCCGTCGGGTTTTACAGGATCGGCCAAAATTATTGTGCTTCCTTGAAAGGACTGAATCCCGAGGACATATCACGTAACTTTTACCTTCGCGAAAATGTTGTCCGCAGCTACGTTAACGAGTTATCCACGAAAAACACGGACCAATCAGAGCGTGGCTACCATGGGTTACCACAGTCAGCTGTAGCCGCGCTGTGATTGATCCGTGTTTTTCGTTAATAACTCCTTAACAAAATCGCGGACAACATTCTCGCAAAGGAAAATGTTACTTGAAATAACCTCGCGAGTTACTTGTTTCGAGTAAGGTGGAGTGGGGTAATTCCGACTACGGGGCAAGTCCGTTAATTGGTTATTTTTATTATAATATGAACGTTTCTCTAGCTTGTATTTATTGATGTAGTATAAGTTAGTATAAACTATTCTACATAGATGTCATCCAAGAATAAAAGTGTTTTCTTCGCTTAAATCAACCAATGCGAAACAGTCACGTGCGAAGTACACGTACAACTTTGAGGTTACCCTAAACGTGCAATAGTTTACAAGTTATTAATATATTCTGTGTTGTTATCTTAAATAAGTAGAAAAAAATATTGATGTAGGTTTACATTAAATAAACCGTTTTTATTGCATTTTTTATTTATTGAGAAAAACGCTAAGATGATCTTGCCGCGTGAGTATTACTACGCGGGCCAAGTGCGTACTATCACGGTGGGGTAAGTTATATTTAATGCAATAAAAAGCATTTTGTAGCAGGCTTGATAATAATTCTTTTCTTGCTCCGTAGCACTTGAAACAAATTTCGAAAGCATTTTTCATATTTCAGCATAAAAGTACATACATGTTTGTTTAAGCATGGATAACTATAAAACTAGACAATATAATTTAATGCAATAAGAAGCATTTTAAAGCAGGCTTGTTAATCATTCTTTTCTTGCCTCGTAGCACTTGAAACAAGGTTCGAAAGCATTTTTATATCTCAGAGACGGACTTGCCCCATTTTCGGGGCAAGTGCGTCCTAGTTAACACTTTGTACAATATCCTATCAAAATGGTAATTTTCAAGCAAAATTAGAATCCTACATGATACTAATCCATTAGTAATAACTGTGGCAAGAGTTTGATACCAAGAACGCTAAGTTTTTACATACCAGACTGAAAATACATCAGTTTAAAGTCCAACTTTGCGAAAACTAGGGCGGACTTTCACCACTCCACCTTACGACATTTTTGGGACACCCTGTATTACTTCAACGAAGGCGAACACTTGCTCGAAACACCGCGTTGCGTCGACCGAAATTTTGTTCCCGCAGTTTTGCTAAACTAATTCACCTCGTTACGAAATTTTTATACCCCCGTGTATTTCCCCGCTCTCGAAAATAATTTTTTCCCATCGCGCTGCACTGCGGCGGTGTGATCATAAATTCCGCTAGCAAACAATGCGAGCTTTAATTTTTACGCTTTCATTTGCGAAATGGATATTTATTAACGGTCTGACGGGAGTTGCTGTTCTGAATTTTTTATATCGGCCTCGAGTGTGTTTAAAAATCGCGAAATTTGTCAGAAACTCGATGCGAAAACGATTATGAATCCCGCGTCGTCGAATTATGAACGCGAGAACGCGATTGACTATTGCGGGGGTTGGTAAGGGCATAGAGAAATGGCACAGGCAAAGTGCAGAGGCTGCACGATATAGAAGAACTTCGAATACTAGGATCAGCATTGTAAGGGTCGCTGGAAAATACGTGTGACACGCCTAGTGTCCCGAACCACGGATACGGAACTAAAGTCCGTTCCAACTGAACTCGCCGCTCAAAACCATCGAGGACCGCTACTACACCACTCAAGTTCCTGGTCTATCTCTACTGGCCCCCGTTAGGTTTCCTCGTCATTGCGAAAATTACATTTGGAATTGAAAGGCGGTCTCATCACCACCGAGAACATGGCAAAAATGTTTCAATAGTTGATTGCCACGTTTGTAACCAGCACAGTTTTGATTGTTCCGTTACGTAAAAGTCTGCAGATATTATCCACACACAAAAACAAAATGACACGTTCAAGTCTCATAATCGTAGCTTTTGTAGTCTCAGACCAAAAAATTCTGAAAGTACATTAAAGCCGCGTTATTTTGCAAACGGCTGTGTTATGACGGGTCCCATGAAAATCACCGACACAGATTTCTCCGACACGGTTTTCGCCGACAACATTTCTCCGACTCCAGATTTGTCCGACAACAGCTTCGGCCGACAACGAATTTGATCGACAACGATTTTAACCGACAACGAATTTGATCCACAACGACTTGAAACACAGTATGATAATATTGTATGATAATACTGTATGATAATGCATACTCTGGTCGTCTTAAGTTGTTGTGGATCGAATTCGTTGTCGGTCAAAAATGTTGTCGATCAACTTCGTTGTCGGTAGAGGCATTGTCGGCCGAAGCTATTGTCGGACAAATCTGGAATCGGAGAAATCTGTGTCGGTGATTTCCATGGGACCCGTTATGACTGGGTATACCGCGCCGAAAGTACAAAGGAAGCCGAAGGTAGAAAAAAACAGCATGTAAACACGGATCGCGCGGTCCAAGCGTATCGGTGTGAACCACTACTAATCCAATTACAAAACTTCTTTATTTTTCCTAATTTTCGATGGGACATTTTTCAACAACTTATTTCTGGCATTTTTCTGATTAAAAGAGCGCCAAACATGATACAATTTGGTCCATATTTACTGTACATGAGAAGCACAACTTTGTTAGTCCGTACCGTCAATTAAATCACTAAATACAGTTGAAATTATATCGTGTTTAGTGTCATTTTAATCATAAAAACGCCAGAAATAAGTTGGCGAAAGTCCCATAAAAAGATAATGAAAAATAAGTGGTTCACACTGATATACCCGAGCTGAGATCAGATTACGCGGCATCTTTACAAGCTTTACGGCCCCTGCGGCGTTGCCCCTCAGTGGAGTGGGTTGGCAAGGGAGAATTTTCGTGGAGACGTTCAGGGATAAATATCGCGACTTTACTGTATGAATGAATATCATTCAATATCAATATCAATGAATATCATGCACATTTTTGCTACCCCTTATCACATAACTACACTTCATGACCTGTGAAAAACGCAATTTTGATTATTTCGTTACGTAAAAGTTTGTGTATGTTGTCAAAATATTAATGAGGTGACGCATTAAAGTCCCAACGTAATAGATTTTATAGTTGCTTCGTAAAAAATTTCGAAAGAAGCCCTACTATACTATTTGTTTATTATGTAAGAATTGGTGTATCTTATTTCATAGCATGAACAAAGTGGCAGGTTAAAGTTCCACAATAATAGGTGTCATGCTTTCCACGTAAAAAATCTTCAAAGCTGACCTAGAATGCCTTGCATTTTTGCTGGACTACCCCTCAACACATAACTGCACTCAATCGCTTGTGAAAAAAGGAATTTTGATTTTTTCGTTACGCAAAAATTTGTGTACCTTGTCGGAGCCCTAACAAAATGGCGCATTCAAGTCCTATAATAATAGTTTTTATAGTACCCAAACAAATTCCCAAAGTAGGCCTACTATAACTTGAATTTTTGCTGAATTACCCACTCAGCACATACACTACAATTAACTTCTTGTGAAAAGTACAGACTTAAACTGTTCATTATGTAAAAATTGGTGTATCTTATCAAAGCATGAACAAAATGGCACGTTAAAGTCCCACAGCAATAGCTCTTATGATTACGTAATAAAATGGCAGGAAAAGTATTTCATTATAGGTTTCCCAGCGGATTTCCACATAAGACCGTCTTTGTATTAGTGAGTGACGAAATAGTAATAAGGCAGTGCGTCAAAGTAGGCTAGTGAGTCAAGGAGCATAGCCGTTGTTACGTGGTTTCCATTCTACAGCCGCACAGTGGTCGGAAATCGTCAAATCGTGGGTAAAAGTCAAACATTCTTTTCCGTTCTTTAAAAATCTGTATAATAGTACTTTATTTATAAGGTTCCAGAGTACGTTTTTTTGTTACAGCCAATATTTAATACGTACTTTTGTCGGAGATACGTAAGATGAAAGTTAGTAGTTCTAGAAAACCGGCATTTTCAACCATAATTGAAATTACTTCTGCAATTTATTATCGCGCTGTAACGCTGGTTTATCATTCTTGCTATTGTCGGGCATGTCCTAATTTAATATAATATTCTGATTTTATTGCTTTATTTAATTTTTTAAAGCTCCGGGAGATGAAAAAGATAAATCTACACATCTGGTACACTGTATTAACGAAAAAGTTGCTTATCAATCGCGATCAAGCGTTCATTTTTTTTGGAAAAGAGGCTGTTAAGGCTATTAAACAAGTGTACGTTTCATTTTTCTGCGACCTTATGAATTATCGCCATTTTCTTAGCGACCGGTAACGTTCCGAAATGGCGAATTTGCCCTAAATCGTAAACAAAACTAATATTTGCAAATGTAAGGTACACATTATTGTTATATATTACAATAAAATGCTTCAGATAGTCAACAGTGTAAGATTTTAATGGTAAATATTGCATTTACAACATTAATTACAATCACAATTATAGAAAATACAAAATAATTTGTATACAAGTAACTTTACAATACTTCGTCACATGTCATCTTCATTCATATCAGGTTCTTCAAAAAATTGTGTGACTTCGGGGGGATATTGTTTCATCTTTTTTGTACATGACATCTGAATACTACTTATGTATGGATCAGATGAAACACCATAGTATACATTATATATTTATGTTACTAGAAGTGAGCGAAATATCGGAGCGAAACGGAACTGAGAACTTCAATTATATTTTAGTACTGAAGAATTACCTATGATGCAATATTTAACACTAAACTCTTACATTTTTCGCTATCTGAAGTCATCTGATAACAATTTGTACTAATAATATACCTCGCAAACATTCTATTACCAAATATATGTGGAACTATATATGAAATATATGAAATATATATATATATATATATATATATTTTCACATACACGGCCTCCAGTTTGTTTTTTAGTTTCGACATCAGATTCATATTCGACGATAAAAGAAATAGAGGAATTATATTCAAGAGAGTCTAATAAAGTTTTGGATTACGCATCCGCCATATTGAATCCGCCATTTTGTTTTTTGTAATTTTGGTATCTGATTCACATTCAACGGCACGAAAAATATGGGAATACTAATTTTCAAGAGAGTCCAATAATTTTTGTTGCGTTACGAATCCGCCATATTGAATTTGCCATTTTGTTTTTGTAATTTTGACATCAGATTCATATTCACCGGCACGAAAAATATGGAAATACTAATTTTCAAGAGAGTCCAATAATTTTTTGCGTTACGGATCCGCCATATTGAATCCGCCATTTTGTTTTTTGTAATTTTGACCTCAGATTTATAATCAGCGACTCGAAAGAACCTATGAGTATCAATTTTGAACTAAATTGGAGTACTTCTTCCTATTTTGACCACGTTTTGGCGATTTCCGACCACTGTGAGCCGTTTCCGGTTCTCTCTCCGTGCCACTCAAAACCGTTCGAAACTAAAAAATTTAACCTCATCGACCCGGGTCCATAAAAACTTTTCTCATCGTTTTAATCTTACAAATTGAACTTCCGAATATACTCCATCATCGATTCAGCTGCACTCACCCCCAAAATTAGCGGCTTCAACCCTCAACCGTACCGGAATAAATTCTCTAAATTCTGCATTTTCTACAGCTTCATGTTTCTCTTAAACGCCACTTTATTTAAAGCTGTAGCCTACAACAATAAACTAGGAAAATGTTTTAAGTGGAAATACAAAATTTGGGAGGTCTATATTTTTAAATAAATGTAGAGGGGTTGGAGGCACCCTATTGTCGCGTGTACAGCAGATTTCAATTTGAACAGAATCCGAGAAACGTGTAGAAAAATGATCGATTCGGCTCGGAACGGCCGCATGTGCGTTGTTCGTTAAATACATGGCTTGTGACAGAGGGTTATAAATCATCGGCGGTTTGGAGCCTAACCGCCAGACGATCCCCTAACCTGCTGTCGGTTCTTGCTTGCCGAGGAAGCTCCGATTAAACCTAATCGAGAGTCGAAAGTTATGAATGCGTACGCACTGTGTCAGGCCTCTTGGAAACGTTTTACCGTTAACCAGAATTTTTTTTTTGCGATACGATAGAGTTTTGTAACAATGTCGACATGAGATTCACTCTTCAATCAACAGTTATTTGTGGTACAGCTAATAACATTACAGTAATGTCTTGATATTAATGATTTTTTAAATGAAAATAATATTGGCAATAAATAATGTGTTGGCAGATACATATTTGCCACACTTTCACGATTAGAATTAGTCCAAACACGATACCATTCGCATCGTATTTACTTGTTTAATCCACGATACAGTGGAACCTCCATCATCCGAACTAATCACTGGTACGGGAGTGTTGGAATAATAGGACTTACAATGAATCTTGCTGTACAGGAATCCGTGCAGATTGAACTAAAAAGTGTGTTAGAATAGTGGAGAATTCATATTCATTGGTTCGGATAATCGAGGTTCTACTAAATCGTGGATTAAACAAACAAATGTGCCCCGAATTGCGTCGAGTTTGGACTCGTTTTAATCAGAAAAAGGTGACAAATAAATTCTGCGATCGTGTTCGTCTCGATCAGTATCGAATGATTGTTAAGATGATAAAACTGTTAAAAGTCGAGCGTTTCGCGTGCAACAACCAAATACACAAGATCGCGTTCCGATAGGTGTGAATCGCATTATCAAGTGCAGGGTTCGGAGCAAGAGCCGCTTAAAAATTTGATGAAGGGAATATCGATCGGCGAGAATCGATAGAGCACTAGGTCGGCCGTAAATACAGAAGACAAAGCAATGTCAGACGCGTTCTAAAGAAAGCATTGTTGGTAGTCGCCGAGTACTTCCGGATTCTCGTATACAACGTGAAAAGTTCCCGGGTATTCTGTATAGGGACTCACTTTCCGAACAAGACACCGGCGACCATAATGCTTTCGAGCTAACAATCGCCGATCTACGAGTCTGAATAAATATGAAAATAATAAAATTTAAAAAAGAATTTGCGAGCAAATTTGTGTCCCGCAAACGAGTAGATCAATGTTACAGCCATTAATGGATCCAAACAGCAAACATTTCTACGAGCCATCGACGCGGAATATTGTATTTATGATAGTGTGTACCTCGCGCTCGAAAATCAAAAGAGGAACACTGACACTCGAATGTTTATGGCAAACACTTCTCGCGCGCGCTGATAATCAAACGCGATACAACGGTGTTTGTACAACTGCATAATGTATCGCTCATTGTTTGAACGACCTTCATTCAACCGCCAATCCTCGAGCTGTCGTATTTAAATTCAGTTTCGCGCCGATTTGTATGAACATCAGCGATTTATAAAAATTGCGTGCTAACAATTGCCAACAGAGAAATTAGTTCTTAGACTTCGGACTTTTTCTATTGTTGCACTATCGATGTGTAGGACTGTTTGCAGGGGTTTATCAGTTTGTTTGATGAAATTCAACTTTCTTGAAATAATCAAAGTGTATTTATTCTGATTTTCTTAATTGTTATAGACTGATTCTTTATAAATGCAAGACTGCAATTAGTCTGCGAATTTTAGAAAAAATTAATATCGCTAATTTTGAGGACATTTTTTGGATGAACTTCCGAACACGTCCATGCTTAGAATTGGATGAAATTTTGGAAGGATCAGAAGCATCCTTGCCAGAAGGATTTAACGGCTAACGACTATGGATAACCCGAAAAGTTTATTTTAAGAGGGAGCGGAAACGACATTAGTCTGAGTTAGGTTTGGCTAGATAACTGAAGTTGTTGTTAATCTGGAAGTGGAGTTAGAATAATAATAAACCGTCGGTAATTTTTTGAAAAAAACGGTCTGGGTTAGGTTTGGCTACGAATTTCTGCACGAAACGAATTAATTGAATTAGTTATAGAGGTATGAAACAATGTGGGCCGCCTACGACTTTGTCGGTAAGGTATAGAGTGACATTAAAATGGTAAAAAATTTTTTTTCGAGTCGCCAAAAAATCCTTCTGACAATCATCATTTTGGTCAAAAAGGAACCTATACTCAAAATTTTATTCAATTCTGAGCATGGACGTCTGCGGAAGTTTAGCCCATTTTTCAATGAAAAATTGTACTCGAGTTTCTCAGATTATCTTACAGATCTGTTCAACGCAAATATATTTCTATAGATATTTGAACAAAATAAAAATTGCAAGCAACAGAAGTCAAATAAAAATTGCAAGCAACAGAAGTCAAATGAAAATTGCAAGCAACAGAAGTCAAATAAAAATTGCAAGCAACAGAAGACAAATAAAAATTGTAAGCAGTAGAAGTTAATTAAAAATGTATTCTCGCTTTTTATAATTTTAATGAGCCGAAAATAATGTAATAATATTCTTAACCCTTTACACTCGATTGTCCCCTCTGAGACACCACTAAAAATTGCTGTACCATTAATCAAAATATTGTTTACATTATTAAATATATCGATATCTAATCAATTACTAAACATTTAGGCATTGTATGAGCTATTAAACCAATTTCATATGCATAAAATTAAAAAAATTATAGGGAATGGAAATATTTAATTTTCCAGTTAAGATAGCTCCGAATGAAAACAAAATTCTTGTAATGTCTTGGAACCAGTCGGATTATAGTCAAGGGGCTGCATACCTATGGCGAGATAAAAAAAATCAATGTTTCAAAAAAATGGATTATTCTGTTAACACGGCCCTTATGGAATTTTCTCTCAAAGTTTTATTTGGAAATTCGTAAAACTGCTGGATTTGTAGCTCTGAAAACGCAGTCTGCAAAGTGGTAACAGATAATTGAAATTTTACACGCGTTATTCCCGAAACGAAGTTTTCGATATCGGTACTCTGTATATATCTGAGGGACTACTGGACCAATTTGGATGAAATTTTGTAGTGACATTCTTAAGAATAGTATCTAGACTAGGTATGGGATCAAGTTCAATATGTACTCACGAATCCGAGTCAATTTCAATACCCAAGTTTCATTTCATGGGGTTCGATTACTACTTAAAAGCAATAATGTTTCAATGATTATATTTGAATAGTACTCATTTTACACAAACTGATATCGAATTGAGAAAATCAAAGGAACGACGTATATTGACAAACAACTAATCAGACACAGTGATCGAAAAGTTCTTTAATCGATACTTGGCGGTAAATACGAATTGAAAACTGCCTTTCCTAACCCACACATTTTTGCTTATATACCATTTGTTATGGTAAAAATTAACATTCAAATTATCTGACTCAACGATTCTAAAACACTGAGTGTTTATTTGGTGGATGAGACATTCAGTACAATATTCAGTATTTTTCAGACGTAAAATTCTCTTGAAGATGATCCATACTTGGATCGAAACGTTGAGAAAAATGTTGTAAATTGTAAAATTGCTTCGTTTTGATTTTGGATCGAAACTGTGCGCCGATAGCATAAACTAATTTGTATAATTGATTTTAAAGGTAAAAAAATAATGATCAGAAAAAATCGGTACGATATTCATAAAAGTTTCGAGTCTGTTCGATCAAGATTCGAATATACTTACAAGTATCATTTCCGTTTATCAAAGTACTTGTAAAAGGTTCGAAATTTTCTGGCATAGGTTCGCGTATACTTCGGAGTACTATTTTTGTTTTTAGAAATACTTATAGAGAGTTCGAATTCAATCAATCAAAGTTCGAGCCTGGTTGCGAGGTATGTGTACTTGATCCCATCCCTAATCTAGACATTTTATGAACATGTAGTATTCAATCGTTCATTCAAATAATGAATACTCGTAGTCAAATTTCTGGAAAAACGTTTAGACATGCAGTTCGAGCAGACAATAGACTGTTCCGAGAGACTGTCCAGAGTTGATGCTGTACACCTGGCGTTCGTACGTGCCAGCTCCCATCACAGACTTCCAGAACAATACGGTCATAAACTGTCGCAAACTCGGGGCACTTGCGGTCAAGTTGAACTTGGACCATCTTTTTAATTATTTTCCGCGTAGGTACCACTCTCGTGGAAGTTTCCACGGAGGACCAAGAAGCCAACGAACCTTTCAGGATCCGACAAATCAGAATTTCGAGGTAAAATCCTCATGATCAAAAAGCTGCCCAATCAGAGTACCGAACCGTCGAGTAATCCCATTTAACAAGCAAACATTGAAATACTTCTCCGATGCACCATAACTCCCATAATGCGACGATATCATTATAGAAACACGGCCTCTTCAAAAATCACATCAATAACAGAAAAAGAAACAATTTTTACATTAACAAATACTTCAGAAATTAACAAAATTAGAGAAAAATGGCCGTACAGACTTTCGAAGATTTCACCCGGCGCCGGCATTAATCAAAGCGTTTCTTTTCGAAGAAAATGGGAGTATAATGAGTGACAGCGTCTCCGTAGCAGTTATATCAATCGCAGTATAAATCAGGAAACCCGAAGCGTTTAATAATTCTTTTCCCGGTATCGGGTGACCGGTAATTTACGGGTACGGGAGACGTTTCGTCGATTTAATTTGCTGGTTAAAATTTATGGAAACTCGGGGCAGCATTTATTAAAAGCTTTCTCGTCGTCTAGCTCGTTAATTAGACCACGGCTCATTATCCTTCATATTTAAGTGAAACATTGCGCCTCTTATTAGAAGTAAAAAAAATGATTTTCTCGTCGCAAGAGGTGGAGTAGGAGGAGGAGGAGGAGGAGGAAGTAAGAGGAAGAAGAGTAGGAGTAGGATGGTGTGAACAATACGGTGACACAAATCCGAAGGAAGAGACATCCCTTTTAGAATGTCCCGCGATGAAGAAATACTCGGTGATTTTTAATACCGGCCCTCTCTCTCTCCTAGCATCCTTTTCTTCCTCGGTTAATTATCTTCCGTATCGAGGAACGATTTTATATTCTTTTCAACGGCTTTTCCACGCGGAATCATCGTCCGCGCGCTGTTTTCACTATTTTCATTTTGTTACCGAACAATAGCGCGATTCTTCTCGGTGTCTTCTCAAAAAACTGTACTGGTCGCTCCATAACACTGGAATCGTCTTCACTGTGGACCGTAGTATACAGAGGCAGCCATGTTTAGTAACTCTAGCAAGTAACTTTAGCAATTGCACTTTGAAACATTTTTAGATACTCCGATAATACAATAAAATGGCTTTCAGATGAATTAATTGACGAAACCTAGCAGTTTGCAATAAATTCCCAAACACACATTCGCTTTCATTTTTCGCTCAAATTCACAGTTTTAGTGTCATCGTAACAATTAATGGAATTTCGTAATAAATTTTGTACGTACAGCTATTTTCGACTAAAAAAAGTATGATTTGTTACTTAGAAAGTGCAGTGAAATGGCGCTAAACTTTCGAAAGGATTGGTTCAATCCATTAGTGTTGCAATAAATTCTCAAACATTCAAATCATTCATCAAGCATCCCACATTCAAAATCATTCAACAGACGTTTGCAAAATTGCTACTCGGATAGTAAATGTTTGATGGGATGAAAGCTGAACGAAAAATCGAAACCAGTTATCAAAACGCAAAAATTTATGCTAGAGGGCGCGCGTGAATTATTTCGAGCTATGTTTGCACTTACAAAATCTCTCCCAGATTCCCCGGTTCCGAGGTATCCGGTCATGCTAAATGCTTAATTACTACGCAAATGAGTTTTGCATCTTTCATAAGATTTAGAATTTATAATGAACATGGGTTTCATATGCATTTCGCGGAGTGACTGTGCGACTCTGAGGCTCGAACATCCCTTTGACTTTTTATTTCTTACTTTTGATCGCGAGACGTTACCTCCGAACAGCTTGTAGGTCTTGTATAATTTTGTAATAAATTACTCAGCATATAGATCAATAATAAACGACATAGCAGCAGGTTCTTGGATTAGGGCGAGAGTTCGAAAGACAACTGCATATAGCATTAATAAAAAATAATGGTTTAAACTACATCAAATTGAAAATTTCGGACAAACATGTCAAGAATTAACTGTTTCTTAAACAAAGTCGACTAAATATGAGTATTGGACAATTGTTTTTATATACGATCTTATAAATTTGCTTTCGTATTGTGTGAAATTATTCTATTGGGTTGTGTAATAAATTTCCGCGTTTTATGTACTTTATTTTTTCCCGCAATTTTGTATTTTGTTAGGTAAAGTATACATATATATATATGCATTCGCAAGTTCTTTTCTTGCTCTACAAAATTGCGGGAAAAAAATAAAATACAAAAAACGCGGGAATTTATTACACAACCCAATCGATAAAACAGCTCTAATCGTTCAATAGCTCCGAAGAAAATCGTAAGGGGTAATGGGTTGAAACTCGAATAAGTTAAAAATCTTGCGTACTCGGGGATTGTAAATTGGTAATGACAGAGGAAAGGATTCGGTGGTTCGGCGGTTACCATGAAAAATCGCGGAATGCGGCGTTATTAATGGTTTCTCGGGGCCAAGAAAATTTCAATGGCGGCTGCTTTGTGATTACGTCCGTCACGCCTCCGCGCTGGCGTTCACTTCGATTAATCAGCTTTAAGCTGCGCCTTGATTGCTGGCCTGCAGCTTCGCCTACACCAACATTTACGCTTGCATCGTGCACTTGCACTTGCACTACCTGCCGCAGATATGAGTCTTCCACGTAAGCTCCTGGCGTTGTTCGGGAAACGGAAGAAGAACACGAGACCGTCGTAATAACCGAAATGCTGTTCCATGCCACCTTTCGAACATAGAAACTGAGCTTCATGGAAATTCGCATGCATGCATCCTCGTTCTGAAATCCGATGTATTTTTGGGGAAATTGAAACATAAGATGAATGAAACATCGAACATCCAACGTTGAAAATTTGTTGTGCTTAAACTACGACTGTTAAACAAATGATTTTTGCATAGAATGATTCTACAGACTCCCCGTAATACAATGGTATACTTTTTAATAACATTATGAACATTTTAGCGAGTTTAAATTTAATTTAAATAAAGTTTTATCTGAGCATGCCTTGAAAAAGCGAGTTTCCAACTTTGAGTATTTTTTATGTTCAAACTAAAAAAGATATATAAATCTTTCTTGTCTTGAATGATTTCGCAGACTTTCCCGAACACAACAATACTTTTTTAATAACGTTATGAACATTTAACCATGTCCAAATTAAATGTTTATCTAACACAACGTTCACTTACAATTAAAAGTACCATGGAAGATTTGAAAATTTTTCGTGATTAAACCACGTATGTTAAACAAATGATTCTTGCATATGATGATTCTACAGACTTCCCCTAATACAACGGTATATTTTCAAAATAACATTATGAACATTGAAACGTGTTTAAATTTAAAGAGACTTCAGTTTGGCTTAAATATACTTTGAGCATTGCATCGAATTTTTGCGATCTAACGATTATCATGCAAATGATTCTCGCATAGATTCTCTAGGCTCTCCCGAGCACAACGGTATTTTTCTTACGACACCGTAGCCACTTGAACACGATTAGATCGTGTCTGACGTACCTTCTAAACTAATTTCAATCGATGCCCGGTAATCGACCGCGCATCTTTAGCATATAAATTGTGACATTACTCGGATAATTCTGACTCCGTAGCTCCAAGATCCGGCAGTCGTCGACACGGCGCGGCAGTGTCGTGATGGGTTCGCCTAAGGCATATTTTCTCGTCGTCGGCGAGCTCAGTCGGCGACTTGCACAGGCTCATTCATAACGGATGAAGCGGCCAGATTTGTTATGATTGCCAATCAACCTTATGGTACACCAACGACACGCATCATCCCCTAAAAGTAGACGGTCGAGATGATGACACGGACTTACTATATCCTCCGCAAAATGGAATCCTTCATACCAAACACATCTCCCTGGCTTTATCTCTCCCGTTTTTATCTTTGCTCGAAGCTAGTTGAGCACTATCAATGGCAAAAGAAAAATATAATTCACGTGTGCTAACAGCTCGTGCACATTTCTTTGACCATTTACATCCCTCCGATAAGAAAAATTTTTTAAACGAAGAGAGAAGCTCGGTGGAAATGTGAACTATTTTTCATACGAATTCGATCGGCATGGTTTATTGAATTGGTGAATGGATGATTGAATAGATGCCTGTTTAAATGCGTTCACTGGAGTTATTAAACGGGTTTTTTTTTTTTCATGGAGTTAGCTCCTTCCGCGGAAGAATTCCATTTCCTTTCGGGATAGATTCCCTGGCTATAATATTGGAATCTTTCATGAAGAGATATCCGAAGCTTTCTGCAGCTAGATCAGGAGGTGAATGCGAGGTTCATGAAGCTGTTCTGGTTAGCTTTGTGCCGAACGGTGACTACGAGTGCGAATTTATTTTTGCTACAGCCGCCGAGCCGTGGCGCAGACTTTTTTGACGGGGTTCGTTTAATCTCGAATTTAGAGCTCTCGAATAGTTTCGTTCGATGATTCTTTTTTTTTTTTTTTGCCGGTGACGCGATGGCAAAGCCGACGTATTTTCCGAAGTTAGGGGTGGCTCTGTTTTGTGCGCACGTGTTGCCGTTACATATGTAATATTCTAACCGGGAAATCCATTTCACGTTACATTGCTCACGATGTCGTTGCGTTTTGCGTTTACACGATCACATGTTAGACCAAATCCGCACTGTAAACCCGTGCCACGGACTGTTCACACAGACACGATTAGCCGAGGTCGTTAGTGTTCGGACCCGATCATTGCAGGCGCTCGTGGAAACCTTGCAGATGTTCCTACTATTGTCGACCCGCGATAAGGTGCACGCAAAAATTTCGAATTTCTGCTTTTGATACCGATGGTCGAAGTGTTTCGCACGGTTTCCAGTCAAGCTTTAATGTCACGCTATTCTCCATGTGATTTTAATGGAGTTTAACGGTGGAATTTTAGTGGTGTAATTATAGAATTTTGTTTACTACAGTTGCCGCAGAAATACAGTGCTGTGTGTGTGAATAATCATAAACTCACACTTATTTTACCACGTTTTTATCAGCTCGCTTTCTTGTTTATTTGTTTGTCTGTCTGTCTGTCTGTTCGGTGGCAAATTTTGCAATTGATTTTAACCTAACTTCCCAATGAGCTAGAGACTTGAAATTTTAAACATAACTCAGAACTGGATGACAATGCATTATTCAAACAAAAAATTTTTTAATGCCTATGCGTTTAGGAGATATATTAAAAATTCACAATCACAAATTTTCAGGACTATCTGTACGGGGTTAGGAATCTGTATGGGGCTAGGAAAAATTATTTTATATTTTTTAGTCCGTTTTAAAAACGTGGTATTTTTTAAAAATTTATTTTTCGGTATTTATTCGTTATTATTTCCAAGGAACCACTAAGTAAGTTTTACTACATTTATGATGTGGTAGTACGACCTTTTCTATGTTAACAGTTTCTTGCTATCTCTTTTTTGTGCAATGTAGTAGCTGAATGTTTCAAAACAAGGAGATTTCAGCTGTGAATATTTATAAACTCAGTCGCTGTTCATACCTCATTCAGAACGTTTCGGAAGTTTTGTCAGATCTTCTTGGTGACAGTAATATTACAGCAAGTCTCTAAAAGTATTCTTTTAAGCATCTTTGAAACAATTCTGTACTATACACTGTGCCGCGTGGCACGCAATTGAGTGATGTAGGAAAACAACGAACCATCGATTCAAACAACTGTGGGAGAAGTCTACGACAAATTGAGAGTACAATTAATAGATCCCAAAGTGTAGTTAAAAATTTCTTGAAACTTTGCATTGACAATTGCGGGAATATCAAGCGATTAGGGCGACCTACACGATTTTCGTCAACTGTAAAACGTGCAGTTTTAAGGGAGATAAAAATTGTAAGTCGATTTAACTTGAACTGTGATTCCAGTCTTGTAAGAAAGTGGGTTGCACATTCTGGAAGGTTTAAATATCAGAAATGTTTGCGAAAACCACCATTACAAAATGAGTCTATACTTATTCACACTTTAAACCACAATTTTAAGAACAATTTTTGTTTCAGTACAATGAAATACATGAAAAATATGGTTGAGTTTATAATTATTCACAGCACTGTAACTCTCATATTTCAAAGGAGAATGGAGAAAAAGTGGTACGAGGTATTACCAGAAACTTTTTACAGTGAAACCCCACAGTGATATTTTTATGTGTGGGCGTTATTTCTGCTGCACCCTGTATATTGGTAGAATGTTAACAGTGTTTCGATATTACTTCCATAGAGCAGTAATGAAATTAATATTATTATAATAGGGTTTTAGGCAAGTTTTAACGTTACATTACAATTAATTCATTGTTTAAATAAACGTTTAGTAGGATTATTATACATAGAATTCTTTTACTATTTCAGAATGATTTTACTGCTGCTTCAATGGGTTTTAGTAATACTGTAGTGAAATTGTAATAGCATCTTCATACAATTTTAATTGAGATTATTAATGACTGTTAAATGACAATAGCATTTTTGTTACTATTTTCGTATCATTTTCAATATTGATTGCGAGTGACCTAAAAAGTCAGTTATTGGACGTGTTTAAATGTCTATAATGTTATAAATAAATATAGCGATGTATTCATGAAGATCTGGAGATTTGTTTAAGACAAGAAACGCTCGCATAGCTTTCCTAGTTGGAACACAGCAAATTATTACATTCGAAAGTTCGGTTTTTCTCTTCAAGGACTGTTTAAATGAAACTTATCGTACCTTATAATTAAATTGAAAGGTGTTCCAATGTTTGTAATATTATAATATTAAAAAATAGCGTTCTATGCAGGAGAGTCTACAGAATCAGCCCACGCAAGCAGCACGTCCACAGCATCGACCGTTAAATCACAGAAAATTTCGGAAACAACGATCTCTTTAGACCAATCTGCAAGGAACAGCTAAAATAGTCTGGCAGGATGATTTCATGGGTTGGCGCGATAACAACAGGCTGTCGTATGTATTTACGGGAGTGGAGACAGCTAATTCGAAGCAATAATTCCGAGAACTTAATCGCCTACCTCCGAATGAGGTTTAACAGCGCTCTCGCCCTTGTTTGCGCCTCGAAAGGATTAAGACTAAAGACGAAGAGCTTCTGTCAACAAGGCTGGTCGCCGAAAGACATTTAACAGTCAAGATATCCCTCTGGCCTCTGCGCCCTTGTACGCCTCTCTCGCGCGTATAATCATCCGCATCGATCTCCGGAAACATAGTTAAGCATCCGAGAAATCCTTCGGAAAACATCCTCGCAAAACGAACGAACACGGCGCTGACAAAATCCTCTGTTTTTAATTCCCTGCAACAAAACTAAATTGGAGACAATGCTCTGTCGCTATCTGACACTCGCGGGACGGCGGGAGGGGGAGCTTCAGTTGCTCGCGTTAATGCTCATAATTAGAAACAATGAAACAGATGGTGTTGCGAGCGAGATCCGCGGAAGCTGCACAGCCGAAGAGAAGCGCCCGCGTGAAAGGGAATAGTGAAAAGCAAACATACAGAATACATTTGCCTGCCAGTAATTCCATTCATAGCCGGAGTGCATCGACGATAACGTCGTAGTAAGCTGCATCGCCTGTTTGTTTATTGGGATCGTCGACCCAAAGTTCCAGCCCCGAGCTGTTTTCGAGCCCAGCTATACCTTCTGTCAAGGTATCTCGAGTTTCTTCGGAGAGGAGTTTGCTATCCCACTGAGAAAACTGATAGCGGTTCCAATATGTGAGTCACTCACTTCTGCGATGTTTTTTTAATTAATTGACACTTAAATATTGGCGCTAATGGACGTCCGAATGGAATTTCGAGAAAGTATCACTCGCGAAAACCAAAGAATGCTCTTTGACAATTTGTCAAAAAATAATGACAGCTTGAAAATAGTTAGAAATTGGCCCTAAATCCCAAACGGTATTTGTAACGCGTAGGCGTAATTAACTTGCTGTCTCGGTGAGAAAACTGATAGCGGTTCCAATATGTGAGTCACTCACTTCAGCGATGTTTTTTTAATTAATTGGCACTAAAATATTGGCGCTAATGGACGTCCGAATGGAATTTCGATGTTTTTACTAGGCGAAAGGATCACTTGAGAAAACCAAAGAATGCTCTGCAATAACTTCGACAATTTTTCAAAAATTAATGACAGCTTGAAAATAATATATTCAGTTATATTCAGGTATATTCATTCCAAAGCCTTTATAATGTTGTAGTAAGCTTCAAAATTTTGTCGAGGACCAGATTGCTGTCACTGGAAAAAGTGGCAGGTGCTCCAAAAACTGAGCCAAATTAAAAGAGTTTTACAAAACCGTATTGAATGAAATCAGTATTAAACGATCGTCACAAAACAGTTAAAAGTCGGATTTAAATGACAGAAAACATTCGAAACGCTTTGATGTACGTTCGAGTGGAATTTCGACGTTCCTTCGAGTGGATACAGCAATGATTAAAATGACTTTTGTAGGCTGTCCCTGTAGTTTCGATTGAATTTTTGATACCTATTCAGGAGGAAATATTACACTGACAATTCCAACATTTGCAAAAAGTTATACCCCAAGTAGCCACGTGTAGCCACGTACGTCCCTAAAACGTACGCAGAATGGACGTAGGACGTTTGGACGTGAACTGGACCTGAAACGTACGTTTTAGGGACGTACATGGCTACTTGGGACGAACCCTGAAAATGCTATGCAATAAATTCTGCAATTTTTAAAACGTCTAGAAAAGACTAAAAATGGTTAGAATGACTTTTGCAGCCTATTACTGCACTTTCGAGTTAACTTTTTCAAGGGGAAATCATAAATTATCAACGCTAAAACTTAGGAACATCGACACAGAATCCACAAAGTGCTCAACAATTACTTCCACAATTTTTAAAAATCTCCGAGTTCTCGAAAAGAATTAACACAATTAAAGTTGCATAATTTTATACACAAATAAAAATGGTTGAATTTCCTTTAGTTTTCAACCGTTCAAACCCATTAGTGAACGTTACCTTTGTACCGATTCTTTAATCGAACGTAGCGCAGATTACAGAAAATTTAAAGTTAGAAATACCACGAAACGGAGAAACAATGAGTTCTCCCCTCGTAGGGAGGACTATGGCTTCAAGTTTTGTCCCTGACCAGAGATGGCTTCGTTCTCTCGCCCCTTAACCCTCTCGGTTTCAGCTCGAGAGCGGAGAACGGAATAGTTTTCCCACTTCCGGCCGTAGACACGATTGCAAATTGAACGGATTTCCAGGAACAACGATCGACGTCTGTTGCCGATCAAATATTTTCAACGGAGATTCAATATTACCAACACCCGACCGTTTATCCGACCTTGTTCTGCCAATTGAGCTACATTTTGTCGCTAACTTCTGCGAACTCTTGCGCGAAATCGTTCACGAAATTAGCTGAATCGAACCAAGAAGGCATTAACGAACTTCCATCTCTATATTTAACCCTCGAAATGAGTCCAACACATTTCAGAAAACTCTCGAAATCTTAATCATGTTTAGTGACATGAATATAAACATTCAAATATTAACAGAAATTGACAATTTGATGACCAAAATCGACAGGGTGCCGTTTTAGGAATGTTAAAATTTTTTTCATTGACAGGTAAAAATGTTTGAGAATCTGAATGAATTCGATTTCCTATTATAATGAAACAAATGTGTGTAACATAGTCGCGATTGGTAATTCTAGCGACAAGTATAGGGAAAAAATAAAATTAGCGTGTTAACCGACTTTCTAAAGTGCACTTTTTTAGCTTTCATTCGCAACGCCGTAAGTTCAGAAATTCCCATGGGAAAGCTTCAATAATTCACGCAAAGCAAGCCTACAGTGAGCGAAATTCGTTTAAACGCACTTTAAAATTGACAAATTTTCTTGCTTGTTTAGAAGAAAAGGACAGATGATGTTGTCAAAATGGGGTTATTTACTTTGCTAAACCTTTACATTCAACATCTATGCTTCGAAGTGTTCCGCATTTACGTGCCAGAATATGTTGCAGAGCGAAATGTGTTAAAATAGCGTCTACAAGTGCGAAATTCGTTTAAACGCAGTGCGCTTTTCCCCAGATATTTAGAGAAATTATAAAGGACAGTGGTTGATTTAAAGAGTGATCGTAAAGGTATTGTTGTCCCGTGTTCCTGATTGAGTCATATTTTTGATTTCATATAACAGAACAGACTGGCGAGAAGAAAATATTTAAATGAAGCTGAAAAGGCAATCGTATCTTCTTTTAAAAAAGGAGGGAATTGAATCGAAAGATTGCCAAAGAAATTAAACGTTCCGAGTCCGTAGTACGAAATGTTTTGAAACGTGGTGAAGATTACGGCAAAAAAAACGTGCTACAAAAGGAAATACAAAAATCACACAACGAGAAAAAAATAATATAACAAGTGAAGCGACAAAAAATAATTAGTTGCACGTTAAATTGTTGCGCAGTTAAAATTACCAATAACGTCCAGACGTGTGTAACAAATTTTGCACAATGCACCGAATGTTGTTTTCAGAAAACCGATGAGAAAGCCAATGTTAAAACATCATAAGGTTACCCGGTTACAATTCGCAGGAAATCACATGCATTGGCCGGACGAATGGCATAAAGTCATTTTTTCCGATGAAAAGAAGTTTAATTTGGACGGTCCAGACAAATGCTGATCGTATTGGCATGATCTGCGTCAAAAGAATGATTCTAGATTAAGCCAAAATTTTCATGGCGGTAGTGTTACGATTTGGGAAGCTTTTTCATCATTTGGGAAACGGAAACTTTGTTTCGTTTCCAAAGATGAATGCAGAAAAATACATAGACATGCTCGATGGGGTGTTAATACCATTTTTAGAAGATGTGGTTGGAGAAAACGAATTTATATTTCAGCAGGACAACGCGAGATATTCCTGCGGATCCTCCGAAGCACGAAACATTCATATACTGGAATGACCAGCATGTAGCCCTGACATGAACTCAATAGAGTATTTATGGGCTATAGAGGCAAGGAAAGTTTATGCCAATAGTCGTCAGTTCGCCGATATAGACAGTTTAAAAGAAGAAATTAAATGCTGCTGGGAAGAAATTCCTAATACCGCTATTACCAATCTTGTAAATTCAATGACCAATCGAATTTTTGCTACAATTCAAAGTTTTAAAGCAATGGCGGCAATACAAAATATTAAATTTGTAATGTTCACGTATTTTTAATTTTGAATTGTTTTCTTTACATGTGCGTTTAAACGAATTTCGCGCGTAAAATATGGTTTTGTTTGTAAAAATTCTTACACGAATGTTTTGGTAAATATATATGTACAAATATTATAGTATATAAATATATTCATAAATAAAGCGAGAAACGCTCAGAACTTTTTACTTCACCTAATAATCCCCAGTTACTGTTAAACGTTTCTTATTAAAAGTTGCACCTTTAGCCCCAAAATCCTTATTTTTGTATGTGCGTTTAAACGAATTTCGCTCACTGTATGCCCTCGAGCCACGTTTGCCTGGTCCTATCGATAGTTTTATAAATCTAAATGAACGTATCCTAAAGTGTGTTTCATCTTTCATTTGAGTCGTGAAAAGTTAACAAATTCTTATGGGAAAGGGTCGAAAAATTAGTTTGAAGCGACCGCATAATTCTCACGGTCTTCGAGTTGCATTATGGTTACGGTTAAATGTCGTCGAGAATACAAATTGGTAGGGCCTGTAGCGAATGGTGCCATAAGAAAACGGCAAAGGTGAGCACTGTCATGGAAGTTAGCGCGGTTGGGCACAGTCGTAAGATTTCTCGACACTGTCTGGCCCGCGGATTATCGGCTTAACCAGCTACCTCGGCCGGCTGAGTTGTTTCCACGAGCAAAATCGAGCCTGACGAAATCGAATCACCGCTATTCTCTCTCTCTCTCTCTCTCTTTCTCTCTGTTGCGCGAAAACCTGCTCTTTGTTTGCACAAAAGCTTCCGCCTATCTGTTACCGAATATCTATTTGAAAGGGCTACACGTGTATGTTTGAACGACTGAAAAATAAAAGAACCTTAACCTCGTTCTTCTATAAAAAGTTATATAACTCTGCCTTCTTCAACGAGTTTTTCAAAAAAAATTTTACTGGCATATTCGCGACATTTTTCTTTGTAAAATGATACCAAACACGATATAGTTGTAAACCCTCGATTATGTGTTGTGTATGGATCAAAAATATATAGTATAAAAATCAATTTCGATATACATAACTAGTTATGATGATCGAAGTTCTATTAAATCATGGATTGAACAAGTATATATGGTAAATGTTTCATAAGAAAATAGTTGAAAACAACAGACTTATGTCTAATGGATTACAGCTCCTGGTTTCTTCAAGAAGTATATCGGTTAGTATTGAGGACTAATTTTTCGCAAATATTGTGCACATCTCTCTCACATGTACAACAAGCTAATTCTGTAAAATTATGTTTTAAAAAAATCAATAATTATTTTATAACACGTTTGCCAACAGTTCAGAATAAAGTATATTTGACGAGAACATGAAAAGTAATCTTTCCAGCAGAAAATTAGTGCTACTCGGATAAACTTAATTAAATGTACAGTATTAACAATGTAGATTATTTGCCACAATCGTAAAAAGGAACGTTAGTATAGTAGGCAGTTTAACCCGCGCGGATTGCATTCAATCTATTTTTACGAATGTCGTCGTATCGGTCACGAAAGCAGTGCACGCGACTATCTGTCCGAATGAAACCTAGATCGAAGATTACCGGAGATCTATGCGCGGTGATCGGCGTTTGTATTAACACGCGATTTCACACTCTGCCCTTTTCTCGACAACTTTACTTCTATCTTCCGATCGGAGACACAGTCCATTAAGAAGACTATGAAATGGCCTGTCACAGGGTGTAGACATTCTGAATTGATTTCAGTGTCTGCACGCCTCTGGCAAAATAAAAATAATAATCGATTCATCTAGCATATTCTATTAGAACGATCATTCTGGAGTACACCCGCAAAGTTATATTTGGAAAATCGTAAAACACGTTTATGGCTCGAACCATCTTCTGCCAAAATGGCAACCATGTCCTTTTAGTTTAAGATATTCATTCTTCAAACAGATACTAGTCGAATATCGTAAAATAAGATGTATATATTGAATTTTTAATGAATTTTAAATTTACACTACTTTATTTTTGGAACCCCTCAAAGATAGGCAACATAGCCATAATAGCTGTCCATACTTTAGCCTTGCAATATACGTGTAGGGTGGACAGCTGTTATGACTACTGTAACTTTTTTAAAATTGATTTTTTATATTTCTTTCGTATAGTTTAATAAAAAATAAACAAAATGTAGATTAAAATGTGGGTATAAATTGAATAGCACAAGCGGTGTTTGTTAGTTATGGTTTCGAGAAAATGGCTACCACCTCCTCCTCGTTTAAGAGATGCAGCTCAATTTTTAAACAAATACTGTTTAAACATCACCGAATGAGGTGTATATATCGCTTTTTCAAAGAAGCATAATTTTTTTATTAAAAAATGGTTGAATTTCCCTCAGTTTTCGTCTGTTATTGATCAGGACTGTGATTTAGCTATCTGTCCGAGAACGCAACTGCGGTCAGGATTTTTCTGACAGCTCGAGCACGCGTCAATTTTTCCGATATCCTCATTAAATATACAGGGGCGTAAAAGCAAGGTGAGAAAGTGGCCCCCCCGACAAGATTGCAACGATTTAACAAGCAGAGTTTGACGCGCATCAGTTCGTTGAACGATGCACATTGGTGCAGCTCAACATATATTGTGCAGGCACGGTCAGCTTTATGGAAGCTTGTTAATGCCAACAAGAGCTGTCCTTCCCGCTATGAGGTTTTCATTTCACCGTTGTTCAACGATGTACGGGATGGTTTGATCGACGGGGCGCCATTCGAAACTGCGAATCGATTCTTTAGAATAACGTCGCCTGTTGACGTTACATCAAACCCCCTCAGGCTCTCTCTCCTCACTCTCTATCTCTATCTCTCTTGCGATTCCGATGATTTCTAACGAAATTAATGCTAAGACAACATCCGGCCACCATTGACAAACATCGCCGGACGTCATGCTATCGAATCTACAATTCCACAAGCTGCAATCAACCAAATTACTACGATGTCGTTACTATTCTAAAGAAAAGTTTGAATCTCAATCGAGCGAGGACGACTTCATGCATTTATGGCAGAAATTAGTAAGTGCAAATGATAGCAGGAACGTTTTAATAATTGATGAATCTATTATTTGCAATTTGTGAAAATTGTCGAAGAAAGAATGGAATGTCTTCCGTCTTTTGCAGACAAATTTTATTGTGCATGAATATCAGACGTTTAATAACACGGTCCAATTCAAATTTCGACTTTCTTTTAACGTTTCGATTCTCACTATGCGATTCTTATTGTAGAGTTTCTCGCACTGATTCCGAATTTGCCCTTAATTTTTCTCCTAGACGCACAGTTTCTGAGACATTTGAGTTTGAAGAAAGAAACATATTTTTCAACTTTAAACAAATATTGTGATGTTATTATAAAAGAGATTGAATCGTTCTTTACGGCAAAAGATTCTGTAGACTTTCCCGAATCCAGTGATATCCAATATTAATCCATTATGATTGTTTAAACATGTTTCGGAATCAGCGCGAAAAACTCTGTAAGAATCGCATAGTGAGAATCGAAACGTTGGCTGTTGGACAGTGTAATTGAAAGGATGACTAGCGGATTTTTGTGCAAAATAAAAAATGTTTGCATTGATCGCAAGGCACAGGAGCCAAATAAAAGTTTCATTCTTCTTTCGATGATCTTGTTAAGGTGAAACTAATACACTGGTGGCCTCAATCTTTTTAATATGTCCACTGTTTTAAATTGTACGTACCCCTTTTTGTCATAAATGCATAATAATGTCATAATGCTTTTGATATTCTGCTAAAATAATATTTAAAAAGTACTACTGCAATCTCACAAAGTGCAATCTTACAAAGTGCAATCAATCAAATTATTTCTTCATTGGAATTCTCGCAATAAAATACATATATTGAATTCCAATTTAATTTTTTGAATAAATTGTTCATCGGTGGATCATTAATTATGGATAATTGTTTTTGAAGATGCAGTATATATTATCAATATTGTGAAAATGGTTTCTACGAGTTGCACGCAATCAACGAAATCACTGTTTTGTAATTGCAATTCTAAACTAGAGGGTTATTGTTGCTTATTTTAGTCAACAAAATTAGTCTCTTTCAACGTTTGCTAATGAAAAAGTAAAGCCTTTATAAAAATTCATCGATAAATTTTCCATTGATGAAACATTAACAGTGAATAACCATTTCTGCAAAAAAGATTGCAACACTGTCTGCTGCGGATATTACGAAAATAATTTCTGCAAGCGTTATTCATTTTAATTAATAACAAACTGAGCCTCTCGAAAAGCCGCAGTTCAAAGTAAAAAATTAAAAACTGTACAAAAATGTATACATATATGTAATATGAATGAATAACTGGTGATTAAATCATAAATCGATCACGAACGGATCATTAATTTCTGTTAATTAATTTGTGAAATAATCGTTGTAACAGGGTAAACATTTGCGTAATTGTTTTGAGGATCTTGGAACACCGGTAGCAATTAATAATAAATAGCCTGAGATGTTTAAATATTCAAAGAGCGCGCGGCGAATAAAACAAAATCCGTTAACGGGATTTTAATAAATTTTTCTCGTTGATTATGCGCCCAGAGAAATTCTCGATGGAAAGTATACGTTACTAATTAATTTCAGGAACCGAAAAAGGAGACCGGAGAAATTTTAATTTGCACAATGTAATGTGCAATAAAAAACGTACCTGGACGCGGTGTCGAGAAACTGCATTAATTGGCTTATAATTCAATTATGCGATAGAGGAATACCGTAAACTCGTGGGAAAACTTATAAAATGATCAGGCGAATTTTCGGAAATTAATTTTCGCGTCATGAGAGAAAAATGGAATTCACGATTGCGATGCAACGTTTGATTCGCAGCTTTTCGCCAGAAGGTGGTGGAACAGCGACATCTCTATTCAGCTCGCAATAATATCAAATTGAGCTGTATTTTGCAGTTCTAATTGCTCCTGAAACATTCATCGTTATCTCCATTGTTGCCGGTTCTGTTCGCGCATTCGTAAATTTCGCGCATTCGTAAATATACCGTAAAGAGACAATTGATGACCTATTTGGCGAAGTGGCTGGCAATATTAGTCGTCGCTTCCACCAGAAATTGTTCTACCCACGTCATCAACTGCATTAGTGGACAAAATAAGACACACTGCACAATTACTGAAATATGCACCTGGTACCAATTTCAGTTTATCGTAATTCGAATTTTCATACATTAAACGAATAATTCCGGAAACTGGTTATTTCATTTTTATGAACTTTCGTGCATTCGTGACAATAAATCAGCGAGTGAAACAGTAGGAAGATTCGCACTACGTTTACGAAGACTATTTTACAGTAATTTATAAAAACGACAAGAATGTGTTTATCCAAACTGTTTTAGCAATAATCGTACACTAGTAATATTAGAATCCGTCGAAACGAAACGATCCGATTGAAATGATTGGCAAGAGAAAGAAAGTTCTTGCAAAAATTTTCGACAATTTCGAAGGGGTGCTCGCGTGAATTTTGACAGCAATTACAGAGCTTCTTGGCGACGAGTGTCGAGATAATAAGAGTTCGGCGAAATAATTGAAAGGTATGACGTAACGTAATTGTGTATGTAGAATTCGGGGAATAAATTATTCGTCGGGACATTAAAATTGTAAATTCTCTCGCCAGAGAATTCTAAGGAGATTCACATTAACAGATTTGCCGGGGACCGCGTAAGTCGAGTCTCAGGGGACAGGAACCGTTGGTCTAATTTCGATGGAGAATAGTTGGCCAACTGTCGATGACTGGCTAGCCTAGCCGTCCCTGTAGGTTCGCACACAATAGCACCGACCCTCTGCCACCCCCTACACGTTCCGTTAACCACCGGTCATCGCGAGACAATTCTCATTGTTAACCTAAACCTCTGCGGACCGTCTGAATCTTTCATCGACCCTCCGCATTTTTCCCCGGTTTTGCGCTACCGCCGCTTTACTATCTACCTCTTGTTCGTTTGATAACAAAACTCGGCTCAGCTGAATCTCTTCCTTTGTTGTCGATTGATTTATTGTGCAAATTGGAATTTTTAGCTAGTGATTCGTACAGATTGCTGCGAGCACAATTTCTACTACATTAATTCACACAATTAAGGGTTCATGTACGCTTGTAAATGTTGAAAAAATCGACTTTCGGAAAATGCCTATCTCTGAATTAAGTTACCCGACGTTTAAGGAGCTGCCATTTTGGTCAGAATCAATATTTCACGAATTGGCCAATCACTATTAACTATCTCATATTATCCCTACCATGCTAATCTCCCAAACCTCCTCCTACACTCCATAGCAGTTTGGTGGGGAGAACACGGATAAAGATTTTCCTGTAGTGTGCAAAAATAATTTTTGTACTATAAATCATTTGAATATTTTAAAGCAGTAGTGGAACCAGTGTTTAAGAGATGAAGATACGAGCAGATTATAAACTAATTGGAAATAATTGAAATGATTTAGAAACCATGAATATCTGACATTGAATAATGAATATTTCACAGACAAAACGTCAGTTTACAATGGAAAGGTTCTCTTGTGGTGCAGCGCGAATATACAATGTTTTCGCCAGGTAAAAATGTAGAGACCGGTAGCATTTGTTAGCATAATATTCGACGCGGTGTTTGCCCCGGCCCTTTGAAAATCAAATGTAGTTGATTCGTTTATTCTTTCAGTCGTGGGCCGACAATGGCCGCGTGGAAACGCGCAACGCTGAAACCTACAGGGAGAGCCGAGAGAGTTGCCGTTGTTTCGTCTTAAACAATAGGAACCTGAAATTACGGCCACTTGCAACCATAGAATCTTGGGTATAAATGCAATTAACTTACAGGAACTGGACTCTTTGTCATTTGCGCGCAATTAGCGCTGCGAAATTCGAGGTCCGGCGACGCCTGTTCTTTCCAGAAGGTGCTTCCAAAGTTTCATTCCCTTTCCTCTCTTACCATTAATCCGACTGCCTTCACGATATCGCGATATCGTCCTTAAACTTTCCACTTACGACCGACGTGTCATTAACCCAATCATCGGAATTCGTTCCCTTCTGCAATCACTATTTTCTCGACGTTATTGTAGCTATTATACCGCGCGAAAATGAACCTTTTAATATTTAACCTTCGCCAGATAAGAGTACACTCAGCATTCGACGTAATAGTACATACATTGAGAAGTGTGATTTTGAATGATTAAAAAACACTTTACAATTTTTGACAATTGTACTAACCTCTTAAAATTAAGAATATTAATCTCAAGAACGAGATAAAATAATTATTAATTATTAAATTATTTAATTATTAACGGAAGAAATAAATTATTGAAATTATTTGAAGCTAACCCTCACCTTTGATTCTCGACGCTATGGGTTAAAATTTTGTACAAGAAATCGAAATTATTTTTAAATTGATATTACCTTCAAATTGAAATTATTTTTATCATAAAGTGGGTTCTTCCAGCTTCCATTTGAAACCTCAAAAGTCGAAAAATTTCCACGAAGAATCATAAGTAGCGTTTTAAAAGTGATTTAAAGTTACTCATTAAGATCCCATCATGTTCCTCCGAGTTCATGACCGGGATTCATCGACTTCTCGACGTGATCTCGAATTTTTGTACGAACGTAAATGAAATCATATCAAAGCATCTTATTCAAACTTTCATTTGAATCGAATTCGATATTGATCAACCAATCAATACACTGTTTGTCTAGATGTGTGACACTTCACGCTCTTACGTCGGGTTAGCACGTGGTTTCAGTTACATATCTGCCACCATATCTGATGGATGGTCTTCACGTAAATCATAGTTTATTCTAAAATGTTTTTTCCAATTTTTTTGTCGCAGCAAGTAAGTTGCATCAATTTTGTTTGATCTCTGTGATTTACATAGTTGTGTTATAAAAATGTTTGCAAAATTTAATTTTTTTGTATAATTGATCGAACCTAGCGTCGAAATCATCAATTCTTATTTCATTTGAATTTTCAAAACTCGAAAAATTTCCACGGGAACCAACTCAAATATTATTTTGAATCTAACCCATTATCCCTTAATCAGCACCTGATTATTCTACCTGCCCCTTCGAGACTATCGATCGACTCTTCCAGATTTTCAGCATGAGGTCGTAACTATTTTTAAATAGAGGTGAGTCTATGATAAAGTATGGTCTTTCAGCTTTCATTTGCAGCCTCGAAAGTTAATAAACCTTTAAATCATGTTCCTTGAAACCTTTAAATCATGTTCCTGCAGATTGAAATTATGAAATTTTTCATACGAAATCCCAATATTATTTTTAAATCGAAATTAGTTAATCATAGAGTGACGTTTTTACTAGAAATTATACAAAAATTAAAATTTGAGCTCTCTGCAGTCTACCAATTGGACTTACTAAATTTTCGCCACGCTAACACTATTTTAGGGAAATTCAAGTACTTGCATCACAAAGTACGTTCCCGCAGCTATCATTTGAGCATTGAAAAGTTCAATAATTTCTACAGGAGAGTAGAGATCGTAATTCTTGATGGAGAAAGTTATTTCAAATGGCCTCAGGAATCAGCTCCTTCAAGGAAGTACAACATTTTTTAGATACCCAGTAAAATAAAGAATCTGAAACCCGTCATTTTGACGGATCCAGTAAGTCTGGTGTTAAAAATAAAATGTTTTGTGGAGATAATGGCAAGGAGAATTCGGTTAGCGCGACGATAAAATCGTTTTCGCAATGAAATTCGTCGGGGAGTTTTTTTCCTGATCGAATTGTGGCGGAACAAGCAAGAATTTGTGGCGGAACAAGCAAGAATATGTGGACGGATATAATAGGTTCGTAAATAATATATTCTGTTGGTAACAGCGGCAACAGGGCCGCGAAGGCTTTGCCTTTGCACAAAAAAAAGTGTAATTAACGCGAAACAATTGGTGTTACTGTCGGCGCCCAATTAGTATCCTTGAAATCTATTGTTCGGTAACGCTGGTACTCTGTTTCAAAGGTACCAGGAGCAGAGAGAGCGCGAGACTCTCTTTTTCTCTTTGATAAGTGATTCTTTGTGATTTGGCTCCACTATTCAGTCGAGAGCTGATTTTAAGTGTCCTCCGGCGTGAAGTTTGACGAACTGCATTAACGACACGCAACAATAGCGGACAGATGGCCGAGAGCGTGACAGAAAACGCGCGATTCAGCGACGAGAGTCGCGGCGAAAAAGAAAACATTGCGCGAGGAGTCAATTGCAGTCGATACAATGCAGTTTGCGTTGCGCTTTGAACAGCACATTTATTTTTAAACGCGCTTAAACGTAATTTATTACACCCCGAGTGCAACACTTTGAGTGCTGAACGCTGATTAATCTCTTGGACGTGTTTCAGACCAGTATACTCGTCGCGGAGACGTAATGTTTTGTGACGAGTATACTCGACACAGAAAAGCTATTATAATACTCTAAGACGAGAAGGAAATATAGTATACCTGACAGATTGGATACATTTACGGATTTCTCTACGAGGAATATATTCGTCACACACACACGAAGACATGGTAGTATTTGAGACAAGAATGAAGTACAAGAACGAAGTACAAGAACGAAATACAACAACGAAGTACAATAAAGAAGCACAATAAAGAAGTACAATAAAGAAGTACAATAAAGAAGTACAATAAAGAAGTACAATAAAGAAGTACAAGAACGAAATACAAGAATGAAAGACAAGAATGAAAGACAAGAGTGAAATACAAGAGTGAAATACAATAGTGAAATACAAGAATGATATACAAGAGTGAAATACAAGAGTGAAATACAAGAGTGAAATACAAGAGTGAAATACAAGAATGAAATACAAGAGTGAAATACAAGAATGAAATACAAGAGAAGAATTGAAAATATACTTACATGTTTGTAACGACGTGTATATGTATTCGTCATGAAATAAAACAACTGGTTTGGCTCGACTTGTAATCTTAATTGAAGCATTATTTTTGAATCTGACTAATAAGCCTGAAATCAATCGATAAAACGAATAAGAAATTTGGAAAAACCTCTATCTTGACAGTATTATAATTATATCAATAATAATTTGAAGGATTTCGTGAAGGAAACTGAGGAAATAGTTCTTACATAAATAAAGTAAGTTATTTAACTTGAATTGCTATCCTGATCGAACAGTTACATCTGAATTTAGCAGCTTCGAAGTAAAATTAAACTCTCCCTGCTGAACGAGGCGTATAATTTCGAAAAACGTTATCCCGTTTTTGTAAATAAAAATAAAAAATGGTTTATTTATGCATTCGCACTAAAAATTTTGATTTGTGCAGTTCCTTAGTATGGAAACGAAAAATGGTAATTAATAATCATCAATTAAAATGTGTAATCATAAGACTACGGATTTTATGTGTTTATGATAAATATGGGCAGGTTTAATTTTTGACAGTAAAATAATTTGAAGAATTTCTCTCTCTCTCTCTCTCAAAAAATGTACTACTTTATTATTTTGAACCTGTTAAAAACATATTCAGCAAGAAATTAAATATTTATTTCATCCCAGGTCGTTGCGATTCAGGTAGAAAGTTTTGCATAAAGATCCGCAGTCTAGTAATCATCAATTAATAATTGATAATTAGTAATAATCAATCACTAATTATTTCCAATAGGGGAGTACCCTCATATGATCTTGACCAACCAAAAATTTCTTAATTCCTTGTCGTACCTTTTCTTTTTGAGTGACAGTGATTGGGACACGTCTTTATGCACAAAAATGTCATAGAAGGGAAAAGAAAATGTGTATTTTGTATGGCTACATTTATTTTAATGCTTAAATGTTGATTACAAACGAATCAAATTTTATTTCATCTAAAACAAAACGCGTAACGTTCATCACGAGTCTGGCTCGTCAAAGTACAGCAAGGGGTTAATAACAAATAGAAAACAGTTCTTTTATTTATAAGAAAACTGTTGGTTTTGTACAAATATCTGCAGTCTGTTAACGAGAACTAAGAGATGGTTCTTAAACGGTCGCAGGCAACATATTCGCTAACAGTAGCGATCCTGATCGAACAATCGGCCGTTTATTATGGCGACCGTATGTCGTGAATGAAGGCTCTGAAAAGGACGGAAGTGGCGAACCCGTAAAATTAACGACAATGACGTTTTTTTCGGGCCCGAGTGCCAAATGCTCGAACAATGCGAATAATGGAACACGGCGGGGTGTTCAAGGCTAGGGTGCTAAAAGCGAGAATCTCGAGAGGATAATGCGCGCAAAGATGGCGATTTTGATAGTAACGCATCAAGGGCTCAATAAAACTGCACCGGCTCCCCCCTTGTCAACCGCATTCGCACGCTACGAAACATTTTTATCCTGTAGTTTCTTCTGTTAAATCGTCGCCTCCATTGTTTTTCACGCGTTCCCGATTTTTCCCCGATACAACGGGCAATTGTATAGTCTTTTATTTCTTCGTTCTACGCCGACGAATATTGCAAATCCTTCTTTGCTATATATTTTTTATTACACCGCGGATGCAAACATTCTTGTACATTTATTTCCTTCATTAATTGATTTAATACTCTGGAACTTTACATTGGTTTAATTCCTTTACTGTTTTAAAGTGCAGTCATTGTTATCGTACATGCTTTATTCTTTATAAGCTGAATTTTTGGCTCTGAACCTGCATGATCATGCAAACAGTCCAATTAAAAATCTTTTATCTCCATAACAATTTTTATACGAAAGTAGCTACATTGAATTCTTGTTATTTTTATAAATTTCTTTATGAAGTTTCAATTCTGCAAATGTACGTTCAGCAACGTTGGAAGCAACATTATTCATCACATGCACAATAAATATACTTTTCACACTGTGGCAAAAACATGAAGAGTGCTGACTAGTTATTATTTTTCTGATTATTCAAAACGCGAAGTTAATTTTTATATGAACAATTTTCTTGTAGCATTATTATTTGTATGTTTATGCAAGTACACGGATTACAAGCTTTGTATTTTTCGTTGATACTGTATGCTAATGAACGTTGCGAACTTTTCTCAACTATTCTCCCATTATTTTTCAAGTTATTCAAAATGTGAAGTCATGTTGTTTTTTTAGGAATATTTTTTGTTAATATCATTATTAATGTGCATTTACGAAAAAAAAGATTTGTGATATTTATAACTTATTAAAATTATTATAAGAAAACATATATTTTCATTTAAATTCTTATGTTAGTTGGCTGATATATACATATATCCATATAAATCCATTCGTCCATATAAATTATTACCAATTTTTCTTGCTACTCATTCTTTATTATTCCAATTAGTAAAAATGAGAAAACGATTTTTTAATAAAAACAATTCTTTTAATACTTTTGTTGTTGGCATGTATTCTAACACATACATTTTACAGAGTGCATGTTCAAGCAATACTTCTCTCACAATTTATACTTCTTATTTATTTTCAATTACTAAAATTATAAAATCAATTTAATTGTTTTCTTATAGTATTATTATGCATATTTTTATTATTACGTATTTTTAGCCCAGGTTCTACAATGTGCCCGATGCATACATGTATACGCACCAATCAACGTGTTTGCACTCTGGAAAAGTGTGATTATCTTATAGCGATTTCGCAATAAAGATAACAGTTTATTCCAAGCAAATGAAACCGCATTCACGCGCTGGCATAAAAACCTCGTGGGGAAACAAGAGCGGGTTATTTGCAAGATTTACAGAGATTTCCGATAATAAATTATCGTAACAACCCTCGGGCAAATCGACCGATCCTTCAACTGTGTAATAAAGTGGCAATAACAAATATACACCATTACTTAGAATATAGAAAAAATAACACCAACTCTGTAATGAAGTGGATGCAACAAAAACGTGTTCGCAGAAACGTAATTCCACGGAAAAATACAATTATTCACACGAACATCCGGCCACTATACTATGTCTATATGATTTACGTATTATATTACTATTATATTAGTCAACAAAACATTATTGATTTTTAATTTTTTTTTTAATTATTAAGGGAGTTGTACTGGCATATTCGTGACATTTTTCTGATTAAAATGAGTACAAACTTGATATAATCATCTCTAGATCATTTTTACTTGTTAAATAAATAATTCGGATGAGTGAGGTTCTACTAAATCGTGGATTAAACAAGTAAATATTATTCAAATCGTGTTCGGACTCCTTTTAATCGGAAGAATGTCGCAAATACATTGTTGAAGATTTTGTAAGGATATAATTGAGAACAGAAAAGCTCACAGATATCGGCACATGACTGTATTGAGCGTGAACGTTAATGTAATTGTAACCGTTTTAATAGCGAAGTCCAAGAGCAATTATTTTGCGCAAGCTCTGCTTTTAGAACCGTCGATGAACTTTAATAAAAACAAAACAGTGAATTACCGGGCGGGTTTTTTCTATAAAATGGCGCAGCCTTAACGCGAGCAGTTTATTTTCCGAGGGCGAAAAAATTGAACGAGAGAGGCAAAGAACCGTGCAAGACAGGTATCCTCCTATCCCCTTCCTGGCGTCATTGTATCATCGTAAGTGTGTCTCGCGCAAATCGTAGTCCATTTTCCATCGTGGCCTTTTCGGGCCGCGTTCTACGGTGCGGAAAATTGCGCATCCGTTGATGGCGTTTTACCTCTTGCTAACTCCGTCCGATGGAATTTTTGCAAGAACGAAATACCGGGATCCCTGCGCGATCCTTCATAAAGTCCGAGAGAGGCTCGTACCCGAAAAAAATGAGCGGCTACTGGCCCGATGTAATAAGCCTACAATCGCTCGTGAAACCATAATCCCTTAAAAAGTCGCGAATTTTAGATTCGCGACTCGACCGTTGTTTTGCTTTGCATATTTTAAATTGCGCGACAGAAAATGTATTTTGTCCTAAATTATTAAAACGTCAACCTCAATTATCCGAAAATTATTTATAAAATACGATTCACTTATTTATAAAATGACTTGTTAAATACAAAAGTACTACTGCTGTAATTAGAAATGTGCTATACATGTATGTATATTACTCAAAATATATGTATCTACGTATATGTACACGACACATAGTAATTATACAAATACAGTTAATGTCAACGAAATTTATTTGTTGAAGTAGACTTTAATTTTTTTTCTTAGCCATACGAGATTGTCTTTTATTTGATAATAAGAATTGACACTAAAATGTCCATTTCACTTGATAAGTGCACTATTCAAAATAAAATATATTATTTGTTGGAACAAACTTTTTATATAGTATTTGATTTGAAGGATCCTCAAAATAGAGGTAATTTAATTAATTCTAATTTATTTTTTCCTTATTCGCATCGCTCAGATATATTATTTCTCAAAATAATTGTTAGTTTTAGATTTTAAAAACAGTTGAATTGCGGAAATTTTACTGTTCATATAAAATAGTATTTGAATCGCAAAACGATTATTTAAAGTAGTATTTGAAATATTGTTCGTCCAAAATGTTATCCAACTCTGATTAGATTGCTAAAATGCAAGAGTGTAGGAATATCCGAGAAAATAAGTACTATTATACCATTTTCGTTTTATCACAATTTTTGAAGGAGAGAGTAAATACCTCTTAACTGTTGTGGGACTAAATGGATAGTAACAGTTCTCTGTATCTCGATCGACAATTGTTTAAACTACAATTAGTATTATTGGCGCACTGGTTCGATTAATTTGGAAAAATATTTATAAATAAATATTTAATTTGTAACGAAATCGGAGAAGTAGAAAGTAGTATATTTTTCACCAGAATACTCTTTCGTAAAATAATTTAATTTGTAATTAAATCGGAAAAGTGGAAAATAGTATATTTTTACCGAAATATTCTTGCGTAATACAATTTCATTTGTAATGAAATTTATTCGAAGAAGACCCACAGTCAGCTTTTAAATGCAGTATTCTTTCACGATTTAGTTTCGTTTATAATGGAATGAATTCGGGGAAAGAAACCCGTAGATTCCCTCATACAATTCTTTTATGATACAGTTTAATGCCGAACCAAATGAATTCGAGAATGGAAAATGTTTTCAGATGCGTCATGTGTCGAAACCGATGCACTACCACGTTCAATGCATTCATGACACAATCCGAGGTTCTACTAATAGAGTGGAGCAATAACGTAACTTTGTACGTAGTCTTTCTTCGAAATTGGGCTGATTTGTCAGACGGTTTCTCCTGGAATTAGTCAGTTGCATACTGTGTAACATCGCAGAGTGCAGTTTCCGCGAGGTGCAACTAATCTCGAGACCATGTCCCCCCGTTACAAGAATTCATCAACTTTACGACGTGAATTTTAGCGCCGAAGTTAAATTAAATCTCACCGAGCGTGAAACAGAAGATTTTTTAACGACGACTAAAAAAAAACACAGAGGTTAACTTTACCCGAAACTCGAGCGACAGATACAAACAAACGAAAAATTAAACCTGAAATAGTTGAATCAATAATATCGTGTTTAATAATATACATACATATAATGCTACATTCATTATGCTCGGCAATAGTGCACGCAGAAATAATAATCAAAATAATAATTAAATTTGTCAATTATTATCAGTATACATACATATAATGCATTTAATGAGAGTCAGTTAAATACAGGGTGTCCGAAAATTCCTTCAACAGCCAGAAATGGGAGGTTCCTGAGACCATTTGAAGCAATATTTTCCTTTGCAAAAATGTTATCCGCGGCTTTGTTTAAAAGTTATTAACGAAAAACACGGACCAATCAGAGCGCGACCTAGACGTGAGTTGGCACAGTAGTCATGGCGCGCCAACTATCTATTGGCTGACTGTGCGAACTCGCGTCTAGGTCGCGCTGTGATTGGTCCGTGTTTTTCGTTAATAACTCCGAAACAAATTTTTGCAAAGGAAAATATTGCTCCAAATGATCTCATGAACCTCCCATTTCCGGGTGTTGAAGGAATTTTAGGACACCCTGTATAACTTCCACATACCCTGAAAACTATACATACATACCTGCACATTTCGAATTTGTCTAAAAAAATCTAAAATTAATTCCACATGTTAAATATTTGTTAATAAATTCTTATTTTTTAGACAACGCAGTCATTAAAATTGCGAGACTGCGGATATTTATGCAAAATAAAACCGTTCGAAATTATAATAATTACTACTCCACTCAGTTTCTAACTAAATAATATTTTTAATAATACAGAAAGCTGCCATCTTCGTTTCTGAAATTAGTTTTCCCATAAATGAAATTAAATTATGGAACTGAATTGTTATTACGAAATCTACTGTTTCCAACATATTTTCAATTATCCCAAGCGAATCGTACCTGCATTACCTATCATTAAAAATTGCCCGGACTCATTAGTATCTAAAAGTTGCATTCTGAATGCACAAAGAACAATGCACACCATGTAATAAATTGGCAAATATCAGATAAAAGACTAAACTTCACGGAGAAATCGATGCATGATTTATAATAGGATTATGTCAAATGAGTTCACACCATAATTTCGACATATGGGACTTAGAATATTAAATTCTTGAGTTATTTATTCATTATCATTATTTATAAACGAAATTAAAATTATAATTGAAACAAGGGCCTAGAATCAAAATAAGAAAATTAAAAGTCTGCCTCGTTTTTATTCATTATACCTTTCAACTGCATACGACGAATATACTTCTCGAAAAATTGAAGCTTCTTTCGTATTATTTTCTTGTGAAGCACTCACGTTTGAAAATGACAAATACACATAGTGTATATTGCGGCTCTAACAATGATCGTTGGACTGTAAATTGTATGGTTTTAGAACAGAAGATTGAAAAATCTGTCGCAACATTGTCTTGGATATGTAAAAATGATTATGAGAAAAAATAAAATGCAGCTTTCTTGTGAATGACACAGAAAATGTTTATTTTGCATAAACGTCCACAGTCTGCTGATCAGCCAGCGTATTTGCAAACTTTTACGACCGAAACCAGGATGTTAAATGAAAAGCATACATCGGGAGCATTTTTCATTTAGCCTTCCCTCGTTACGAGGATTTCTACTTTTTTTTTTTATGGGAAAAATGGTGCATCGAATGCAGCTGATACATGCGCTAGAACGTTGTACACCGACGTATAGCGTGGTCTAATCGCGCGATACGACGTCTACGCACGCCTGCATTTGTATATTTGTATTTTTGTTGATGCGAACGAGGCGCTCGACCATGAAATAAAGAACTACACCGCGCCGCGTTTCGTATGTAAACCTGGAAGAATAGCTTATTTTAAAGCGATCACGAAACGCTTTTCATGTCCGCCTGGATGATGGAATCGTGCTTTCATTCGACCGTCTCATTGTGAAAAATGATCCACCGCTACCAACCAACCTTCTCTACTCTACCCCGCCGGCCTTTTTTCCACGTTTTTACCTCCTTCCCGGCGTACATGCATGCTCGAATGCAGGGTAAAGCACTCAAACCCCACGAATAATGCCTTTATTTTTCTGGCTGCGTAAGAAAATTCCGCGAGAGCGCACGCGGATTTATCTCCCGGGTCAAACCTATTCGAAGTTTTAATCGTTTTCGGTATTCTCCGAGGTTCATTAGTGTACAACAAAATTTCACAACGAGAGATAAACGATTCTTCTGTGATCTGTTCGACAGGTTTTTGATTCGACTGGAAATTCGTATTAATTTGCAATTTTGTGTTTGCTTCGAATTTTGATCTTGAATTAATCACCTGACTTGGCAGGGAAATTATTTGTTTACCTACAGTCACCTACAGTCGCCGCGGAACCTGCGTATTTTCTATTTTAAATCGATAATTTAGGAATTAATCGAAAATATATATTATGTACGTTATTCAATATAGTACAAACTAGTGTGTGTAGCACCAAAGATGACATAAAGTTTATAATAATGACAGAAAAAATTACATAACTTTTTTGTCGATTGCTGAAAGTATGTTGACAGCATTGAAAATTCGTAATATTGAGTGTATATTCTTAACAATAAAACGAAATAATCAATATGAAGTTCGATACCCTTTGTTTCTTATGACAACACTATTTGCAGAGAAACAACCCCAAATGCATACTGATCCTTCACTATGTTTTGCTGTAGGCGTCATCACCGTTGATTTAAAGCATTCACCTTGCTTCCTCCATACATATTTTGTTTAATAAATATATATTTAAAAGAAGGATATATTTAGCGACGAGTCAAAATTTGAACTTCGATGTTGTAATAGAAGAAAATGTGTATGGAGAAAGCAAGGCGAATGCTTTAAATTAACAGCGCTAACGCCTACAGCAAAGCATGGTGGAGGATCAGTATGCGTTTGGGGTTGTTTTTCTGCAAATACTGTTGGCAATTTACATTTTATAGACGGGATATTAACAGTAGCAGGGTATGTCATTAAAAACGAAGAGACACCACTTTTGCACCAATTCTTGAGGATATTTTAAAGCTCTGCTCTATCGCGTGATACTTATAGTTCGATTATCCGCTGGACCCTTATTTTTTGAGATAAATTCAAAACTATCCTTCAAAAATATCCGTCTTTAATGATTGTTTAAACATGTTTAAAACTCTACAAGATCCACCCAACAGTATTGGAAACATTAAAAAAAGTTGAAATTTGTTGGACAGTGTTATTCATTAAACACTGAATTATTTTATTATAATTATTATTATAATAAAATTATAATTATAATTATAAAAGCCAGAATAAGGAGAAAATTAATTTCTACAAATGATGGTTTAAAATGGAAGTGAAATATCCGTGTCACCAGAAATTATTACTGCGGGTGTTCCATGAAACCTAATAATTTTTCCAGGACCCCGGAGTGCACGAAAATCCTCGTTGTAACGTCGTCGCCAGCAAGATCGAATATTTAAAATAAAGTGGTTCGTACGCGATTAAGACTGTCGAAGGTTCGACTCGGGCTACGTAATCGCATTCCCAGTAAATTAGCAGATTAATCGACCGAATGGCGGATCGAGAAGCGAACTTGCAGGGGAAGCATATGGTTGCAGTTAAAGCGAAGGAACGCGGGAGAAAAGCGGAGCAAAGGTAAGCGAGCTAGGAATCATGAGTAGCGTGCAATCTATACAGCTCTCCGGAGAGGCTTTTGAGCAAAGAGAGAAGCAATGATCTTACTCAAGGGAAATAACATATTTATGGGCTGCGAATGGCGGCTCTCTTGCCGTTGCGACATCGACTACTTTGATCTCCGCCGCCGCGCGCATCAAAGTATACCGAAAATCAAAAGCAGTTTGCTGGAATATGTAAGTGGATTTTCGGATACTTTGAAATCCGACTACCCTCATCTTCAATATTCGAAGGCCTGCGTACAAACACGCACGAACCCTCGATTGCATTCCATTTTCCTCTTAAAAAGTCCGCTTTGTGCAACGCATGCTGAAAACAATGCATTTTTAGTGTCATTGCTTAGATTATTGCATATAAAATGTACAACAGAAAACAGCATTATCGTCAACATTCTACATTTTTCATTGTACTTTACTGATGAAAAACCTGCTTTATAAATTTGTAAGCAACCTGATAAATACGTGATAATAAATAAATTATATGTAGTACCCTATAAATAATCTATATTTGAGACAGTGGAACAGTTTTTGAATCAAGTTTTTGAGAAAGAAATTCCTGAAAGTAGCTTTCTCCAGCTTTCTGATAAAGCAATAACTACTTAAAGAATGTTCAAGCAATTTTTAAATGTTCAATGACCTTCTTCAGGTTTCTTGTGGCTTCTGACACATTCGTGGCACATTCCTGATTAAAACGATACCAAACACGACACAATTTGAATCATAATTACTTGTTTAATCAAGAAACATAGATTATAGAATTTATACAATTAGCTACAGCCCTAGATTACAGCTTTACTGATTTGAACAATGAGCTGATGTGAGTTGTGTATGAATTGCTTTGAAACTTTATCGTGTATTAAACGAGTAAAAAGAAACTTTTCAAAATCAAGCTTATATTAAAATGCACTAAAAAGGAAAAGATAATTTTTTGAAACATTAGTGACTATAAATGAAAGCGTGAAGCGCTAAACTATATTGACGTAATCTTCGTGGGCGCACCACGATTTTATTTATAGTCACTAATGTCTCAAAAAATTATTTTCTCCTTTTTAGTGCATTTTAATATATAAGGGTGGCTTTTAAAAAGTTTTTTTTATATATTCTTTTATTTTCTACTTTTTAGTCTTTTATAAATGGAACGCGAGATATAGTAATACTGGTATGAAATAGTAAGATATAGAAACGCAAGATAGTGGAGTGGGGATGAGTCGAAGTGGAAACGCGTAGTGGAGTAGGGAGTACTGGCGTGCGGAGTGGGGATCGCTGAACGCGATGACGTACTACCGAGCGTCGCGCGGGGAGGTGTAATAGTTAAATTTTTAATAGTATATATCTGCTAAACGCATAGTTTTTTTTTTTAAATTTGCTTTTTAATATTGCATTGTCACCCAGTTCTGAGCTATGTTTAAAGTTTGAAGTCTCTATCTCATCGGGAAGTGGTTTAAAATTCGATTACAAGATTTGACGCATACAACAACAACGACAACTCGGTTAATATAAGCTAATATAAGCGTGGTAATAATAATATGATGCAAATTGTATGGTGTTTGGTCTCATTTTAATCAGAAACGTTTCACGAATATGTCGACGATAGTTTCATACAGAAATAATTACAAACGACAGAGTATTGTCAAAATGTTTGCCTTTAAAAAGTTTGTTTCATAATTTTAGTATGAACTAAAAACGATACACTCTGACATTCTAAATATTCTTTTAACCAATCTACTGTTTTAGATTCCATCGACAATCTAATAATTACATATTTTAAACAATCAAACGCAACACAATCGAGGAGAAACAAAAAATTTTACGTAAATTCATAAAATAGGTGAGTTTCTATGCAGGAAATTTTCGTGCAAGAAAGTGTGTAACAATTTTTCACAATGAAGGTTGAACAATGTATTATGCATATTTATGCTTTCGCGGGGTTCTTCGAAGTTCGCTGCCAATCAATACATTGTTTATTAGTCGGCAGGGTTCGATATAAATATTGATGTATGGTAATGCGAAAGATAAGTAGCGTCAGAATTTTTTGTATTATTTCTCTTCACTGTATCTACGAGGTGAAGTTGGAAGTTTAAAAAAGAAAGAAAAAAATATATAACCAAGACAGAAATTAGTTTTCCCAGATGCATCTGTACTGGAAGAGTAACTCGTTCGCTAGAGAATATCTCGTTCGTTGCCAAAGTTTCCGCGATAAGAAGCCAGATAAGCACAGTTGTCCTCTTGCCCCAGGAAAAAACTTGCAAACAGTAACGAAAGAAACGCCTGGCTTTTTCGAAAGCCTGATTCTAAACGTCCATAGTCTGGTCAACAACTTAAGTTTACAGAAACTCATTACTGGACTGCGAATTGTATGCCTTTGAAGGGTCATGCTCAATCGGGAGTGCAAGAAAAGTTACGAAAATGATTTAAATTATTTATTCAAAATGGTTTATCTTAGACAGTATCTTCTGATATTTTAATTTAAAGATTTTTATCAAAGTTGTCACTGACAAAAATGGTGTTGCGCAAAATAATTATTTCTTATGAATAAAGACTGACGTTAAAAATTGTAATATTACTCAATATCTTGAAAAGTTCTTCGTTTGAGAACCAGATACAATGTAGTGTGTTATAGTGTATAAGCCTTATTAAACTTTTAATTTCTAATGAACCTGCCTGCTCAAGCTCAACTATTGTTTCGCAGTTGATCAATATTTCTCAATAAAAAAATTACGGGATAGTTTCTAAAGTAAGCCATTTTAAATATTAAAGCTTCTTTTGAACAAAGTCTTACGGTTTTCGAGAAAAATATTCCTCAGAATGCCGTTTTTTCAACTTCCCTTCCGAGAATATTGCAGTACTTGGCAACAAAAGAATATTTATAGCATCTTAAAATGTTTAACGTGCTTCTTCAGGTTTCTTCGGACTTCTGATACATCCGTGACACATTCCTGATTAAAACGATATCAAACACGGCATAATTTGGATCACATTTACTCGTTTAATCCACGTTATAATCGAGCCTCGATTATCCGAACTAGTGAATACAAGTGCCCGGATAATAGAACAGCTTAGCTAGCTGCAACGTTAGATGAAATCTTTACTGTATAATAAATCATGTTGTATATGTTTCACTTTAGATTGAAGTGTTTAAACTGAGATAAGGGAGGATAATGGAGAACATCAGGTTCGGATAGTAGAGGTTATACTTTATCGTAGGTTAAACAGGTAAATATAATCCGAACAGTATATCGTGTTTGGACTCTTCTTAATCAGAAAAGCAGGACAAATATGTCGACACAAAAAAATTCACAAAGAAATTATTACAAACAAAAAAGTTTTGTCACAAAGTTTCCCAAATAGAAATCTATTTCTTTATGAATCGATTCTAGTAAGTTAAAAAAAAATATATATATATAATACGTAGATGTTCCTAATTTCTTTTAATTTGTCTGACTGAAGAATACGGATGTCGCGACGGTTCGGATAATCGAGGTTCTACTAAATCACGGATTAAACAAGTAGATACGATCGTAATGGTATCGTGTTTGGACTCTTTTTAATCAGAAAAACATCAGAAATTTGTTGACGCTAGTTTTGCAAAGAAACGATTAAAAATAGAAAAGTTTTGCGATTGGATTGGTGCTTCTGGGCACCTCGGAGCCTTATTTTCCGTGTCCTTGTCGTGAAATCGAATGGTGATCCTCCATCGGGTTCGATATTCCTTGTCTTGGGCGGTTTTCCTCGGGTTCCACGCCCTCGCCCTCGAATACAGAATTCCAACAGCCACTCTGCTCGTAGTTTTCAACGAAATCCGACGTTCGTATGCTGTGACCAGCCCTGATCGGTAAACACACAAACGCGCCCCGCCTTGAGAAACGGAAAACTGTTTTATAGTCGAGCCAACCCCCACACTAAATCATATTAAAACTCACATTGTAGGGCGAACATAGGGTGGACCCTAGTCCGAAACTGATTTTAAAAGCTTGCCAGAAATAGAGACAAGCTTTCCTTTCAATGAAATCACCATCAAAACGCGCCAAAATTAATACGTTCTCACATATTAATAGATAACTAGGCAAACGTTTAATTGTCTCTGGCAAATTAAAATTATTTTATGGAATAAGGGAAACATATTTTTCAAGTAGGAAATATTATAAAGTAATATTTATCAATACTAATTAAAGAGAGAAGCTGCACAGTATATTTTTTCTGTGATAACAGAAATTATTAAATTATTATTATGACAATAATAAGAATATCATAATAAAAGTAATAATTTTTGCATTCCTTGTGTCTTTGCGTGCCCATTTATTATGAAAAATGTGGAGCTTCTACTTGGAAAAAGAGATTTGTTTGTTTCCAGGAATGCATAGTATTTGAAACAGAATTTCCACGGTATATCACTATAAAAACGGGGCACGGTATAATATCATTCTGCAGAAAGTTTCCGATGTCTCGGCGTGCATGTTTTATCGGTTTTTGCATTTCCGATCGGTAAGCCGGATCGTCAAACTCCGTTCCTCAAAGTTTGTTTGCGAAACAATTATCTGTTGCTGATGCTAACTGAACGCTAAGGTAATTGAATTTGTGCAGTGTAGGATGCAGAAATACGTCATGCGTGAAACAATGAGCATTCTAGTATTCTCCTGGCCACGGATCCGGTTGCTAGCCGAGTTAAGGTTCGGCAAATTGCTAATACCGCAGATTATGTCTTCACGGGATCGAGCATTATTACCTTATTTCACAGTGAGTGCGCGTTGGTTCGGGCTAGCTCCTGCACGTTCGCTGCCATTCGAACTTGTCGTTGCCCAATCGATCGGCTGTGGCTGAAACGGTTACTACATGTGCCGCTAACAATCATGCGAAAAAGCGACATCGAAGGCTGAACTTGCGCTTCAAAAATAATCGATTTGTGACCGCTGTAACTTCGTGCAAACAAATTGCGTGGCAGTCTATTGGGGGTCATTGTGAAGTCCGAAGTTTCCACTTCCGATTGGATCTTTCTACTCGTACTTTTGCAATAGAAAATTGAATTGTTGTTACACTTCACATTGCAGGTGGCCCATGGGAGATTGTTGTTGTTTCACCCATTGTAACATCGCGGAAAAATATTGAACGACAAGTTTCTACTTTCAATACATCAAAGTATTTTGTTATTCATACTCTTGCACTAGAAAATTGAAGTTTCCTTGTCTAATCACGATCATGCGGCTCCCAACTGGTCCGGGACGACCCATATCGAAATTGTGATTAAATTAAAAAGTTCCCTCTTCCAAACGAGCCCAGGTAGACCGCCCTGATATTCTTTCTACGGAGTTAAACCAGTCCAAACAGTCGCATGTGCAGACATCAACTTTCTTCGACCATTACTCGTCACTCTTGTAGTTTCCTTGCCTAATCACGATCATGCGGCCCCTAATTGGTCCAGGATGCCCCATACCGACCCAAGTGAACGTGCCTGATCAACGCATCCGGTCAGTCTCTCCGCTGGTTTATCTTTCATCCGCCGATTCGACCCGCAAGACGAAATCCAGTTCCCATAGCCGCGTGCGCGCTTAGGTTTTCCATCGAGCGTTGCTCGGCTGCTCGCACGTCCGCCAGGTTGAAGACCGGGCCGATTCAGCGCACGTCTCGCGGAAAGGAAGCGGGGAGGAAAGTGGTCGGGGAAGAAGTAGAGGAAGGAAAGAGGAAGGAAGGAAGGAAGGAAGGAAAAGGTGGCTGGTGCAAGCTCGCAGTAAAAACCAAAGGGATCCCTCCCCACCCGGAAAAGCTGCGGGAAGAGCGGAGACAGAGGCATGTCGCATCGGCCAACAACAAGACAAATGATGATTGCGACAAACATTTCGAAGCATACCGGCCAATCCCGACGCCGGCAATCTCTGTCCCGTGGTAAACGTTCAATTTCATTCCGCCGGGGAACAAGTCTGCGAATCTTTCCTTCGTTTTTCTCTCTTTCCCCGGACGCGGAGTTCATGTCGTTTGACAAGCAACAACCATCTTAACTTCCCTCACTTTCCCCCGTAATAAAAATACCGTGCCCGTCGGCCGGCTTTCGGGGATCATGCGCGCCCTTTCTTTGATCTTTATTCAGTGCTACACGTTCCTCTATTTAGAAGACGCTGCGGGGATTCGGGGGCGGTTCTCGAGACGCTTCTCCTCTCCCGGCCGCGTTGCAATTTCGCGATGCAGCAACTTTACTGTGTTTCCACTTTTTACTGGTGTTACACGTACGGCGGATCAAAATAATATTCGCACACTTTTTAAGGGACACTTCTTAGATACATTTTCGGCCGTACAATTGATACAGAACTGCAACATTTATTTTTCGAATTTTCAATGTCGGCCCACATGAGAATCTTGTAAACAAGTTTCGGTATTTACTTTGTATTTCCGAGCAATTGCAATTTCTTCGATTCAACATTTCCCAGATTACTAAAAACAAATTGACTTTGAAAATCGCATTTGCAACCGTATGAAATAATATTAGGGCCTTGAATAAGTTCTCGCTGTTTCTTCAAAGATGGTAGTGTAGCAGTACCCCGTTCGTGGAATTTCGAATGGTAACACACATGCAAGGCAGTAGTGTATCTAACCTTAAATTTCAGTGTATGGTAGTTCACTTTAGTGTAAACAAAGTAAATTTTTTCTTAGTTCTGAAAATGTCTACTTTTGTGCCGAATAAAGTGTATTTGCGGGGAATTTTATCGCAATACTTTATTCAAAAGAAATCTGCAGCTGAAGCACATAGAACTCTTGTTGAGACTTATGGTGACAATGCTTTTGTCGGATACGACATGCAGAGACTGCTTTCGACGCTTCAAAAATAATGAATTTGAACTTGAGGATAAAGAACGTTCTGGCGCACCGAAAAAATTTGAAGACGAAAAGTTGGAGGAATTACTCGAATATTATACTATACTATATATATTATACTTTGAATGAAATGTTTTTGTTCCTTATAATTTAAATAAATCTTTTATTTCGTAAAAGAAACAGCGAGAACTTATTCAGGGTCTTAATAAATAATCGACGTAAATAGTGGTCTGCTGGATTTTCGTTAAAAAATATCGAGAACCAGGGTACACATTACTTATTATAGTTTCTGGGTAAAAACAATCTTCTGCTCTGTGAGATTTTTACAGCCCCGCCTTAATGAATACGTGAGTAATGATTTTTCGAGAGAACGGTTCCACAGGTTCTCGGTTGCTCCTCATTTTATATGCAAATAGAGTGAACGGATTAACTGGCTGTATCTCGGCAAAGAAAGATCGCAGCGTTATTATCCTAAGCTCGTATTAAAGCGGAAAGTCTACCGATTCGATTTGGTACAAGTCGAATCCTCTGCGACAAAATATTTCACCAAGATACATCGCGTTGAAGCGTCAATATTGAGAATCTCGCGTGTAATATTGAATCGGTGCACTACGACTCTACAAATTGCACGGTGGATATTCATCAAAATATAAAATATGTGTCGGACAGTAAACTAATCCCTTCGAAATTTTCAAAAGACTTCAAAAAAACAGACCAGTACTGAGCGCATAAGACCGCACGACCGAAGTGAAAACTTCTATGACGATTGCACACGAGTTTACCCGAATAGTGTTTCACCTCGGAGCGTGACGGATCAGACTCATTCACTGTCATTCACTGCAATTGTATTCGCAGTTCGCCAAAAGAAGTTTTTTCACTTCAAAAGTTATTTTAAAGGATGTACGGAGACGACTAACTGTATACGCTAATGATACCTGGATTAGCTTGCTGTGTCTCGGCGAAGAAAGATGGCAGCGTCACGATCCGAAGCTCATTTCGAAGGGAAAGGACAGCCGATTCGATCGAGCCCACGTCGAACTCCGTACGACAATTTGTTACCAAGATGTATCGCGTCGAAGCGTCAACAATGTGAGTCTCTTGTGTAATATTGAATCGCAGGTGCATTACGATGCAGCCCGACAAATGCACCGTGAAATTTAGAGTCGGGCCGCCACTCGAAGGGAATGTGGAGCGACCGGAGGCTCCTAGCGCCGCCCTTATGGTTTAATAGTGCTGGTTTGCGTGGTGGGAAAGCTAGAATGCGAGGCACGTTACGAGCCTCATGAATTGCGTATACACGGAATTATGCGTGTAAAAACCTTTTCCTCGAAGAGAGAGAAACGCACCTAACTCGACCCTCTGCCCTCTGCGTTCGCATAAATTTCCCCCGGCCGAGGTTTTCATTTAACTTCACAAACAATGTAACCCGTCCGCAATGAATTACTAATAAAAAAGTATAACGCGGCGATCGACGAGATCTCTTTCTTTCTCTCTCTCTCTCTCTCTCTCTCTCTCTCTCTCTCTCTCTCTCTCTCTCTCTCTCTCTCTCTCTCTCTCTCTCTCTCTCTCTCTCCCTCCCCCCTATATAAGCGTATTCATCACATCGCGTATTCATTTATGCGTATATGAGTATTCATATTAATTCGCGGCCGTAATGATCGGTGCATTATGCAACATAACTAAACCGCTGCGATTTTCAAGAATTCACGCTGTGCTCCAAGTAATGACATCTGAATGTTAATTGCTTCGGGCATTTTTAACGAAGACGCGACGAAACGGAATACATTATCACGTTTGCAATTTTTTGGGAATTATTTGGGGAGAAGTACAATGATTTAAGAGTCGAAGAATTTTTATAGAGCTGTTGCATTTTACTTCATTTTGAATTTTGATAGATGCACTTCTTCCAATTTTTAACTTTTATCGAGTGATTTCTCCGCATTTTTAATATCCACAGAGCCAATTTTGCTATTTTTAAGGTAATATTAATTTTAGGGACCTACTTTCCTACCAATTTCAATTTATACAGGGCTGATTTTCTTCAATTTTAATTTTTATTGGTATCTGTGACAATGAGAATGTACACAAAAATCCTATTTATTGCATACAGTTCATTAATTTCTTTATTTAATTTACTCTAGTCGCTTCATTCACTTTATCTATTTTACTGCGTTGGGGAAAAAGTTTCTTCGTATCCTCCCGATAGATGGATCTGGCACTACTTGAGTGCGTCTGAAAGGTGATATATCATAGACTAATTACTAAACTGCAGATCTTTATGCAAAATAAAATTTTTATACATCGATTGCAAGCTATATATAGGAGCTAAGTAAAAATTTATTGTCTTTAATGATTCTTATATGTTAAAAATAGTATATCGGCATTATTAAACTCTTTTAATCTTTTCCTTGTTTTGAATTAAACCTACTCATTTTTGTCAAAAATGCATAAAATCCGCAGTCTACTAATTATAAACAAGAAATTTGTTATTTGTTTATTTAATCAAAAGTTATTACGTCTTGAAAATGAATGAAAACAAAGAAGAAATTCGATACATTTTGAAATTTTATTACAAAAATGGAAAGAATGCGACTCAAGCTGCTAAAAAAATTTGTCGTGTTTATGGACGTGATACAGTATCAGTACGTGTGACACAAAGTTGGTTCAAGCGTTCTGAATCTGGAAATTTTGATGTCAAAGATACACCTCGTTCTGGTCGACCAGTCATGGAAAAAGTCGTGAAATCGTGCAAACAGTTGAGCAAGACCGGCACAATAGCAGTCGTGGTATCGGTGAGGAACTAAACATCGACCACAAAACAATTCTAAACCATTTAAAGAAGGCTGGATACAAAAAACAGCTCTATGTTTGGATGCCTCATGGGTTAACAATGAAAAATTTAATGGATCGACATCCTTGGCGACCCGTCAAAAATTAAGAGAGCTTGGCTGGGAAGTTTTGATGCATCCATTTGTTTCGGTCTCTACAGAATGGTGTGAAGTTGACTTGAATTTTTTTATTGATTATGTTTATATCTCAATTATTAGGATTATGTTTTCATCTCAAAAATGGCAAAAGATGGTCGATCAAAACGGCACGTACATGATTTAATGAACTTCATTTAAAATATGGAGAAACTTGATTCATTTCTGCATTAAAATACGAAGGAACTTTGTCCCCAACCCAATATTACCTGTTATATTTGAACGATTTATGAACTATTGACCTTCTGGATTTTTTCTAAAAAATTTTGTGCATCTGTAGGAGGATACAGTAACGTGTCACGAGGCTCCATTAAGCGTATCAGGTCCCATAATCACAAATAAACCAAAGTTTATTAGCGTCGTAGTTTGATAAGAACTCATAACAGTATAATATGTACCAAACTAATAGGGAACAGGTCTAAAACAAACCAATAATTCAAACATAGCTGGATAACTGTTGATAAGAATGATATCATAGATATTCGGCACGCTTTAAAGTTTAAACAATTTCGAGTAATTGAATGTTTACCAGTGAAATGATTGAAGCGACGCGGGTACACTGTTCTATCGCGTTCGCGTGCATCAGCGCCGATGCATTCGCAATTTCTCAACCTCTGATAAGCGTGCGTGTCCGCTCTGTCTGTTGTACGCATGATCCGATGTGAACTGCTTCAACGCATCGCTACATAGGATATCCCATTTGCCTTGCCAATGTGCCATTTTAAATCCAAAAACGCTATACACACAGGAATTTGTTAAACTGAAAATCGATTTAAAAATTTGTTTCATTGAATGAAACTTTATTTGAGAAAATTACAAATTATTGCAGCTACCGTTTTGAAGTTTTGTGGATTTGTTGAAACATGCTTGGAGAAAGTACAGTAATTTTTTCAAGTGAAAATATTAATTTCATTCAAAGTTATAGGTACAATCATATTATCAATGAAGCTTGGTATAGAAATTAACATCCGATGTTTAAAAAGCTATTGCAAGTACTATTTATTCTGAAATTTTGCGGATCCGTTTGGAAAAGTTTCAAAAATATACAAGTAATTTTTTTAAGAAAAAATATCCACTGGATTCAAAGTTATGGTTAGAATGGTGTCGCTGTGTGGCGAGTTTAATCTTAAAAACTTTAACATAATGAAATACGATAATTAAATAAAAGATAACTATGGCACGTATGGTTCCGAAACGTTTCCAGTTTAATCTACTATATTTCAAGAATGTATAGTAATTTTTTCAAGGAAGAGGATTCAAAATTACAGCTACTTATATTCGCGTAACTTGCTGAAACAATAAAGCAATTTGTAGGGATTTCGGGAGGAAAATCTGTACGCCGTAATTTTTTAAAACCTTTTGGATATATTCCTATTTATATTAGGAAATATCCGACATCTTTTTAACATCTGGAAAATTATGCTAGCTCAAAATAACCGAGAACATGCTGGATGTACAAAAAAGCCCTGTTTTAAAAATTGCAGCTATAATGATTTAAAAGAAAAAGACTATGGCAAAAGAAAAAGACATTCTCTTTAAACACGGTGCAGTATACTGTAATCACAACAATTTTTCAGGAATATAATACGAATCGAAAAAGAAGTTTTTCCCGCAGTACCACCGACGTTTTCGAAAACCAAGCACGTCTGTGTTCACAATTTCATTGCGGGCGGCGCGCGCGGCGGTCTAAATAGCACCGAGTGGAATTTGAGGGGTCGGTGATATGGTCGGCGAATATTTAACGAATTTTCGTAGATTTGCAAACGGCGGTCTCTACGCGGGCAATCATTCAGGCCGATTTATCAGGCGAATCGGCTCGAACGAACACGGGAGCGCGACCATATATCCCGGCTCCAATTTACATCCAAAATCCATTTGGCCGATATGGCGTTCGTCACGATATTTGGGTCGATCTACGACTTCTTGAGCACATTCCTCGAGTCGGTCACGTACCCCCGGTCCCTGGCAAGATGCCGAAATTATGAAATCACCAGTACGTGCGTGGGATTTCCGTGAGGGCACCGGCACATTTTCTCGTCGGATCGTAACGCGCGCCCGCGTGTACGGGGAGTAGTGCGAGAGGACCAAGACAAATAAATAACCAGGGAAAACGGAGATATAGGAGAGGCAGTGACAAACAGGCAAACATCTCGTCGCGTAAGATGTATTAACTTGCTCCCCGGAGTCCCATAATCTCTGCTCTATGTCTCTCCTTGCGACCCGCGAATATATGTATAGTGACCAAAGGTTGCGGTTTCTCCGAGCGTATTCCCTGTCGTCGATAGATTCACGCTGGATTCATTGGGATCAAACTACCGTCTTCCTTCCGGACCCATAATTCGCCGTTATTTAACCCCGCGGATCGTGATCTACCAATTTCAATTGAAAAATCCATCGGCGATTCCGCGCCCAGATTTGTAGCTAAATCGCCGGACAGCCGCCACGGTTCTGCCTGTTACTTCGGATCCGGAAGATATTTATTCTTGAAAAAATTCGGCCGTGTTCTCCTCAAATGTACGTGAACGAATCCACAAAATTTCAAAATGGCGGCTCCAGTACTTTGTTTTCGTCGATCGTCGAATACGTATATACTTCTCTGGGTGTCACTTTGGATCAAATGGATATTTTCTTGTGAAATAAATTATGTTGAAACATGGTCAAGTTGGCAACTAAATTCGCGACCTCTTGTTTCGTAATTCTCTAATTGTATCGTTATAATCTCATTCAGTGACCGTTCCTTTTAAACTGTATATCATTGGAATTTGATATAAAATGCTCGCGCTTAAAAAAAATATATATAAATGACTTGGTTTGAGAAAATGTAGAGGTCGCGAACTTAGTTTGCCAACCTAATAGATTTACAAAATTTCAGGATAATAGCTGCGACAATTGATTTTTAATAATCAGATTTTAAATTTATAGCAGGCCCATTAAAGAGGCAATACGATCCGAACTGTATCGTGTGTTTGGTCTCGTTTAAATCACGCAAAGATCACGCATACGTCAGTAAAGGTGTCATTAAAAAACGATTAAAACCAACAAAGTGATGTCAGTAAATTACTATCGTACAGAAACAGCGTTCCCGAGGTTTCCAAGCATGTCGAGACATTAGTTATCAAGCAGGAGAATGACGACACACAATTTCCTCGCACGCAGTACACACAAAAGCATCGATTGGAGCATAAAGGCTAGCCTAATCGTGGTAGGAACGTCTCATAATGCTCATTCGGTGCTTCCACGCTAACAGTGTATCGTCGGAGGGAAACCGGAAGCTTGCTAGGCTGGGAAGTGTCGCGTCTATGTGACGACACAGAGCGAGGGAACAGCGCAGTGGGAAAGTTGTCTGGAATGGCAAGCGACTTGATGTTTGGCGATGGGGACAACCAAGGCTAGACTCGGGTTCCTCCATTGAACCGGTGAGAATTCGCGGGACACCCTGTACAGAGAAAACGGGGTTCGCGGGCTCGGTCTATTGTCATTGTAGTGTACCGAGCCGGGTACTTGTGGATCCGGAGCGCAGACGAGCAGAGAATTTCTGTCTGTATACATATATACTATACTGGAAGAGCAGGAGAGAGAGAGAGAGATTGTTCTCCGAGTGTATTTATGCCGTCGCGAGGGTGTACGTGAGCCTGCGTGTGCTTGTACGGTGGGAGAGATGGCTCGGACGCATTCCGCCAGCCGCCGTTGTCTCTCGAGAATGCCAAATGGAATCTGAATTCTGTCGGTTAGGCTCGAGCTACGGGAAATACCGGTATCAATGCGAACGGCGGCTGCTCCGTTCTACTACGTCCAACAGGATGCGTTCAACTGTCACCGACGCTTAAACGCGCCTATTGTAACGTCTACCGTTACCCCTCATTACGACAAAGAAGAAAAAATTTCCGAGATCCGACGCGAGTCGTTAACCCTCTCGAACCGAGCCCTTTCTGTTTGGATCTTCTTACTTTTTCCTTTGAGCATTCAATGAGCACCTATTTTCTGAACCAAAAGTACTGCACGTATTCCTTTGAAATTTTGTGGATCCGTTTGAAAATGATCGAAGAATACGTTGGAATTTTTCCAAGCATAAATTTCCACTCGATCCAAAGTTACCGTTATAATTGTATACTTTGCAGCGACATAGTTCACTCATCAATTTTGGGGCTGCTCGTTACTATATCGAACTCAAAATTTGTGCCTTTCTCCTATAAATTATGATGTATTTGATATGTAATACTGTAGATTTGTACCCAGGGCGGTTGCAGGTCGAAGTTTCGATCCGGTAGGATCGATGGTTCAGGAGTTATGCTTGCTTAAAGTTGTGCATTTTTCAGTGTTTTTTACAGATAAGGGCGCTGCCATATTGGTTTGTAGTGACGATCGCGAGCCGCTTACGTTTTAACTAGTCTGGGTTAGGTCTGAGCTAGGTTTTTGTAAATATTTTCCATGATATTTCTTCTCCAACAGTTTCCGAGATATTTTCTCTATGTCAACGATATTAACGCGTGACCGTGCTGCCATCTAGCGGTTCTGCTCGGTAAGCGGCTCGCTATCGTCACCACAAACCAATATGACGGCGCCCTTACCTGTCAAAAGCACTGCAGGTTGCTCAACTTTCAGCAAGCATAACTCCTGAACCATTGATCCTACAGGATCGAAACTTCGATCTGCAGCCGCCCCGGGTACAGATCTACTGGATTACATACCATAATAAAATATATCATAATTTATAAAAAGAAAGGCACAAATTTTGAGTCCGGTAAAGTAAAGTTTACCCATTTTGCTATTGGAAAATTATTATTAAAAAAAATTATTCAATCTATCGCTTTGTACTGTTGCGGACGTAGTTAGCAATCATTGAAGAATACACAGTAATTTTTTCAAGTAAAAATATTTTGTTTGATCCAAAATTATAGGCAAAATTGTATGCCCTTTCTATGATCAACAAGAAAAACCTCCATGTACGAAAGTGTACTGCTAGAACTGTGTGTTTTAATATCAAAAATTCGTCCATAGTGAACGTAACTAATCAACGATGCTTCCCAAGCTCGCTTGACAGAAGTATTACCGTTGACTGTAACGAGGAAAATCAATTAAAGTATGTTAACACATGGACGACACAAAATTTCGTTCACGTAGCCGGTCCTCGCGTTTTAGCTTCGTTGCTACAACAATTTATCTTTCGCTCCGGCCCGCACGGGGTCGCACTCAATACTCAGACTCCGTAGACCCGCCATTAAACCATAAAACGTGAGACGAATCTCTCAAAGAAAATTATTTTTCATTTTTCTGTCGGTGAATCGATGAATCCGAGCACCAAATAGAAATTCTCGTACTCGGATAATGTTAGTGCTTTACATTGGTTTATAAAAATAACAGACGCGAATTTAGTCGAAATTTTATCAATTCTTATTGCAATTAGCAGTGGAATAGTAGAAAATAAAACATATCGATGAAACAATACTAATTTAATGACGAAACTTTATTTCTAATTGTTTTCGTATGAAACCTTTGACATGTATATTCTTGACATTTTTCTGATTAAAATTATATCAGATACGATGACAATTTAGATCATATTTACTTGTTTAATCCACGTTAAAGCAGAACCTCGACTATCCGAACGAATCAGTGCACCACAAGCTTCTTATAATCCATTCAAATTGAACCGCTCCACGTGAAACTCGTAAAAATTCAGATATTGCGAGTTCGGATAATGGAGGTTCTACTAAATCGTGGATTGAAGAACTAACAATAAGCATGACGCAAATGGTATGGGGTGTTTGGTATCGTTTTAACCAGAAAAACGTCACGAAAATGTTGGTAAACCTTTCGTAGAGAAATAATGAAAAACAGCCTACGGTCATGGGGATCAATTCTTCGCATATACCGTGCGCGAGACATTATTATAATCGTAAAGTATAAAATTGGATGTCGTGGTTCTTAACGAACGTTGAAGCGAATTAGAAGGTTGTAGGTTGTGAGAAAGAAGAGGGAAAACGATGAAACGTACGGGTGAGATCTCCGTTGGCTGTAAACCAAGCGAGAGTTATGAGTAGAAAATGTCAGACGGAAAAGCGGACTGAAGGGCTAAGACTAGGGACAAGGACTATGGCAGACACGATGACTTTGAATAATACATCCAGTTTCTCCTGCCTTTCCCGGCAAGTATATACATATATATATATATATATATATATATATATATATATATCCCCGGCACACAGCCATTCCTCGGGCTTTCGTATATTGCAGTCCGAGTTATTACGTTAGTGCCCGGCGACTTCGCCGTGTAACGCTTTAATTAAAACATCGCTAAGTAATTCGATACGCCTTTCTTCTTTCTCTCCTTCCCGTCTCTTCTCTCCCCGGGCTACGGAAAGTCGAAGAGTTTCTAATTTTTCAGAAGTTACATGGAGTTACGTGCAGTTATATTAAACGGACGGGGGTGGGGGGGGATCCAGCTCTCGGAACTGGAACGCGAATCCGCCGGTTTTACGTGTATCGCGAGCGGAATTTAAATTGAATATTATCTGTAGTAAGTTACGGCAAAGAGTCCGCTTAATGGCCAACGTCAGGGCTGGTTGATGTCCGAGAATTCGGAGAATGAAGGCTGCGATGAATTTGTAACGCGGAGCGCGTTTGAGGGTCGAATCGCGGGAGAAATTTGGATTGTTCGGGGAGGTGTTCGAAGCGTTTGAGACTGTTTGAACGAACCGAATTTCGACCGGTTTAGTTGCTCGGGCGCTTCAAACTTCGAATTTTTGTTAAAGCAGACTTCTGCGCACAGTTTTTGGTGCCTCTAGTTCCAAATTTTTCTATGCTGAAGGAGATCGAGGCTGTTTGCAAATTTTGGTTCTAACTATTTCGAGGCATTTGGAACAGTTTGAACATTTCAAGTTCAAGTAATTCTATGTTCGATGTGTTTGAGACTGTTCGACCGAGCTTGACGCCTGAAACTCTAAATTGATTGCAACCGGGCCACGTTATTCCTACAAAAAAAGCCGCCGCATGATAATTTTTTCGGAAATTCTCACGTTTACCAGGTTTACATCAATAAAATGTACTTTCAGGCTAGTACAAAATATAAAAAGTAATTCTGGCTAATGTTAAGCTCTATTATAACATATATTACAATTACTCTGTGGATCTCTATGCATTTATATTGCGTACAAAATGTTTAAATGCAGAAAAACCTGTACACTAACAGTAGTTAATTATACTTCTATTTCATTTTTATTACCTCAACAAATTTTCTAGTTAGAAAAATTAATTTATCCCGTATTAAAACTTCTATAAAATAGTCTACGAAAATACTCGTGAAGATCCTCTAATTATAATATATGATAACAATTACATATCAAATGCGAAACATAATTTCTCGCATTCTCGTTCACTAATCAGAATCATTACGGATTTCCCCGCTTATATGATATTGTTGTAAAACTCATCTTTATGTGTGTGTCACTGTAATTAGATTTTTGGTACAAAGCGGGGGACGAGAATAAATGGGACGACGCGACGGGAAATAGCTTCCAATATTTCCTGCACTTTCGCGATTCCTATACCCCAAAAAAATTGAGTCGGAAAAAATAGTCTTTATCATCGCGACAAAGGTACGACGAAACAAAAATAAATATTCCTTGAAAAGGAAAAATATTTTCTGCTTTCCAAAACGTGTTATTACATACCTCAGCAATTTTTAAAAAATACAGTCCACACTTTCTACCTGAAAAATTTTAAAAATCGCTTCACTCTGACGAAACAGAAGTAATATTTATCAAGACAATAAAAACATTGCGAAACCAAAATATTTCTGTGGAAAACAAATGTCCTAATTTCTCAGACGCGTAATAACATACCTCCAAAATTAATCAAAACTACGGTTGACAATGTTGAAAAAGAAAATGTTCCGAAAAGTTCGCCTTAGTTTCACTCCACGCGCAAGGGTACTTTACGTGTAAAAAAGAGATTTTTACTTCCAAAAGCGTATAACAACATACCCTAAAAATTTCAGAAAAATCCGCCGCACAGTTTCTCCCCAAAATGTTCCCGAAGCCATACAATTTCACGAAGATGGATTTATGAAGTTTGTCTTATTTTCGGAGGAACAGTCTTTATTAACGCAACAAAAGAACTGCCGTGACGTGTTTGGCTGGAGAATTGACGAGAGAGCATTCTTCGGGCCCGAAGAATGATTCGCCGCCATTATCACGGTTACAAGATTCCATTAACTGTTATCGCGTGGGAGGCTTCGCTGTTAGACAAGGGGTAGTTTGGGGCTCCGTTACTAATTCCATTCCCCGAAGACCGATTCCTGGTCTTCTCGATTTCCTAGTCGATTCATTTGGCCCGTCGAAGATTCTATTCGGTTGCTCGAGATTGGCAACCGCGGGACAAGGATCGACACACGGTGAATTTCGAGGAAGTAGCACTGGGTATCAGGAGCACCACCCGGAGGAGAGATGGGGCTGGATACGATGAAGGAGAAGCCAAGGATTTATGCCGAGAGATACCTAACCCCAAAAAGACTCGAACCGCCAGAAGAGATCACTTGTATATAGGGAACTAATCGGAAGCGAACGAGGTCGCTTTAAATGGATGAGGTCTCAGACGTGTAACCGTGCTTGGATCCTCCAGTTAAATGATGGCTGCGCGATTGTGGCTGCTGTGATAGAACTCACAACTTTTATCTCTTTACATTATTTAGATAATAAATTTGATCTTTGGGAACCTTGCATCCATTGTTATAGATAAGAATATTAACAAATCTACTGGATTACATACCAAATACATCATAATTTATAGGAGAAAGGCACAAATTTTGAGTCCGGTAAAGTAAAGAGCAGCCTAAAATACTGATGTAAAGTGTACTTACAAATTTGTCAGAATCCTCCTGCTGTTTTTCCGTCGGGTCCACAGCACACTATTGTTTACTCATACGAATACGTCCGAATAACTGTGATGGTCTCCCGCAGCCTATTTTCAAAGCACAGAGTATCGAGCTTCTAAACACGACACAACAGACTGCGAAATCGTGACAGCGAACGAGAAGAAGTTACTCCGATCACGATCAAAACATTTCTGCTCAACATCATCTGTGTTCCGTCGCGTACCGCTTCTTCATGTTATTGCTGCGCGAGCCTAAAGGCCCAACCGCGTATACCTGAAAAGGATGTTATAGCAGGCAAAAAACGTATACAAATCGTCTCCGAACTGGCCGATTAATTATTTTACAACCACCGCGCTTCGACAACTTGACGAGTAGACAAACACTCATAAATCTCGCCATTGACGACCGAGGACAATACGAAAAGGAATTTCTTTGACAGTTATCCACTCCTCAACTTAACGTCCTTCCGACACACCTGCGTACAATTAATAAACACTACATTTCCCCTCCTATTTCCCCTTGACCATTCACGAAAAAACCAAGATGACAATCGTAGTACTATTTTGGTGTAGTACTTACAAGGAGAACCCCCGCTCTGTCCCTCACGGATTTTGTTCAGACTTTACAGAGTTATAGATCTCGTTCTCCTGATTACGAAAATACCCCATTATAGAGGCAGACACTCAATAGTTTTCGAGATATTTGCAATTAAAGTTTCATAACCGTAAAACTCCAAACTCTCATACGCTCATAACTTTTGAACCACTAATCTTCTAGAATGGAAACTTGGATTTTTGGCATTTTCTCACCCAAATCTTCTGGATTATATAGGAAAAGACAAAAATTTCTGGTTACGCAAGGAAAAGAACAACCGAAAAAATTAACTGCATATTCTTCAAACATTGCAAGATAGGCTTGCAAGGTTCCAAAGTGATAGATACAATATTTTTGTTAACCTGCCATTCATTTTGTTCCATAACTTTGGATCGGATGGATATTTTTACTTGAAAAAAATTATTATAGAAAATAGAGCCACAAAAATTTCGGAATAATAGCTGCAGAATTCTTTAATCACCGAATTTCGAAAGATTGGGAACTTCCTCGCGGCTGGATTGTTCGATCAAACAGTGGTAGGGGTTGGTAAACGAGTTTAAAGGAGGACAGGGTGAAAGTACTCTTATCGAGCGTCTTTCCGTTTTTACCTCTCGCGGATTTTTGTATCTTTATTTTAGGTTGCTGACGGGTCCGGGAGCTTAAGAGCCGTTCCGTAACGTGAATCTCGCGGGGGTTAAACAGTTGAAAGAAAGAAAGAAAGGGAAGAAAGGAAAGGAACGAACGAGAAAGAACGAAAGAAAGACTAACTGAAACTGAAATGAAGATATAAAAAAGACAAAGGGAAGAGAAAGGGGACAGGCATGCGGTAGATCTATGAAAAAAAAACGTAGCGAAGATACCGCACCACCGGGTCCGCGAAAAAACGAGATACAATGAAGAATACCGGGAGTAGAAAGAGAAATGGGAAAACCGTGGGCGGGAGAAGAGGGAAGATTCGGGGCCAAGATAATAAGGTCAGAATAGGCAAATGAAAGGGGAACATCATACGAACATTACCAACGGGAAGGGGGGGGGGGGGCGTCCGGATAAAGGACGGCACCCGGATCCATTTCGACAAATGAGATTTTTAGTTTATCTCTAATTGAAAAGTAAAACCTTATTTGTCTAGACCAGTGCTCCCCAACCTTTTTATCGCCGCGGACCGGTCAACGTTTGATAATTTTACCGCGGCCCGCTGAGGGGGTGAGGGGTAGAGAGACGATGATTGTTTATATTTCAGATTGTTCTGATTTAATAAATTTTAATTTAATTGTATTTAAATAATTGTATTTAATGTTCCTTGGGCGGCCCGGTACCATTTGGTCCACGCACCGGGGGTTGGGGACCACTGGTCTAGACGACTGCGCACAAAAAAACAATTGGCATTTTTATCTCTTTTTATATTAAAGAGATTCTTTGATTCTTATTAAGCTACTTTTTGAGACTCATCCTACTGATGTTTCTATTGTATTGTGGTGTAGAATGCATTGTAAAGAAAAATTATATATACATATATATAATATTTTATATAATATCTATATATTATATATCTTCTTAGAATAATATTTTTATTTTATTCGGATCTTTATGAGATGATTATTCCATTAAAATTGCAGTTTACATGCAAATCAACCAATAATTAAGATGTTTAACAATGGAGGTTAAATGTCATGTTTTTCTTGTAGAATTATGAAAACTCGTTGAACGTTCTGTTAACTGCAGGCATGACAGAATGTCGTTTAACTATTCTCAATTAATTTTTCGATTGGTATACCAGGATTCTTAGAATGATATGTTACTGTTACATTATATGTGTTAATGGGCCAATTTATTCCGATATTTTTAGAATGATTATTCTCTATAAAAATGGGAATTTTGCATTTTACCAAATTAAAATTTGTAACGGCACAAGCACATGCTAAATTATATACATAATCGCAGACGTGCTCGTGCCAAGTTTCTGTCACGACGCTAAACAGTGTTAAAAAATGAAGCATGTACGACCTTCGCTAATCTCTCATTTAATTTGTCAGTGAGACGTTTTTAACATTTTTTAGCCTCGTGTCGAGGTGTATTGAGCGAGCTGTATATTAGAACAGTATCTGGGAACAATCTTTTGCATGACACGTTTTCGTGAAATGTTTTTTAGGCGATTTTCGGATAAGTGCTTGCATACATGAACAGTTGTACAAGGTGTCTCGGAAATCGTGGAGCAACTAAAATCAGAGTTTCGAAATTTCTGCACGAAATTGCCAAAAATTGTATTGTATAGATATAATTAATGTTATTTACCAAGGAGATTCCCACCAGTGCTCAGGAAAATTCACGACTTCGCAGGAACCACTCGCTATCACTAGACTGAGGATCTTCATGCATTTATGGCACATGCAAATGTCTAAAATACAAGAAAATAAAATTTAATAATTTCATAACCGAGAGACTTTTTGGCAAATAAAAGAAATTATCCCCTGATTTTAACATTTGTGAAATTTCGTAGGAACTTTTTGTTCCATATTTGTCCATATTTGCATAATGATTTGCAGTCTAATCATCACGTTCACGCAGCGCTCCTTTCCCTGTCAGTATGATCAATCTTAACCATAGAATTAATCGTTACGTTCACTTTCCGACATAACACCTGCCCATGGTAAAATTATTTCCCCAACTTAGACAAATAAATTCGAAGCAATAAAGAATTTCTTTATAATTCTGAATGTCGCAAAACTATTTCGTGGGTGAACAAAATTTGTATGATAGATTCAACCTTTCTCTACCAAACAAAATAAGATTAAATTCGATTCGATGATCAATTGTCGAGATAAAAATTAATAACTTTCAAAAAATCTGTATTTAGCAGACAAACTCTACCCCTAACTTTGCTTGAACTATGACGTACTAGATTTTGCACATAGTTCCAGAAATCTATGGACAAAAATGTAGCCCAAAGAATTTATTTCTTTTGTTTTATATTTTCAATATTACAAAATTAATTTTCGAATGCAAACAAATTACACAGAGTAGACTAAACCTTCTAGGTCCAAATAAAAAAATCAATCCAATTCAATTCGATGTGCAGTATCCGAGATAAAAGTTAATTGAATTTACAGATATGCTTTTAAGATGAATATAAAACTTATCTTCGAAACAGCTTTAAAACCAACAAAGTGATTATTTAAACATGCCCTAATTTCTCGTATTCAACGCTGGGGAATGCTCCATTCCGACCAAAATCGCTAAGAATGATCAGAAAACGCGCAGGTTCAGCCATTAACAATTTATAATCGAAAGCGACGGTACGAGGGAATAAATTCGAATAAACTGTAGGTAAATCGCGCGAGCTGTGACTGGAAGATGCGCTGTTAGAGTGCACTTGTACGCTAATGCTTTGGACAGGGGTTGGCCGAGGCACATCAGTATCGCGAAATTTCCGGATTACCGTTGGTGCTTTTCACGCGGGAGCTAAATTTCCAAGCCGGAATATCGTTGACGTTTACGGCATTGCCAGCGCGATGGAAAGGAGCAAAGAATGTAGTCGTTTTAGCCCCTCTGGGGACAGAAGTCCCGCTTCTCGGGGCAGAACTTTATGAAGATGCAGTGGCAGCCCCGGTATCTTAAAGCAAGAAAAAATGGAACTTGGGTAAAGAGGATCAACGGGTAACAGAGAACGAGAAGTATAAAAATGAAAACAGAAGGGGGTCGGGATCTGTAAAAAGGACGGGGCCAAAGTGCAAGAAAAAACAAAACTACCGTGACGGGGGCGGAGAGAATTGCGGGGGAAATACAAAGAAACGAGACAAGGGTGGCTTATGTCTGCGCAGACCTTCGGGCGTAACAGCGAAAACGGACTCACCGAGTCGCGGATATACCGAGAGCCGAGCGTGTCGTACCACCTCGGGGCCAATCTTGATAAATATTTACGACTTCAGTGCATATCGCGCGAGCAAGGGCACCCCGCCTGCCGCCCTCTCCACCATCCCGCCCTTCTATTTTCTTGGCAGTTACTCAACAACCCCTAATCTACCTCCAAACAACGAATTTCGAACAATTGATACACACTTTCTTCTGCAGAACTTCACCTCGCCTCGGTGGATCCGTTCGACCAATTCTTAAAAAATTTATAAAAAAACTTTTTAAAAACCACGCTTATATTAAAGTGCACTAAAAAGGAGAAAATAATTTTTTTTAGACATTAGCGACAATAAATAAAAGCGTGGAGCGCTAAACTATATTGACGCAATCTTCGTGGGCGCTCCACGCTTTTATTTATTGTCGCTAATGTCTAAAAAAATTATGTTCTCCTTTTTATTGCACTTTAATATAAGGGTGGTTTTTAAAAAGTTTTTTTTATATATTTTTTTATTTTCTACTTTTTAGTCTTTACACATCGTGTAATCGATTTTAATTACCACTTCAACCAGTAAATTCAACCATCTTTTGTAAAAGGAAAAATATTGTGTCATGGCGGCTGCAAATCGAAGTTTACGTTCTGTAGGATCAATCGTTCAGGAGCTATTGCAGTGTTTTTGACAGGTAAGGGCGCCGCCATATTGGTTTGTAGTGACAACCGCGAGCCGCTTACCGAGCAAAATCGCCGGTCCTTGTCGCCCTCCACCCCGATCTGATCCTAACCAACTAAGTAAGGAAACCAAAGTAAACTGAGGTCCTACGATGCGAAGTGGGCCAGTGGAGTGGGGATGAATCGGAGTGGGAACACGTAGTGGAGTAGGTAAGCGCTGGCGCGCGGAGTGGGGATCGCTGTCCGCGATGACGTACTACCGAGCGTCGCGCGGGGAGGTGTAATGGTTAAATTTTTAATAGTTTATATCTCCTAAACGCATAGTTTTTTTTTAAATTTGTTTTTTAATATTGCATTGTCACCTAGTTCTGAGCTATGTTTAAAGTTTCAAGTCTCTAGCTTATCGGGAAGTGGTTTAAAATTCGATTACGAGATTTGACGCATACAACAACAACGACAACGACAACTCGGCAAGTTAATATAAGCGTGGTAACGTGGTAAAAAAATAACTATGGAAGCTGGAAATTTCAAACTTCGTGGTTTTACTTATACCTGTTCGGTAGGGGTGTGCGAGAAGCCGAAATATAGGGAACCCGATGGTCGGGACGAGTCGGGAAGAGGTCGAATCGGGTCGGGTCGGGTTCCCGAAAATTTCGAGATTCCCGAAGAATTTCCAGATTCCTGAAAAATTTCGAGATTCCCGAAAGATTTCGAGATTCCTGAAAATTTCGAGAATATGACATAAGACACTCTTGAAAAGAATTTGTGTTGGACAACATTCTTTCAATTTCCGAAACAAAAATCCGAAACTATGAATGTATTCATTAAACCGAATATAAATGATTACTGGGTTCTTGAAATTTTTCGGGAATCTCGAAATTTTCGGGTACCCGTCCCGATCCCGGAAAAATTTCGTGTTCCCGACCCCACCCGATATTTCGGGTTCTCGCACACCCCTACTGCTCGGGGAATATACAGTAAATTTTTCCAAGGAGATCCAGCCACTGGATCCAAAGTTATGGCAAGAATTATACGTCAATTCAACAATTGGGTAAACTTTGCTTTACCGGACTCACAAATTTTGTGCCTTTCTCATACAAATTATTATGCATTTTGTATGTAATCCAGTAGATTTGTACTCGAGGCAGCTGCAGATCGAAGTTTCGATCCTGTAGGATCAATGGTTCAGGAGTTATCAGAAGTTAATATGGAATTTATTGTGTAATTTTTCTTGAAAAAAACCATCTATTCGATTCGTAAGTTATGGCAAGAATTATATGTATGCCTTCTCTCTTATAAACTTCGAAATGATAAACTGCATAAATAGGAACAAAAATGCAACCTTTAGAAGTGAACAATGTCGGACTGGACTGGCCTCTTCGTAGTACGCTGTATATTGCGCACAAAAGGTTCTTTGATTCGAGGCAGCAGATAATTCCTAAAGTATATTCTAGATAACAGAAACAAGGATCGCAAATATAAATAACAAAGCGGAGGGAAAACATAATTACGTTCGAGCAGACGAGATCTCATTTACGGCTTCTGTTGTACCGATAATTTAATACCGGATTAAATTACTATTAAAAGCAGGAGAGGACTCGCGTGTTGATTTATGCTTCAATGATCCAAAATGAAGCTGGCGCAAGGAAATTTATTGGTACCAAGCACCTTCAGCTTTTGTTTTCATCAATAAAAAATTCATCAAAAAACGAGATACAACTCGTAAAGGACGAATAAATAATTTTCTATGACCTTGTTGAAATATACTAAATTATTGATCCGTCGATTACTAGGTACACAATAAACACGCGAATCTCATGTCCAGAGAGATCGATTTCACGAAAAAGGTTGGCATCAAACCTACCTAATCCCGTTTTCTCTTGGGTATAGTTTAGATCAGAGAACTGGATTTTCATCGCGAAATAAAACAGGGAAGATTACGACCCCTCCCCCCCTTGACAATAAATTAATAACGGGGATATAGGGAACGGCGAACGAGAAGAACCTCTGAGAAAAGAAATCTGGAAATAATTCCAATCCCTACATAATCCGGAGCATTCATCGTTGAGGAAACAGCTTTAAGATGGTAGCTGAAAGCTCGGCGAAATAATATTAAGAAGAATCGCTCGGTTCCCGGTTAAAGCAGATTGGGCTACAATAACAACCGAGAAGCATTGTTAAATTTCTGTGTTCAGACTGTTCAGAGACTTCTGTTTCTCAAACTTAAGAATTCGTTCTCTCTCAGCGTCACTTACTTTGTTCACACTTTCCTCGATTACAATGTCAACTTTTCTATTAGAAAGTAATTCTCATAATAGATTGTTATAAGGTAAAAAAAAAAACATCAATTCGATTCCACAAATACAGTCAAACCTGTTTTTATGCGGTAGATAGGGACAGTAGAAAAAAAAAACCGCACAAAAAAATATTCACAAAACTTCATAAACAGCTATAACACATAATTTTTCACAACATATTAAAGAAAATTTTTTTATGCGGTGGAAAGAGACCGCATAAAAAAATCTCACTTAGAAAATATGTCAAAGCTTTTTACGAAATAGCGAGAAAGTGCTTTCCAAACGAAATAAATAATTAAATTACACAGGGAAACATTTAAGGAAATGTTAATTTCTCATTTTAAACGTGGTGAAATTTTCAAAATGTACATAATGGAATACATATACAGGGTGTCCTGTTGAAATGAGATCAGCAGGATATTTCGGAAGACGTCGTCGTTATCAAAAATGTGTTCCTACAAAAGTTGTTTGGTATGTCGAGTTACATTACGCAGTATTAATTATTTTCTTGTGGGTGGAGTGGTGGAGGACATTTCAAGGTCACCTTGATTTTTATAAATAGAATGTCCGATTTTTTATACCATAGATCAATAGAGTATCGAATTCTGAGTATAAAAGTGTTGACCTTCATATGTCCTAAACCTAACAATTAACGAGATATTATACAAAGAAGAAAGAAAATAGTTCCGATAATACCTCGTTAACTATTAGGTTTAGGACATATGAAGGTCAACACTTTTATACTCAGAATTTGATACTATATCGATCTATGGTATAAAAAAATAGGACATTCCATTTAAAAAAATCAAGATGACCTTGGAATGTCCTCCATCGCTCCACCCACGAGAAAACAACTAATACTACTTAACGTAGCCCGTCATACCAAACAACTTTTGTAGGAACACTTTTTTGATCAGGACAACGTCTTCCGATATATCCTGCTGATCTGATCTGATATTCCTATACCGCATAGAAATAAGATCGCATGAAAAAGACCGCACAAAAACAGGTTTGACTGTAGTTCCCTTTCTTTGTGAAAATGAAAAATTACGAGGCGAAAAGGACTGTATTTTCGAAACAAATTTCAAACCTGAGAAGTGATAGCTTAAAGTACCTTTAATTATGCAGATATTATACTGCAGTACAGTTCAGTTTGAATAAAATCACTGATGCACAAGTCTTTATCAATTTACATGTCGGAATAGAGAAAATTGGATACGTTCTGTATTTTTTATAAATTTGAAACGACAGAAGTAATTACTTAAACTACCTCTAATTATGAGGATATTATACTATAGTATGTTCCAAATACAATAAAATCGTTGAACTCGATTGAAAAATGCATAAAAAGCATTCAATGCGCTGTATTTTCTAAACTTTAAACCCGGAAAAGTGATAGCTTAGACCACTTCTGATTCTGCATATTTCAGCACAACACACTTCGAACGAAACCGCTGATACATACTCACCGAATATCCGACTTCGATCTCACAGTGTTATTTATTCCCAGAAGAAAACGCAGGCTGTGATATGCAATTGCAACAAATTCCAACGTCAGTCGTTTTAATCAGCCGCAACGCATTGCATTGATAGTGCAGCTCTTACGAAACACTTTAGCCCGGTGGAAATTTCATTCTTGCAGGCAGCCGCAGAGTACATCGAATATTTCATAAACGGAACAACGCAGCCTGAATTCCAAAGTTCCAGGCGCTCGTATTCCCTACTTTATCTGGCCATATTCTGTTTTCTTCTTTCACGGCGTGCCTTCTTATTCATTGGCGATCACATTTCCATGAGAAAATCGCTAATGCACTCGAATGATTCTTCTCCTTCATTTTAAAAAATACGTCCATTATTTACAGTCGAGCGGGCATTTACACGAATTCAACGAAGGATATTATATTTAATCGAACGAATTAATACACTGCATAAATCGTTTAGGTAATGGAGCTGGAACATACAGGTGGCATAAGCCAATTAATCAAATTTACTAGCTACTAAACCTGGAATCATTTGATACTCATCGAAATTTCTCTAAGTATCCTTTAAGAGAATTATTCAATTTTTTTTATCAAGAAGAGAATTCAAGGGACGATCAACTGTGATGATTTTTTAAATGTTGAAAGACACAGATTCTGATGCTTGGAAAGATTTATTATTTCATTGCATTCGAGAGATATGAGAGAGGTTTATTTGCTGCATTGAGAGGTCTCCGGAATGATTACGGGAATATATGAAGTCTCCGATAATGTAATTTATGAATATTCCTTTGTTATTCGATAGCATTTACACCGGTGCCTTCAACGTTCTGTTTTAACCGAGTAACCACCGCTATTTGGTTAATGGTAATGCGCGTGTATCCGGTTAACCGTAACCGTGTCGCTGTAGCACAGCGACATACAAACCGATTAATCGGCTCCGTGGACACATGATAAAATTGGTGGAATCGAAAACATGCAGTTGAATGTTAAGGAACAACAGAACACCGAAAACACCGCAAATTAACGTTGACAGAACGGTTCTCCAATTATCCGGACCGAACAAGAATTTATTTACGATTGTGTAAACTTAGTTCACCAATAACAAAAATCTCTCGCGATAGAACAAGCCTCTCTAAACCAAATAAGAAAAGACTCGTGTCGATGCGACGCATAGTTCTCGGGATAAAAATTGATAAGTTTTAAACATGTTCGAAATCAACGATGCGATGACTTAAACTATCTCTAACTAGGGTGCTTTGTACTATACAGCAGTTGATTTTGAATAAAGATATGTAATTAAGGTAACACTCACAATAAAAGTTTCAATTTCAAAGGTAACTTCTATATCTTTTGATCGGAAAATATCAACATCTAAAGCTCCGTATTTTTAAAACAAGTGCAAGAACAGCAAAATGATGAAGTAAACTTCCCTCGAGTTCGCATGTGCTACACCGTGTCATACTTCATTTTCGCACCATTACCCTACTTCGCAGTTTTTACGCCGATGTTTTCTTACTTCGTTACGGAGCATCGATTCAATATTCGAATCGACTGCAGCGGCGCACAGTGGGACCTTTCGTCGAAATCGGAGACAAAATCAAAGAACTTCCGATAGGAATGAGATAGAGGGCTGAAATTTTTTTTTCATTACAGCTGAGACTTGACAGAATATGGGGAAAATAGGGAGAGATTATGGTACGAACGTTTTTTGACCTTGAAAAAATTCGTCAAACTTGCACAATGTCGAGAAAATTGCGGTTTTTACAATACCGCGTGCAGAAAAAATTTTTTCTTAACATGCTACACACCATTTCCTGTAGATTTTTTCACGCTGAATCCAAATCTGGTCTCAAAATTTGTCTATGACCTGAGGATATTGCAATATCGATTTCTTGAAATTCTACATGTTTAACGAATTCACTCAAGGTTAAAAACCGTTCGTACAGTAACCTCCCTATTTTCTCCCATATTCTGCAAAGTTTCAGCTTTAATTAAAAAAAAATTTCATCGCTCTATCTCATTCCTATCGAATGTTCTTTGATTTTGTCTCCGATTTGGACGAAAGGTCCCACTGTGCGGCGTACACGTGCACGCGTGCATCATACGTGCAAGATACTCGTCCGGATAGTATCGAGCCGCGAATTATTAACTCGACTACAACGACGGCAATAGCATCAACGACCTTAGCATCACCGGCGACCATCAGAAAGCCATGAATATCGATGCCGCGATAAACACTCGAGCAGCCGGCTTAAAACATGCGTACTATGAAAAACACTCTCTGTTCCCGGTAATTTCGTTTCACCTGAAAAACGCAACACATTTCCACGGGCGGAATTAAATCAACGAGTCGTAAAGATTTTTCGCGATTAACTTTTATCCGGTCGCCTAGAAACACCGAGTAAATCATCTCGAATTGCAGTGTGCGCATTTGTAATTGAAATGGATGAAAATTGCACAGCACCACAAATATTTTCAGAGCACACTGCATGCACCTATCGCTTTGATTACCTAAACTATTCACCTGTTATTTTTAGACGCGTGGAAAAACTTTATTCGCTGTGAAGTTTCCGCAATATCGATACCTGTGAAACCCCCGAATTGTCTACGTATTTTAGGACGAATTTAAACCGATCGTTTTGTGTTTATATACGTTTCATTCATTCTGTTCATGCATTTTCGAAAAACAGCTCGTCAATAATGATCTTTAAGTCCGTCTTCAATCACGCCCCTGGAAATGTAACAGTTAATTAAGTATACCATTATATAGAAAGTATGCTCTTACTTAGAAAATGACCACATCTATTAAGGATGTGGAAAAAAGCAGATTAAAGCGCTGGAGTCGGGAACAGTATCGGAACATTTCCGCAAGTGATTATTGGAGACCTCTGCCAATCAAATATTTCTGAAACCGATCCGGAAGTACCATAATAATGACTTAATAATGACTACTCCTAATTTAGGGCGCTTTACATTATACAGTAGTTGATTTATAATAGAAATGCGTCATTAAGGTAGCACTCACAACAAAAGTTTCAATACAAAGGGAAAACGTCTGCATCTTTTAATCGAAGACTGCAACCACTCAAAGATCTGTATTTTTTAAACAAATTCGAAACCAGCAAAGTGATGACTTAAACTACCCTTAATTTAGGGTGCTTCACACTATAAAACAGTTAATTTTGAATAAAAAAGGGGTTTTTAAGGTAGTACTCACAACGAAAGTTTCACTACAAAGGGAAATCGTCTACATCTTTTAATCGAAGACTGTAACCGCTCAAAGATCTGTATTTTTTAAACAAATTCGAAACCAGCAAAGTGATGACTTAAATACCCTTCATTTAGGGTGCTTCACACTATACAACAGTTAATTTTGAATAGAAATGAGTTATTAAGGTAGCACTTCCAATAAAAGATTAAAGTGGAAAATGTCCATATTCTGTAATCGGGAATTATCACCAAACAAAGATCTATATTTGCTAAACAAACGCAGCGAGATACCATGCTTCATTCTAGCATCATCACGTTTACTATTGCACAGGCTTTTGTGAATATAATTTTCAAGTAACGAAATAATGTTGTTCAGACCCTTTACCACTGTCTTGCACATAATTAGGAGGTGCCAGGTAACGAGTCGGATTGTTAATAAATTCTTCTCGTTTTAATGCACACGCCGATGTTAGATAATACAGCTTGTACGTATCTGTTTAACTATGGCGTGCAATACGAGGCGCAAAAGGAATACCGAATGCTTGGTTTGCATTAAAGCACTCCCTTGAGCCGACCCGAGTACCTAAGTATGATAAACGCACACACCTGACTGTATTACAAATGCGAACAGATTCAGACCGTCGATCTAATCAACGTAAACAATTCCACGGCCGAAAGCAACCACCCTTAACAAATCGATTAATTCGACTCTCGACTCTCATAGTAAATACCCTTTTATTTTTCGGTGGAGTTTGGTGCGTGAAAGACGAGCCTTCGAATCGACACATTTTTGCCGTCGAAATACGATATTTTTAATATAATTTTTTAGATACAGTGGCGTTACGGATGTGATTGATTTTGGAAATGCAATTTTCGCTGCGTCCATTTCGGCGAAATTCTAGGCTTCGAAAACAACGCTAAAACCGGTTCGATAAATAATCTCCGAAATAAAACATGTGCAGGTACAGGCAATTTCGATAAGTGGGTAAGAGACAAAAATCGGGTAATTGAATGTTTGCATTTTTTAAACAAATTCGAATTTGGCGAAATGTTGATTGAAATAAACCCCTGCTAATTGAGCATATACTGGGTGTTCGTTTGAAAACTTTCCCGCCGAATATCTCGAAAAGTACGAGAGATATGAAAAAAGTGTAAAACACGTGTCCAAGAATTTGGAGGGGGAACGAGGGGGGCAGTATCAGTTTTCTATTTGGGCGGCGTTTTCAAGGTCATCTGAAGGTCAACTTTGTTTCTTTCAAATGGAAACCTATATTTTTTATTATGGAATCTTATTGTACGTAAAAAGACCAGCAATTTTCGTACGATACCTTTTTTTATCCGCGCACTTTTTTTTATGTGCAGGTTCCCATTTCAAAAAAAAACAAAGTTGACCTCCAGATGACCTTGAAAACGCCACCCAAATAAAAAATTGACACTGTCCCCTCTTTCCATCTCGAAATCCTCGGACACGTGTTTTGCACTTTTTTAATATTTTTCGAGAAATTCGGCTGGAAAGTTTTCAAATGAACACCTTGTATACCTTTACAGCATATTGAACATAAGCATTTTGAACGAAATCGTTGACCTCAACAGAGACACGTGTTTGTACCGATCTCATCAATGCCCAAGTGAAAATAGACAGAAATTGGACAGTTCAAATTGCTATATTTTTAAAACAAATTCGAATTTGGCGAAACGATAACTTAAACCCCACCTGACTTCACATATATCGCACTAGAGCATATTTGAATTGGACCAGACCTACTGGGAAATATAGCCACTCAAATTTGCTCGGTAATATTTGAATTCCATCAGAAGATTGTATCACACGACAATGTCGTGGCTATTCCGGATTTTTCAAGATCCAGGATAGGGCATAGTAACCAGGCGAATCTGTTCGCAGCGGCGATGTGTGAATAAATAAAACCGTGGGCCAGGACAGAGAGAGAGAGCGACAGGAGAGTGAAGTTTTTGCGTTGAATAGGGCGGCTACGAGCAAGAGAAAAGGAAGACTTTCCGAATCGTGAAAATCCTGGCATACGTCCGTGGTATTTCATTTGGGATCGGGTTAAATGGAAAAAGGACCGAATAAAGAAGGTCGAGATCCTGTATGCAGGGAAACGTATTAGTCCCTCAAGGATACCCCGGTGCGGTTTCAAGAAATACATGCATACATTTATCTTTCTCCGCGTATTTAACGTTCGCCCTGTTCCACGTGTGTCGCGACTTTGCGAGAGAATCCAACTGCTCGTTCATTAAAACACGATAGAAATGATTCTAATTTCACGTGCCATTATTCGCGACTTTCATCCCACGAGAAATGGTCCGTTTCCACGATATCATTTTGATCCGGTACAAAACGCTACGGGGATGGTTTTATTATTTAGAACAAAGCAACCACCGGCTTCATTCTATTTCTTAAAAAAACACCCCGGTCACGTTCCCGCCGTAAATCTCGATTTCTCTGTGTCCATTAAGATCGTGTTACTTTTGTTTCCTTCCGTGCGGACCTATTGGCCTCTCGATACTGCGTCTTGTTCTCTCATAACTGTATTTATTTACACGGTTTAAGCGTCGCGAGACGATCATAGAATATTTATAGGAGTCCAATGCTGTGTTACTGGTGGATGTATACTCTTTGAAATTGGGCTTGGGCATAGGAAATTCGAGTTTATTCGCGGTTCCATATTACGATCGACGTGCGTGTTTGGAAATGTATGCGCCCGAAGTGTTTATGACGCGCTAAACCATTTACAAGGAGCATGCAACATTTCCGGCCGCTCCCAGCGGATCTGTCCGAGAGCCGAGGGCGCTCCGTTCGGGGAGCATCATTTTATTTTAATCGATCGAATACGTTTAACCGATCAATTAGAGCGGACGTGCACGTACCCGAGGTTGCAGACACTTTAAAATTAACGGCGGGCATTGTTGATATTGGGGGAAGTCGTGTCTTTAATTAGTAACGAGACATTCATCATTACTGGCGAACATTCGGTTACTAAATAGTACTAAGTGGCACTGTAAATGTTAGTAATTACTAAACAGCGGATATTCATGAAAAACTTTTTTGCAGAATTTTTATGCAAAATTTCTATGCAGAACTTGCAAGGAAAGACAAATTTAGATAAGGCGATATTTTGTGCATTAATAATAAAAATCCTTTATGACAAAACAAACCTTCCCGAACTAGGTAAAAAAAGATTCAAGTCGATACGACGTATAGTTCTCGAGATAAAAAGTTATAAGTTGCAGCCACTTCTACAGGAAACGTCTATTATTCACGAATAAAAACTATCAATATTTGGAACACTGTACTTGTTAAACAGATTTGAAACCAACAAAGTGATGACTTAAACAGTTGATTATTAATAAAAATGTGTTATTAAGGTAGCACTCGTTCTAAGGTAGAAACGTCTATAAGTATCTTTTAATCGAAAAAGATTTTAATGTTCCACCTTGTCATATAGTGACTGCAAAAAAGAGTATTTGAACATTAAATTTCCCAGTCTCGAGAAATTGCCGATATTTGAACTATGATAATTCTGTTAAAAAAATGGTACAATTTCGGAGCTGTAACATGAGTTCAAATTTATTATTGTACTATCTTTTTCAACGAAATTATTACAGTAAATATCGACAATTATTCGAGAATCGGAAATTTTGTGATTAAATACTTTTTGGATCCACTGTATTTGGAATAAATGCAGAAACTCCGCAGTCTATACATTATCAATCAGCAAAATATTGGTTATAGTAATTGCGCATCGCCGCCCGTAATAGGTTTATTAATAGCAACAATAGGAGCAACAATGCCAATGCCAATGATAATTATTGTGGCACTAGTGGTAGCCGTAATAATAACGATGATAATTACTAATCAATATAGTAAATATACTGTCCTTGTTATCAATTCCTATTAATATTATTTAGTTGATAATCATGAAAATTAATTGAATTAAAATAGTAGACAATTGAATCATACTGAATAGGATTGTACGCACATAACAATTAGTAAGAAATTAAGTAAACAATAATAATAATCACAACAACAATAATAATAATATTAATATTGATAATAATACGTATTATTTTCATATGTTATCATTATTATCATTTATATTATTATTAGTAAACAGCGGATTTAATGCATTTATGACAAAAATGACTAGATGTAATTTAAAACAGTGAAAATATTAGAAGAATTTAAGAATATTGTTATATTATTTTCAGCTTATTAAACATATTAAGAGAAAAAATAAATTTCTGTTTTACTCCAGTTTCTTGCAATTCAAGTACAAAATTTTTATTTTGCATAAAGATCCGCTGTCCAATTATTATTTTAGTATACGTTTAGCCAGAAATATTAATATAGAGATAGGGAAAATAATATTACACTGCGCGACAAAATATATAGCACATCATCTATTTTTCCTCATTTGATACATTAAACTGAAGAAAATGAATATTTTAACATCCCTGTACGTACAATGTACTGAATATCATCCACCATATTTACTTCAATAGAATTTTCAAAATGAAAACATAAATATTGGGGCACACAAGCGGGACAAAATGATAGCACAAATAGCAGTTTTACATTTGTCAGTTGTGCAGAACTGACTGAAGAGGAAACATTCATTTCAAAACGTAATTGATAAAGTGGGTACTAGCTTCTTTCATGCTTATTTAAGAAAACAACATACTAAAGTGTTAAGAATGGGTCGTGAAAAAAAACTAAGTGTATATGAAGTAAGTACGATATTGAAGTTAAAGTAAGAACAAGATTGGATTACACAAATATCAAAAATTGTAAGTAGATGCCGAAAAGTTATTATGAACTTGTTAAAAAATCCTGAAAATTATGGGAAAAAGAAGAGTTCCGGGCGTCCACAAAGTTTAACTGCCCGTGAAAAACGTGCAACATTGAGAACAGCATTAAATTCGAGGATGACTGCGAGACAAATCCACGAAAGTGTTGGCGTAAACACGAACGGAAAGAATGTACGTTGTGTTTTACAAAAATGCAAGAACTTAGCGCGAAGAGAATTATTATAAAGCGTTCTCCGCTTACAATTTGACGAAAAGCATATAAATATAAGGACAAAGTGGCGATGAGTCATATTTACTGACGAAAAATGATTTAATTTGGATAGTTCAGACGACGTAGGCTATTACTATCATAATTTGAATGAAGAACAGCAATTTTTAAGCCGTCGCCAAATAGGAGGCGGCTGTGTGATAATTTGAGCCGATATTGGATATTGGGATAAAACAGAAATCAAAATAAAAGGATGAATGAATAGTGAACGGTATATTGAAATGATAAATGAACAATTAAACACTTGTGCTGTAAGAATTGTTGCAAATAAACACATTTTACAACAAGATAATGTCGCAGTCGACACGCGGCTAAAGCGGTCAAAAAATACTTCTCTCCAAAAATTATTCGAGTTTTGGAATGGCTAGCAAGATCTCCAATCTCAACATTATTGAAATTTGTTGGGGATATCTTGCTCGAGCTGTGGACAAAAATGGCAGACAATTCCAAAATATTAACGATTTAAAGTAGAGCATTTTGGACGAACGGAAGAATATTAGACAAAACAGTATTAAAAAATTGTATAAATATTTACCGAACCGAATGATTAGAATCGTTAGCTGTAAAGGAGGTTCTACAAAATATTCAGCATTGTTTTTTATCGATTAATTCAGTTATATTTCAAGTTTTTCGTTAAGTTGTGCTATCATTTTGTACCTTTATATTTCGTTAATAATTATACTTCATTCAATAAAAATAGATAAGTTAATGAAGCTTCGCTTCATTTCATTCATACATATGTATATGTTAAGAAAGACACACTAAAAATGTGTATGAAAAAACTTGAATTTCTAATGTTTAATAAACAGAAATTACATTAATTTCAAAATGTGTTATCTTTTTTCGTCCCGGAGTGTATGTAGAATATGAATTGTATGAAGTATTGGGCTGGCAAGAAAGTAATTTCGGTATTTTGAGGTGAAATGAAGCCCAATTTTTCTATTCAAGCAATGAATTTTAATCATTCGATGATATTTTGTCATCTTTCTGGTATTGCCTCATAATTCTGCGCTCATAAAACTCTAAAATTTTCCCAAAATTGGGTTTCAAACAGTTGTGTTAACCTCATAAACAGTTGTAATTAGTTGTAATTAGGTAAACAATTGTATTAAGAAAATCACAAAGATATGAATGCTGAATGGCGCGTAAATAAACAACGCGGGAATGTATCCCTACTCACCTGACCTTCTCCTTTCGCGATACGTGACGCAACTTCGGTCGTGAGAATTAAGAATGGTGGGCAAAAGCGGTGCGCGTGCGCGCCTGCGTGTAAATACGTGTGGCCGTGGGTGCGTTGGTTGTGTGTACAGTTTTCGGGTCTGTCCCGAGGGAGAAATGGTGTGTCAAAGCGAGGGCAGAACAAGAATCTCCCACCGGAATGTGGCTTCATGGATTTTCGCCTGGAATTTCGAGCAGAGGAAAATACAGCTTTGCAGAAGTTGCCGCGCTCTCCCTCGACCATCCCAATTTTATTAAGATCCTCCTAAGAGAACCAGAACGATGCCCCTTACCTGTTCCCGTGGAATTCCAATTTGAGTGGCCTTCGAATACCGTATGTACGACAAAGAATCTCGAAATCGACGGGACGGCTAGGTTAGGGTTTTTCCAAGTTGAATCGCGGACAAGAGATTTCGCCCGGATATTATGTCGCATTATTCAAGCGATACGTGTCGGGCGTCGCTCCTTTCTAGGTTAATCGCCTCTCATTTATCTCCATCTAAGGTCTACGCTGCTAAAGTTCACGTCTCAATGAACATTAATTTCACGGTTAACTTTAATTTCGAGAGAGACGCGTGTATTTCATTACCGATTCCTTCCTGGTTCTCGAGAAGCGGCTAGGGACGTTTCAGAATTGGTTTTAGTCGTAATTTGTTGGTTTGCTTCGCCTTGAGGGATAGAGAAAATTAGGAAATTGTGGTGTTTTAAATAAACAAAAGAATTGCTCACATCTAAGTAAAGGAAATAAGGTAATGAAATTAATTATGATATCAGGAGGTGGGAAAAACACAAGTTCATGCCAAGAATATTTCTAGGTAAGAACTGTTGTTTCAAATATCTTGTTTCCTATTGCCTGCATCAAAAAATGGTTTTAATGAATATTGCATTTGAAATAATTTTATTTATTTATCTTATATTTTGAAAGAAATTGCTTCAAACAAAGTAGTTGCTTGAATGAAATTACTTCAAATGACGATTTTACGTCAAGATTGAAAGAAATTAAGTCAAAATTGAAAGAAGTGAATAGAATTGAATAGAATCGAGAGAAATCGAGTATAATTGAACATAATTGAGTAGAATCAGATAAAATCGAACAATATTGAGTAGAATTGAATGGGATTTAATAGAGTTTAATTATATCTCAGTAGAATGAAGTCATAATCGAATGAAGTCGTTTGGAATTTAACGAAATTGAACAGAATCGTACGCGATTTAATAAAATTCAACAAAACTGAATTGACTGGAATGCAATCTAATGGAATTGAACGAACTTGTAGTTGATTGAACAAAAATAAACAAAACTGTTCAAAATTGAATAGAACCCCCTAGAGCAGAATAGAACTAAACGTGACAGTGCGGACTGGCAATCGCCCGGAATTGAACGAACCGCCGCTAAACAAAATAAAAATCGGCCCGGGCCAAAACAGCGACGATCGGTAACGGGAACTTCTTCGATCACAATGCATTTCGTTGTCGCGTTTCTCGGCAGATTAGACCGAACAATGAAGGATCGATGGGGGCGCGGCGCGCGGGAGTCACGGAAAGAATGGAATTCCATAAACTGATTCGGGGGCGTCGCGACAGTTGTATGCAGTCGCTTAAATCAGCGGCACGTAGACAAGGTTGATCGTGCGTGAACAAAGCAGACGGTCGGTGTAAATCAGTCTCGGGGCCCTCTTTCTCCCTCTGTTTGGCTTGTGCGACGCTGCCGGGATTAGAGTCTCTTCCGCCGAATGGTTCGGTTACTGAGGCCACGCAGCAAACTTGGTTCCCTTCCGACGTTTCTTTTTTCTCCGTTGATCACCGGCGGTATCGCCTATTTCGCTCTCGACGCCTTTCATCATAGTCGTAGTCGTCTCCCTCTCTCTCTCTTTGCTCTTTCGAAAAACCGTCTTTCATACGGGGGAACCCGATAGCTCGTCGTCGCGTCCTTTGCAATACTAGAGCACGCGTGTCGCATCGACGCGCGCGCGGCTCCGAACAGGGAGAGACCAGGGGCACAACGGGGACCTCGATTCTATCCTAACGTAATTCAGTCTCCGGAGCTTTTCGCGGAACAATGGCTAATAATTGCCGACTACTTGTACAAGAGGACGTGATGAACGCGGTAGACGGTGCCGTCTGCCCGACGAACATTGCGCACGGATAAACGTATCCGCTGAGGAAACGAAGTTTGCGAAACGGGGACGAGTCTTTTGGGTATTATTCTCCTCCCTAGCTCTTTCTCTCTCTTTCCATCTCTCTATCCGTCTTCCTCCTTCGCCCCCCCCCCCCTCCCTCTCCACTCTTCTTAGTCTCAAAGAGCCATTGAACTGAAAGAAATAATAACTAGTTCGACCGAGTTCAACCTACCTACACAAACGAATCGATGGAGATTATTTACTGTACAAAGAGAATCTACTAAACTTACCTCGGAAAGGCTTGGAGATAGTTTTGCGAACATTTTCACCGCTCAGAGATATTGTCGAGAGGCTGCCGAGTGGGTATGTTGCACGGTGTGAGGGGGGAACGCGTGGGACCAAGTTTCGGGGGATGATTGTGTTGCTGGAAACGGTGGGAAGAGCTCGTGTACACTCGACTGTCTTATAACACGGTTTTGGTGTAACACCGTGCGAAAATTGCGACGATTCTCCTTTAACACAATGTGCTTTTAACATGGTTTCTATACAGCATGATTTAGTAGACTTCGTATTCCCCTGACTTGTTATTACTTTTAATTTCTCAAGCTTTGCTTAGCACGGTATCGATATTACACGCAACGAATTAACTGTGCTACAGGGGGTGTCCAAACAAACTGTACACACACTTTAGCAGCTTACTTAATTTGCACCCCTTTCAGCTTTAACCGAATGGCTAACTTTTCGATTTTTTAAAGCGCGTATACAGGTTTTTTCGAACACCCTGCGTGTGCTCCATTTGTCTTCGCTTGAGAGATATAATGAATTCTGTTTGTTCTGTTTTAGCCTGTATAAATATCGGATGATGAGATACTGAATTATATTGAATGCAATTGCACGTCAGTGGACAGAATTGAATAGAGTTCACAGATGAACACAAGCGGATACAAACGAATACAAGTGAATAAAACTGAATTTGAACGCAGTTGAATCAAATTGAATGTAAGTGACCATAATTGAACAGAACCTGTCGCAGTCAAACAAAATTGAATGCAAGCGAATCATATTGAATGCAACTGCACGTAATTGAACAATACAAAATATAATTGAATGCAAATGGGTTAATCCGAATTGAACTGAACAGAATTTAAGTGAATTTGCAAGGAGTTTGAGCGATCTTCAATCGAGTATGATTTAACACAGTTGAATTCAACTGAATATAATTGACCACAATTGAACATAATCGAACAGTACAGGATATAATTGAATGCAAATGGGTCAAACTGAATTGAATTGAACAGAATTTAAGTGAATTGAACTGAATTTAAGTGAATTGCAAGGAGTTTGAGCGATCTTCAATCGAGTATAATTTAACACAGTTGAATTTAATTGAATATAATTAACCACAATTGAACATAATCGAACAGAACTTATCGCATTTAAAAGGAATTGGAAAGAACCCAATCACACTAAATATAATTCCACCTAATCGACCAGAGTTGAATACAATTTCCCTTCCGTTCTGAAAGAACCATCGACCAGAAAGAAATAATAACTACTCGAACCAAGTTCAACCAGCAGAAACGAATCGGCAGACATTATTAACTGTACAAAGAGAATGTACCAAACTTCCTTTGCCCCAACTCGGCGCTACTTCCACGACCATTTCCAATGCCCGTAGCCGTTACAAAGACCGTGCAACTATCAAACGAGAGCGCGTTAAACTGGAACTGTTTTTCGCGAATGGCTCGTACACGATATTTTTCAATTTATTCCGGCGAAAATGAGGAACCGAATATCTCGTGGCTGATAGTTATCGGGGACAGCATGTTCTTGCTGCCATAAGCGTCAAGATGGAGCTGACTCAATCATAGTTCTCGGCCGGCGGAGATACGCGTCTCGGATCTATAAAAAATGAGGATAAAGGAAATTTCCAGGGCGCGCGCGATAGGTTCGCGCTTTGTTCGGGACCGGTTCTCCAGGGGTTTGTTTGATGCGTTTGTCCGAAATCGAGCGTGATCCTCGAGCGTGGTAACGTCCGCGAGGGTGACGGCAGTCGATACAAGCGAAAATTGGGCCGGGACAAGATGGTATTGCTCCTCTCGCCGTCGGCGAATAAGCTCTCGGGGAAAAAGTTGATATTAGATAGAAACCTCTGATTCAGAAACGAAAATGCCCGCGTTCGAGAAATCGTATCTCACGACCGGGGACCTCGATTCCTTTCGTGACCGGGAAGTTTATGCTGCTCGGAAAATTTCCAGCTCGATCGTCCACACACACACACAGACACAGAGAGACACACACAGAGAGAGAGACGTAATTCTGCTGAGATTCCGAAAAGATTGGTAAAATTAAAATGTAGTTTAAAAATGGACGACTTGGAATTCTGGAGGAACGTTTCCGCACTGTTTAGGACAGGTGAAGTGTGCCAGTGTAATCGATTTCACAAACTTTTAATTCACCCGGAGAAGATCGTTTAAGTTGAACGAGTGCGATAGGAAATACCCGGAAACGCTGACCAACGTTCGCATAAACGAGTTTCCATTTTTCTCGGCTCGTTAGTGGGACGTTCTCGCGGTTCAAAATATACACTTAGCGAGATTGCTATGAGACGTTATGTGAAATCATATATAAATCCGCGTTATGTGGAAGAATTTCTTTCGCTTAAGTAGGTACTATGTAGTATAGTTTATTTATTGTATTCAACTGTATGGATTTTTAATTCACTTTTAATCTATTCGCCCGAATTCTATCCGAGTCATACTTGAACCATATTCAGTTTTTCCTACTAGAACCATATTCAATTCCATTCAACTTTGCTGAAGTTGAAGAGCAAATAAGTAGAATTGCATAAAATTGAATTATAAGTGAGTAGAATTGAATTATAAGTGAGTAGAGTTGAAACTAATTGAATTATAAGCGAGAAGAATTGAATATAATTTAATTATAAGTGAGTAAAATTGAATATAATTGAATTATAAGTCAGCAGATTTGAATTATAAGCGAGTAGAATGGAATTATAAGTGACACAATTGAATTATAAGTGAGTAGAATTGAGTTATATATTACTAGAACTCAATTGACAAACTAATAGATTCGAATAGAATCAAATAGAATTCAGCAGTTGTCAATCGATTTAATACTTAAGAAACTGAAATGAGACATATCATGTAGAGTTAAATACAAGCTAATTAGAAATCAATAGAAGTGCGGGAAATTGAGCCAGCGATATAAACCGTATTGAATAGAATTGTATATAATCTAATATTAAAATTGGATGGAATTGACTGGAGTTAAGTGATAAATTAATGGAATTCTTTTAGACGTAATGGTTACCGACTACAATTCAGTAGAATTGAACTAGCAATTCATAGGCTGCATGTATACCACAGAATAGAATATAATTGAATAATCGATAGAACGGAATCGGTTTGAACGAAGAACAATTGATTCCTAATTCAATTCTATTCAATTCTGCTGAATCCTACCGAATCTCATTGAATCCAATAGAATAGAATCCCAAATTAATCTTTAGAGAGAGAGAGAGAGAGAGAGAGAGAGAGAGAGAGAGAGAGAGAGAGAGAGAGAGAGAGTTGTAGGTTGAATTCGAAATTAAGTCCAGTGATAGCCGAATCAGTCAAGATTCCCAGCCGTCTTCCCGCGTCGATAGTCCTAGGCGCAAGAAGATGGACCGAAGGATGCAGCTGAATACTGTCTTATTAGCAACCATTCGAAACGGAATATCCCCTAATACCGGCGCGCCGGGGACAATTTATGCCCGCGATAAGAGATTGTACAGGAGATTGCAGAATATGTCCAGCTGGGCTTATTACTTGCACCTGCACGCGCACGCGAAGACCGATACATGCGGCTTTGCAATATGCTGCATGTGCCCGGGCGTTTCAGGGTACATGTTGCACATTCACGCACCACCACCATCACCACCACGACCACCACCATCACCGTACACCGGTGCGGTTAGCTACATACGTCATGGTTATCGGAATGACCCACCGCGGAATAAAGCATTTCGGTTTTTAGGCATTGTTTCGCTCCGCTACCAGGAACGCGACGGGGTTGGCCGGCCCCTCGTAAAGCCAGCCCATTTTTGCTCGTTGTCGCTAAATTATCTCTTTACCGATACAGGGCGAGCCCGTTGTCTGAACAGATTATCAAAGAGTAATTATGCTCGCCCGCCATTTTTAATACTCCAGCCTCCCCCCCCCCCCCCGAAACACTCGCTTCGATTGTCTGGCGTTTTTTTTTCGCGGCTCACCCGCTCCGGAATTCAGACATACCTAGCAAGACACAAAATCGTGCGAATCTGATCGGAAAACAATTTAACCCTGCCATATACAGGCTGCCCCTTTAGTCTCTCGGATAAAGGCGAATATTGTGGTCTTCTTCAACTCTTATTTCGACAAAATTTTTACGTGCATAATGTTATTCAATTGTAATGGTCCAGAGTAGAAAGGGGTGGTTCATTAGGTCATTTGAAGTAACCTTTTCCTTAGCGAAAATTCCCGCATCGTCTTCGTCCAGGAGTGATTCACGAAAAAATCAGACCAATCAGAGTGCAGCTATTGTGAACGGATCCCGGCTCGCCGACAGGTGTCGCTGTAGTCGCGTCCGTGTCTTTCGTTAACAACTCCCTAACAAAACCGAGGCGGACATTTTCAGGAATGAAAAAGTTACATCAAAAAGGATCTCCGACATTTTCACCCTGTGCAGTTGAATAGGGGTGCACGGACTTGTACGGAATTGAATAGGATTCAATAGATTTCTATGGAATGGTGAATTATAGAATAAACCATGGGACAGAATTAGATTGGAACAGAATCACGTCTAATAAGTGCGATTCTGGCGCCTGTTTCCGCGATGTCGTTTCCCGGAGGACCGTCAAGTATGGTTCCACGGGCGCTTAATATGTTGTACAGCTTGACAACGAGCCGTTGCGGATATCCCGGGCACACCTCGGAAAACATCTGATACGGTTTTCCAGCTTTGCCGAGCAATTCTACGCGACGACCTTGCAATTTTCTTGCCCCGATGTTTGCGGAACACTCCCGGGCTGTTTGATCGCGGCCGCCGGAAACATATTTGCAGTGTTGATATCTCAACAATCGCTAAAAGCTGTCGTTCGCGCTCGGGAATTGTTGTCACTCCAGAAATGAGCAGACGTTGTAATCATTTTCTATCTGGCTGTCCGAGAGCAACAGCAGTGGAGGGGGCTGCAATACCCATTTTCCCACCGGTTCATCGGTTCTATCAAAGAGAGAGAGAGAGAGAGGGAGAGAGAGGGAGAGGGTTGCTGCTCCTCCTCTTTCTTATTATCTCGACCCGTCGCTGTTTTTTTTCTTTCTTTCGCCGCCTTCTACCTCTCACCCGATCGAAGACACAACGATATTTTTCCGCTTTCTTGTTTCTTGTCGGCTTCGAGCACTTCGCTCTACCTCTTCTTTTTTCCGTTCGCTTCGTCCGGTTGCAGCTTTCGCTGCAGTTCACGCGATCCCTTTTACACCGAGCTCTCAAATCTTATTAGCTTCTTAAGTAATTATCAGACTTGCTACTCGTTACAGCTTCCCCGAGGGGTTTTTCGAGATCGTATAGCGTTCTACAAAGCGCAACTAGTCTGGTCATTCAACGTCTTTTCAACGGGTGATTCTTTAAATACAATGCCCCGTGGGCTTTGCAGATCTTTGCAACGAAGGGAGAAGTGTGGTTCGGGATTGTTCTTCAGTTTTGGTTCTGCTCGATGTACAGTACAGACACGCACGTTGCACGAAACGGGGCCGAATATGCGTGCAGAAATCGAGGCGGTGCACTGTGGTGTAGAAGTCAGTTCTAGCGCGAATAAATTAGAAATACCAACTAACGTAAATCTGTTAAAATTTATACTTGTACGATAGTTTGATATGTATACTACAATAACAAGAGCAAATTTAGTAAATCACATCACCGTATTGTTGGCAAGACTGTCAACATTCCAGTAACCACATTTTGTTTTTCTGCGCTAGTCAATTGCTACAAATTATAACCTCAAAATATCGAGTGCTTTCTTGAAGTGTGCATAAATTGTGCTAGTATCTTGTTATATATGATATTATCAGTATGACTGTAACTGGGAATGGTAGGTTTACGTTTCCCTCACACACCTTATGAACTGATACTTTTTAAGAAAAATTATTAGAATGTCGTAAGTTTTACAAAATTTGCACGCGTTGCAAAGTATTTAATTTGAAAGCTTACTTCATCTCCATAAACGGCAAAGAGAATTTATTTTAATATTTTAGTAGACGTATCTACGATCACCCGCGCTTAGAGTTGTTCGAAGAATGGTTCAAATTGAAGAATTTGAAACGAAAGGATTGCGTCAGTAGATTACTAGAGGCTATTTTTACCGGGAGGAATGTGAGCGGACACAATATTGAAGGAATTTTAGAGAACTTTATCAAAAATATTGAGGAACGTTGGAAAATAGGCAATAACTATAAAGATAGCTTTCTGTCAAAAAATAAGACTTTGTTAGAATCGACCATAGTATTCCACTTTAATGAGATCGACATTCACGTACTTAAACCCGCAAGAGTTGGAAGGCCATTATAAAAAATTTTAATGAATGTAGTATTAGATGAATAATTATTATATTAATAAACGAGTAGTCAGTATTGTACATTATGTTCAGAGAGCGGATCTTTATGCATTTATGGAAAAAATTAGTAGGCGTAATTTAAGACAGTAAGCATATTACAAAAATTTAAAGTTACTGTTACACTATTTTCAACCAACTGAACATAATGAGAGAGGAAATAAATCTCCATTTCACTCTAATTTGTTGTAATTCACATAAAAAATTTTTATTTTGCATAAAGATCCGCTGTCTAATTATGTTTTATTTACTTTACACAAATATTTAAAAGTAATTTTTCCACAAAATGTAAATTTTTTCCTCGCACAATAATTAATTCGCACTAGACCTGTCTTCTAGACCACTGTGCGGTGTGACGAAGAACGTGACCAATCATTGTGATGCGTAATGACGATCTTATAGTAGACACGAGTAGACCCGAGTAGAATCGGTATAGAATTGAGTAGGTTTGAGTAGAATCCAAGTAGAATAGAGTATAACTGAGTCGGCTCAATTAGAACTTCAGTAGAATTTAGGAGACTTGAGTAGAATTGAGTGCAATTGAATGTGATTGTGTGTGATTACATATCGTCGAATTGAATTGAATAGAGCCTAGGTAGAATGCAGTAGAATTGAGTAGAATTGAGTAGAATTGAGTAGAATTGAGTAGAATTGAGTAGAAATGTGTAGAATTGAGAATAATAGAGTAGAATTGAGAATAATAGAGTAGAATAGAATAGAATTGAATAGCATTCAGTAGAGCTGAGTAGAATTGAATAGACCTAAGTAGAATTGAATAGACCTGAGTAGAATTGACGAGAATCGAGTAGACCAGAGTAGACTAAAGTAGACTTGAGCAGAATGGAGTAGAGTGGAATACAAATGAATATGATTTGATGTAATTGTATATATATGTATGTAATTGAAATGAACTGAATAACGTTTCCAGTGTAAAACTGGTGAAACTTCATAAGGTATGTTAATATTTTTCCGTGAATGTGTTCCATTCGAAAAATTTTGTAAAATCGCGAGACTCCTCGGTGAACAGCGTCTGACCTCGATGAGACATAAGCGGGCCGGTTTTTTTGCCTATGTTTGCCAGTAGAATAAGCTATTGCGAGTAAGTATACACCTCGGTGTAGACACCCCGTACATCCTTCCTGGAGTTTCTCGGCCGGCTCTTCCCCGTTCCCAAGCTTCCTTTCCAGGGTTTCGGCCTGGCGTGGTTAACCTTTGGACATATTTGGCGATCAGACCTCCGGCACCTTAGCTCGCGTATCTCTCGATTTATTGCTCCTCCAGCTTCCGCAACTTTTACCGCGTACTCACCACTTTATTCTTTGTTACTTATCTTTGTTTCCCTCTTCCCGCGCCGCGCTGCGCAAACTCCGCGCGAACTTCTACGTGCCGGTTAACGACTTTCGAAGCGCAATAAAACGGCATCAAAAAAATCGTACGTCAAATTTTTGTTGGGTCGTTGGGGAGAGCAGCCTCTGGGATTTAGGTCCATTCAGGTTAGCGTCGCGGAACAAACTCTTCGAGTTTCCTAGAAACACTCGAATTTATTGAACGATTCATTGCTCTCTAGCTGGCGGCACACTCCTCATTCAAAATGCAATGAAACAATGAGAAAAAATCGTACATCAATGTTCGTAGTCTTAATTTAAAGAGAAGACTGTAATTTTGAGATCCAGCTTGGCTTGAACTGAGGAAAATATTGTTTAAACTCCGTGGGGATGACTGTGCTTCTAAAATGCTACGTTCACTGTATAGCTAACGTTGATGGAACACTTTCCTCCTAGGATGCAATAAAACGGTAGCAAAAAGTCGTACGTTAAGTTTTAGGGACCAAGCGTAAGGAGAAGATTTCAATCTTTAAATCTGTGGTAGTTCAAATCGCCGAGAAAAATTTTTTAAATTCTTCAGAGACTTCTGAACTTTTTTGTTATTGATTTATTTATTTGCAGTTTATTTTAACGTGGTTACATTAACAGAGCGTGGTGATTAGCTACCACATGGTTTACGCTTGATTATAATATATTTGGCATGTAATTTGTACAAAGGCCTCTGGTTAACATTGACATTAGGATAAGAGAAAATAGCATGAAATTTATAACAGTTTGTATAGATTATAGATCGATGGATTTAAAGAAGAGGAGAACTTGAACTTCGTTAATTTGAATTTAAATAAATTATAAATAAGTAAAATTTAATTGAATATAATTGTATTATTGATAAATCAGTAGAATTTAAAGGAATAACGTTATCAATCAATAGAATAGAATATAATTCGATTGCGGATCAGCAGAATTGAACAGAATATAATTCAATTGTCAATCAACAGAATTGAATAGAATGCAATTAAATTGTAAATCAGAAGAATCTAATAGAATAGAATTGAATTATAAATCAACAGAATTGAACAGAATTGAATTATAAATTAGTCGAATTCAGTTCAGCAGGATTTTGAATTATAAATCACTATTGTCTGTGCAACGAAACGAGGCAGTGAAGCGCCAGACTGCGATCTTTGCTAACTTATCTGCGAAGGGTAACTTCAACACTGTCGGCAGTGGCACTCGAGTGCCTTGTGTTTGCGTTTACTGCCTCGTCTCGTCGGACAGACTATGGAATTGAATTGAATAGTATTGAGTTATTAATCAGTATAATTGAATTGAATAGGAGTGAGTTGTACATATGTATGTATATTGATCAGCAAAATTGAATTGAATAGGATTGAGTTATTGTATATTGATCAGCAAAATTGAATTGAATAGGATTGAGTTATATATTGATCAGTAAAATTGAATTGAATAGGATTGAGTTATTAATCATGTGAGTAGAATCGAACAAGATTGAGTTATTAATAGACTGCGGATATTTATGGACAATAAAAATTGTCTGCATGGATTGCAAGAAACAGAAACCAGATTGAGTGTTATTTCTTCCCTTAATGATTTTACTAGAACAGAAATCATATATCAACATCTTCAATTTAAAAAATTTTCCAACAATTTTGAATTTCATCTTCTCAATTTTGCGTGAAGATCCGCAGTTTAGTAATTAATCAGTAAAATTGGATCGAATAAGATTGAGTTACTTATCGTTAAAATTGAATCGAATAGGATTCAGTTATTAATCAAGTGAATTGAATCGAACAGGATTGAGTTATTATCAATAACTAATTAATCAGTAAAATTGAATTGGATAAGATTGAATTATTAATCAGTAAAATTGAATCGAACAGGATTGAGTTATTATCAATAACTTATTAATCAGTAAAATTGAATTGGATAAGATTGAATTATTAATCAGTAAAATTGAATCGAACAGGATTGAGTTATTATCAATACCTTATTAATCAGTAAAATTGAATTGGATAAGATTGAATTATTAATCAATAAAATTGAATCGAACAGGATTGAGTTATAATATAGAATCAAATCGCGAATCAGTACACTCGAACAGAATTGAATACAATTCCAGCAGAGATAAGTAAAATCGTACGAATCTCTGAACACTGCATTTCACCCGCTATCACCAACAGTCAATTAACCAGACCGAGGCAACTCGACCAGGAGAATCGGAAAGCGTGGTACACTCGTGAGCCTAACACACCGATAGCAAATGGCTGGGACCAGCTAAGTCGTCGCGGGACGTATTGAAGTGTTTTGAAGAGATGGCAGAAGAAGCAGCACCGCCGTCACAATAAAATCGCCATTATTCATGGATGACTTGCTCGGAAAGGAGTCTAGATATAGTGACTACAGCAGAGGTAGGTAGGTATAGTGAAGAGAGTACCGCTCACGAGAGGAAACGGTGAGCCATCGTCGTCGTCGTCGTCGTCGTCGTACCGAAAGCATAACGACTCAGGGTTCAGAAGAGAAAGTGGCTTGGAAAAGGAGGATGGGATCATAGAAAAGAATACGCAGGCAGCGCACCGGCGACGGTGCGCGGCGTAGCGCGGCGGCTCGATTTACATCGCGCAGATTAATGCTGAAATGACTAAACGAGCTCCGAAGCAATTGCTTGCCGGCAATAAAGTCTCGCTATGTCGACAGTTTTATTTGCTTTGGCCGTTACACGATTCCTCGTTTCACACCCGGATGCATTTTAACTGTTAGCAGCGCGCGCACGCTCCCGTTTTTCCCGGGGATACTTCATTTGATAAAACGCGCGGAGAGCGATTCGACGATTGCGGTTGTTCTTCCAGAAAAATCCACGTTGAAGAGCTTCTCCCCCTATCTCGCGAGAACGTGTGCTCGCCAACACCGCGAATATTCCGGGAACTTTCGCCAGCAAGCCCGCGAAGAGAAAGAAACTCCCGGGCCCTGGCGAACTCTTTAAATTTCGATTCAACGGGCGGCACAATTTGCAACTTTTTAGTCCGCCGCACCCGGAACCGTAATTTTACGTGCCGCTGGGTAAAGGGTTCGCACGCCGAGTCCCGGTTGCGCGGTCGCGAAAGTCGGGAAATCCCGGTCGATATCGGTTCGAATTGATTTATTCGGCGATCCGCGCGGAGCATCTTCACTCTCAAGGGATTAAATGAAATCTGAGAGGACGCACTTTGAGATAGATTTAATGAAAACAGGATCGTTTGGAGCATTGGGGAAAATTGATCGCTTGATTTCAGAAATATCTTAAGGGTAGTACTTTAGGGGTTGCTTTCAATTAATTTTGCAATGCTTTCTCGCAGGACTTCTTTCACTTTCTAAGGCGCACACGAAAGCTGAGAGAACGCACTTTTTTATAAAATCATATCGATTCGGCAGAGATTGTGGAAAATCGAATGTTTTGAGATTGAATATGATTTAAGGGTAGGGTTTGCTTCGAATTAATTTTGCATTTCTCGTTGGAATTTGTGAATTTTTAAGGGCACTAACTGTTACCAGAAGACCAGTCTTTATCATAGATCAATTGAAAAATATTGCACGTAAAAGTTTGAGCTCTTTGTAATGGATCCTTTTATTTTTGTAAAAAATGGTAATAATTTATTTAATTTATAAATTGCTCCGAGAAAACAGGTTTATAATTATGTTAATATTCTTTCAATTAGTTTTAAGGTTCTCAGAATATGTTCAGAAAATAACAATTAGTCGAAATAGTTATCGGGAAAAATTTCAGACTATCTAATCAGCGAAATATCCAGTCAAAATCACATTGAATTAACGTAGTGTAATTCGAAACAATTTACATTTCTCGCCGAAATCGTTGAAATAAAAAATAACTGCTCAACGTTACCCCGCACAAAGATGAATTTGTCCGGGAACTACATTTTCTTGCTATGTAGCTCCAGTCCTATTAATTTGTAAATCGAGACTGTAACCGTGCGCCCGGTACAAACGAGCTTCCATCGTTTATTTAGCAGCACGTATCGGGAAAATATAGCCTGATCCATTTCTGTGAGAAAAAGCTTTATTCTCACTTTCCCCATAAATCTTCCACGCGAGTGACGAGTTCTGTTAACTCTCCCTTACACGCATATTTCTCAATTACATCATCTACAGTCTACTTCATTTGAAAGACACACAACGTCCATTTGCATTGGACGCCGCGCCGCCGGACGCCATTACTACTTCAATAGCATTGTTATCTACAAGGTGGGCCACGAAAACCAAACACCATTCTCATAATTATTTTATTTTAGGTAGGTAACATTTATCAACATATTCGTGACAGTTTCCTGATTAAAACATGACATTGTTTGATGCATATTTGTTTGTATAATTAACAATTTAGTGGAACCTTGACTATCCGAACTGGTCAGTGAAACGTGTGCTAGTTTCTACTAATTTGTGCATTGAATTTTGTACAGCTAATCACATTGCAATGTCCTATAAACATAAATTAATAAATATAGACTTAAATTTACATAAATGAATGTTAGTATAAAAATCGAGTGAAATCTGAATAAATTAAATCCTGTTATTACTATCGAACAGTAAGAGTAAATATGCTCACAGCGCACAGTTTCGATCAGAGAAAAGACAAAGCAAATTTGCAAAATTTTAACCTTTACGTTTCGATCCGGATTTGGATCATTCTCAAGAGTATGCGTCTGAAAATATATATTGAATTAATATCATTGGTATTTAACACGGAAAAGAACACTGTTTATAAATGAACCCTTAAGACACCTACTTGCTACAGTGGTCGAAATTTCTATAAAGTCATCTTGTTTTTCATAGATATTTTAAAAATATCACCATTTTTGTTGATTTATCGTATCTGGTCTTCTGCCTTGTAGACACTCGGATAGAGGGACTGCGTACTCTACACGGCTATGTTTACTATTTACGTTTTTCTTAATTTTTTTCTGTGTGGTGCAGAACACAAGTGCGAAGTTTTTATAAAGTCACTTAATGTTTCTCTGTATTCTGAGCAGAGAATTACGGAAAACTGCAAATATTCTAAAAGTATTAGTTTTAGAACTCACAGAAATCCGGTTTGTTATAATTTGATTCACGTGTATGAGAATGCCGAGAGGAAAAGTACTAACAAGTGAAGAAAACGCATCAATCGATGCTTATAAAGATATGGCCTGCTCTAATCACGCAATTGCTAAGAAAATTAATCGGTCATATACTGTGATTAATAATTATATCAATTTACGTGAAAATTACGGGAAAAAATCATCATGAAGGTTGTAATAAAAAATAGTCAAAGAGACAACATTCAATATTAATGAGGGCTGCAGCTAAGGAAAGGAAAAATGCAGCACAATTTCGAGCTGAATTAGAGCTCCCAGTAACAACAAGACGTGTGCAACAACTTTTAAATTCTTCTGGACAAAAATACAACG